>OZ005655.1:21575528-21758028 GCA_963930645.1 Salticus scenicus
ATGTTGTTTTGTAATGAATTAACAGCTTATTTCGTACTTTGAAAGATTAAAAGTAAATGTTATCGGTTAAACGATCCCGTATTGTAGATAGACTTTTGTGTTGCGTATTTCTGCAATGTATAAATAATAAAAAAAGTAATTTCATTATTGTTTTGTGAAATAATCTCATATCTCAGCAATCATTTTTTAAAAACATACAAAATTTAATAATTAGCAGTGAAATTCCAGTGGCAGAAAGTTTTGTAGCTGTGTGCGACAGGCTTTTAAAATTTCAAAATCTGTCTGCGAAATTTGCCTGTAATCAGGGATGAGAACGGCTTACACTCAAAAAGCCTGAAGCTGATAGCAGCAATCTTTGGGGGAGAGAGCTTAACAATAGTGGTGATCTCGTGCAACAATACACAAATACAATTTTACTACAGAACTATAGTAATAAACAATTATAAAATAATAAGTTGAACTCATTCAATTAAATATTTATAGCAATGTTTGACACAACACAGTATAAATAACAAAAGTATTAGTTTTGATACAGAAATTTTTATAAGTGAATTATGAAGTGGAGGAGAAGTTTTGGAGCAGTTTTAAAAGAAATTAGCACTTTTCTATGTCCCCGTAGAATCTTAGTAACAGGGGAAAAGAATACGCATATGCTGTCTATCAAGGGAGATATAGGCTGCTTAGGTCGCCGTTGTTAAGTACTGTTTTGTGTGTTCCTACCAAGGCACCTATATGGGGGCTCTAGAGTTCCTACCAAAGAGCATCTAAGACGTCATACATGGGTAGCGCATTGTCGCAGGCGAAAAATGTCCGTAAATTGCAGACAAAGACTGTCTGAAAGTTGTGGGCAATTTTTTTTATTAGTACAGAGACAGACAAAGAGTGTTCGAAAGTTACGGACTAATTGTTTTATTAGTGCAGACAAAAACTGTCTGCAAGCATTTATTCTGTGTCCGCGACTATGTCACCGTGTCACGGTGTTTCTGCCACTGGGGTGAAATAATAGTCTATATTAGCAATTAGTTGCTCTTGCATAATTTTAAAAAATAAGCGGTAAAATGATTGATTCCATATTTCAGCAAATTTATTGCATACATCGGATATTGTCTTTGCAAAAAAGGGCGAATTTCATTGATTAACATAGAGATAAAGCCTTTTTCAGCAAACAATTAGGATTAAAATAACCTTATTAAGCAACGGCGAAATGATTGCGTGTTTCAATAATCAGCCACAAAACATCGTGAATTTCAGAAATCACCTTTGAAAAGATTTCAAATTTTATCGATTAACGCCGAATTAATATCGTATTTTAGCAATTAGTTGCACTTAAGCATAAATTTTTGACAGTTAATAGTAAAATGATCCCGTATTTCCGAATTAGGCTGCAAAATTATTGCATATTTCGGGATTCAGCTTTGAGAAAAGCATAAATTTCATAGATTAGCGGCGAAATAATTGAGTATTTGGAGATTAAACTTTATAAAGAATACGAATTTCATCGATTAGGCGCAAAATAATACAGTGAATTTTATTAGTTAGCAGAGATATAATAGCGGTATTTGGGAATTAAATGTAAATTTTAACTATAAAAATTGACACCATAGTTAGCGGTGAAAATAATCCCGTATTTTCGAAATCAGCTGCAAAATTATTGTGTATTTCAGCATTCAGCTTTGAGAACAAAGTGCAAATTACATCTATTATCGACGAAATAATTGAGTATTTGGGACATTTAACTTAAAAAACGCAGAAACTTTATTAATTAGCGATGAAAAAAATTATGCATTTTAGCAATCAATTGTAAAATTATCGCGAATTTTGGAAATCAGTCTTGAAATATGTGAATTTTATCGATAACTGGTGAAATTATAGCATATTTTAACAAGTGGTTGTGACTATATGTATAAATATTGTTAATTTCACATTTATTTTTGCACATGCAGGTGCAGTTTTTTTTTTTTTTTTTAATAATAATGTATAGACCTTAAAAAAAAAAAAAAAAAAAAAAAAAAAAAGATGATACCTATATGTACCAGATTGAACAAATATCGAGAGAGAAAAATAGATACCTACCATTCCTTATAGAATGTGTAATTTAATTATTTATGGGGGAAAATTCTTAGGGAATCTACATATTTAAAGCCTGCAACAACTTAAAAATATTATTGTAGATTACAATTTAAAAATTTTTAAATAAAATTATCTAAAAAATAAATATTTAGAAATTATTTAAGTAAAAATTCTTAAATTGCAAATTAGAAGTATTTTGCAACAAATATTTCACTGGCTCCTAATTATTTTAATTATACTTTTATGAAATTTCAGTTCTTTTGGTCAGTAGATTTTGAGCTACACTAAAAAACTAATATCACCAAGAGATTTAAGATTGAAAAAAAAAAAAAACATTAAAAAACTCAAAAGTCCCAATAAGTATAATTGCTAAGCATATTGACTAAATTACTTCAAATTTAGTATCCAGTTGTAACATTTTCTCCAGGATCTAAAAGTCAAAATTGTGTATTCGTTGGAAATATAAATTTTAACATCGTTGCACACTATTCGAAAATCTGACTTCCAAACAGGGTTGTTGATTTTTTTTATTTTTTTCAAAAAAATCGATTTTTTTTATTTAAATCAAGATTTAATTGATTTTTATTATGTATTCATACATTATTGTACAACATTTGTTTTTTATTATGTGTATATATATGCACAATATCCACACTATCAATCATTTTACTTAAATTATAAAAATATAAATAATATTCTATTTCTATAGAAAAAATCCATGTAGGCATTTATTACCAACATTTTTATTCAACATAATATCTTCATAATAAGAAGTAATTGTATAACAATCATAAATGCGGTAGTATGAGCCACTCAACTTCAGACTTTGACTTTGTAGCTACAATAATGTATTGAAATAAAGCAAAATTTTACTCACACTATTGAACACATAAAATAATTTTGGAAAAGGATAATTTAGTAGGAAATATGACATATAACTGAAGCAATGTATTAAGAGAAAAAAATCTTTACTCATAGTTGCTAATCAAAATTTTAAAAAAAATAAGGAATTAGGGAAGATAAAAAAAAAAAAAAAAGATATCCTAAAAAATTTTTACTTAGGTTTAACAAATATCATTTGAATCAAGAAAATTTTTTCACACTTTACCCATTAACAATATTCATATTTTCATTACCATTTTAATACTTTCACTTTTTTTTTTTAATCTTTTTTTTTACATTTAGTGGGTACAATTCATTAAAACAAGCAGTGACAGCAGCCTCGAATTGTATTTAATTGATTATATGTAGTTAAATTAAAATGTTATTATTTTTTAAAAACTTTTTGGAGCCTGCAGGGCTTTTTAAACAGTACAATGTAAACAATGCTATTATTTTTTAAATATCATATGAGCCAATGCTAAATGACATAAACTGGTATAAGAGCTAAATAAATAAGGAAATATTTTCTTTTTTAAATGTTTTTAGAAATTGCAGAAGTAGGAATTTCATAGTAAATATTAAATAATACATTGGGAAATTGAGAACTAAAAACTTTAAAATATATCCTTAAAGTGTTTGAGATAAATGAAGGCGGTAAAAACTGATAAAACCCGTTACACCATTGCACAGTAAGTATTATGCCAACCCTGTGGCAACTTGTACCGCTAAAACGCTCTAGAGTGATCCCTGGTAGCAGGAGTTGTTTATATTTAATGTCTACGGATATTCCACCTCCTTCCATGACTTAGCGGTAAGGTATATCTATATAGTTTTATTTTCTTAAAACTTACAATTAGTTTTTCATAAAATGTAATTACATGTTTCGTCTGTTATGAAGAACAAAAATGTTGTCAAATATAAACAAACCAGTGTTTCCACTACAGTCGCTTTTTATGCAAAATGCTATACAGTTATCCAAAATATGATCACACATTTATACTAAAAAATTACATTAAATTCTATAATAATAATAATAAAAAAAATCTTTCACAAAAAAGTCACAATAGACAATTTGCACGTTTTCGGATTTTATTCTAATAGAAAATGAAAAGGTAAGAAAATAAATACATACATATTCATTACATGAATAATAATAAATACACAATAAATACATACATTTTCTTTATTTGAAATCTAATGTCTGATTTATAACAATTTTAACATCGCACTATTTACTGTACAGAGAAAACGCAGTATAATATATCGTGACGTCACTCTTTATGACAACAAACTAAAGTAATCGTTGTTTACATTTGATTTCATGCTTTGCTTTGCTTCTTGAATCAGTGAAATAGGTTTTCTATGATATAATAATGACTGATATTAAAAAATTGTAGTATAAATATTGTATTATTTGTATTGTACCATTTTGCACTAATACAACACACAACAGCTAACGCTTCTCAAAAGTTATTTTTTAGCGTTCCACAGGATCCTATGAAACGAAAACATTGGACAACCGCCATGAAAAGAAAACATTTGAAAATGATGATAATGATATTGAATGATTCTAAGATGAAAAAGAAATGCTCAGAAATCACATAAACGATTAATAATCACGAAAGTTAAAACAAATTGCTGCTTACTAACCAGGCTAACAGAATGTAAACATTGAAGCATCATAAACTGTGACGTCAGGCAGCCTTTTGAAGTCACGTGATTTTTGGTTAATTTTAAAATTATTTTTTAAATTAATGAGAACTTTTTTTGCATTTTTAATAAACTTTTTGAAATTTATGGGCCTAAAACTACCATAAGAATAGGATTTTGTTCAAATCCCCCATGTGTGCAAATTCCTCATTCAGGATGAACTTTTTTCATTGTGATTTCGGACAAATTGTGAAAATAGTTTTCAGTTGCATAAATTTGGTAAGAAATGAAATTATAAACAAACTGTCACTAAACAGTGTGAGCAATCTATTAATGATAAATAATGCAGGCCTTGAAAGTGGGTTTAATTTTTAAGATGCATTTGTACAATTAACTGCTATGGGGGAAAAAAAGAAGAAGAAAAAGAAAACTAAGTAAGAAAGCTTTTGATAAGTTTTATTTAGCTTATTTTTGGAATAGCTTTACTATAAGGCGCCCATCGCTGTTGCTGATGTACATCTCACTGAATGAGTCGATTACTGCAAATCGATATTCTGAATCATTACAAAACATCAAAAATACATTTCAAGAAAATAAATTACTGTTTCACTCTGGTGCTTGTTTTGAAATTCACTGAAATAAATTAAGCATATTTTAAAGATTAATAAAATATTTAAAACAGTAATAGAAATTTGAGCTATTTCACCACAAAAAAAAAAAAAAAAATTTTCAGAGAGCTTTCAAGCTTTAACACATAAAATTCAGCATTATAAATGATGTATAATCTAAAATAACTTGAAGAATTGCCCCAAAATTTCAAAATTACAGCCTTGCATGAATCTGAAAATGCATGAAAATCTGTACAGAAGCAATCACAAAACAAACAAAAAATAAATAAAATCACTGGATGCAGCTAATTTGTCATGCACGAATCTGAAAATTCATGCTACAGCGGTCAGTATCCCAATATTAAGACTAAAACAATATCACTGGATACCCCTAAGTCATAGCACATGAATCAGAAAATGCATAAAAAATCTGTACTACAGTGGTCACTATCCCGATATTAAAACAAAAAAAAACATCACTGGATACTCCTAATTCATGGCACATGAATAAGAAAATGCATGAAAATCTATACTGCATCAATTACTAGAATACACTTTTTTCCCCTAAATAATTCCATTTATTAAAAAGTAAAATAAAATAATAAAATACACTCAAAAAATTAATTTTTATACCTCAAAAACGCATTAAAAAGAAAAATCATTCAGCTGGGCCGCATTACAATAAACACACGCGCGCAGCTGGCACAAAAAGAAAAACAAAGTTCCAAGACAGTTAAATGAAGTACCGATACAAAAAAGTTACTATTAAAAAGTGTCGATACACTGAATCTCATCACAGCATCATGAATCGCCAACAGGTACCCTATAGTAAAGCTTAGCCTTATTTTCTTTATACTGCTTGTGCTGCATTATTATATTTAGAGTAGAGTACAGTATAAGCTTGATACAGGGTTGCCACTCAAACAGGAGAATGAAATTCCCTGACTTTTAAAAGGTTTTCCAGGTATATTCTAAAAAAATTTCAGTCTAACCGTATATTGAGCATTGACTGTGTTGAGGGCAAAATAATTAACGTCCCACTTGTAAACACAAAATTTACATATGACAAAAGTTGCATATAATGATAGCATTTGTCGCTTATAAGCGAGATAAGAAATTCCTTACATGAGCAAAAGAGAAGGGTGGGGGTGTTTAAAAAAAATAGCAGAAGCTAATGGAGAAAAAAAAAAGGGGGGGGGAGGGGAAATGACCGTGCATTGGCAGATTTTTCTTTTCACTGACTTTTATAGTCAATTTTCAAATTCCCTGACTATTCCAGGTTTCCAGGTAGCGTGGCAACCCTGTTGATATAAAGTAGTTTTCATACTACCTTAGCTATATCCGTCAAAAGCATTATAAATGATTATTATGATACACAACTAAGACATTCAAATTCATTTAAAATTTAACAATATTGTATTAATACAGTATATATTGTATCAATACAGTATTAATACAATAATGTATTAATACAGTACATACAACATTTCCCAATTACCTATTACACTAGACTTGTGATGTATCTAATTAAGGCTGTAAATCAGTCAGATAGCTCCCTTTCTCCCTTCCCATGTTATCATATATATATAGGATTTTTGTTGTTTCGTTTTACAAGGCTGTATCATTCAAAAATAAAGTTTTTCGTAATCTGTTTTTTGAAAAGAATAATACAGCTATTTTATTCCAATAAATAAATTTTGGACTGTAATCGAAGTATCTCTTAGTATCTCGATTAGTTAGGATCTCTAATCAAAACATTTAAATTTATTTTTCCAAAAATTGCTAAGCTAAAAGGTGACATATTACGAATAATAACAACATAATTAAAGTAATAATAAACATAATAAAGAATTCGAAAACTTGTTTAATTATCATATTACAGAAAACTGAGTAACATTTTGCGAAAAAAGCGACTATAAAAAATGTAAACAATGGTTTGTTTACAAATAACAATACTTCCGTGCAATCAGACGAAGCCTATAATTACATATACGTAAAATTATAAGCAAGTTTTAAGAATATAAAATTATAAAACACTTACCACTAAATCATGCAAGTAGGTGGAATTTTTGAATAAATATTTTAATTCCCCATTGAAAATAATAATGTAAAAATCACTGCTCACACTCTCGCTCTCATATCTCAGTGTTATTTTAATTTAATAAAAATTATGATTAACACGTTCACGCCGGCGTGGTACACCGGTGGGTCACAGCAAAAGTATCCGAGCACTACCAATATTTGTCTAAATCATGCAAAATTTCGTATTAATTCCAATTTCCAATCAACAAATTAAACAAAAACACCGCGGCGCGGACGAATACAGGAAAAGCAATTAGCTTAGCGTCTAAAGGATGTACGCATCCGTATGATGTACGCATGCGCTCCAAAGACCATGGACCATGGTATAAATTTGTGTGCATGAGGGATTTATTAAACGTTTTCGCTTTAAAAATATTTTTAATTCATTATGAATAATGATGACATAGAATATCTATAATTAAAAAATTCTTCATTTATTTTAAATATTATCTAAATACTTTTTTGACGAAATGGGAAATCTTAAAATTAAAATTATATTCTTCATAACAAAAATTTATTGACTGCATTCACGTTGGTCAGCCAACCAACGTGTCTTGAAAGTAAGAACCGAATTACGACATTTTTGCCGAATAAAAGCATGCATTTTGGCGGAGTAATATAGTTCTATTTTCAAAGCAACTTTTACAAAAAACAAGAGTTTTCCTGAAAAAAACAAAAACGTTACTCGATTCAGAAAGATCCCATTAACAACATATATTAATTAAATTAAAATCGTTCGTGCGGTTTTAGAGATATTTTTTCATGAATTTAGTTCATTACATCCTTACACCTCACGTTTTTCCTTTTTGGCTTTAAATTGAGATTCAGATCTTAAAACATACTGCATGTAGGAACGTAAAATTTTCAGGATAGATTAAGACCGACGATAAAAGATTATTTTGAAAATATCAGAACAAAATAAGGCATATTTGCTGAGATATTAAGTGTCGGCTTTTACAAATCTCTTTGATGTCAGACTAGGCGTATATATGAGTTCGCAGCTTTCCGTCCGTTTGTCCTTCCGCTTGCGTCACTCGAAAAACTGCCGTTTTTCATGATAATCCTAGTGTGAAGGCATCTTTTGTGTATGTGGTCAGGAGAACAATTCCATGGGGGAATTTGGGTAAACAAAATATATTCTAGAAAGTATGTAGAAAATATGAGATTCTTTGTTCCAGTGTCACGAGTAAAGCATTCATTTTGTTAAGCTGCTTTGGGAAACAGCTGTAAATGCCATCGATCTGGAATGCATATTGCATCTGTATGGTGAAAACTAGTATTCAAAAACCTTTCTCTCTTTTTCCCTTTTTATCGAAGTGAAGCGTGAAACGTGACCTCGAAAAACATGGCTGAAGAAAACAGCTGTTAAGCGGGGGGTTCCCTTTTTCATCCCGTTCTGTGACGTGAGCGCAAGAATTACCATATGAGAATCACAGGGGAGGAGTCACGAGCTGTATCTCGTGGTGTTGCTACGCACTCATTCGGCGGAGTGGGTTGGCTGATGTATCATGGGGAGAGGAAGGCGAGGCGACTGCTTTCCCCTCCCGGTTTGGATAAAAAGTGGACATTATTATTATTTCTTTCAGCAAGGAAGAGATCTTATCTCTTTTTTCGTTTGGGAAGTAGTTAGTGCTTGATCTGATTTAGACTCGCTGGTCTTTGGCGGAGTGAGGTCGTAAGATAGCTGTTTTAGAGAGAAGAAATTGGAGGCTGTTCTGTTTTTTCCTCTTGATATCTAGTGGTGGGCTGGAGATAATGATGAAATGTCGAGAGAATTTTGGTAGTTTATGAGACGGGTTGTAAGGAAGGTAGAGCTGCGAGTTGTAAAAGAAGGAAGAAGAAACGAAGAGTGATATGAGAAGGTAGTGAACCGTACGAGCTATGCCGGTGGTGTGTTTTCGATAAAATTAAGCTGGGGCTAGCGTTGCCCGGTGTTGGTAAAAGGAGAAAGACAAGGCGGGCCGTAGCTATATTTTTCCCTGAAAGCAAAAGTGGTCGGAGCCCTAATAAAAGAGACGAGTGAGCGTATGGCTGAAAATGTGGATATATTAGCTGTTCCTGAACGAATGTATGGGTAGTGAAGAAGTATGGATGCTTCCCGATGCATGGCTTTGTCCTTAAAGTGTTTGTGGAAAAGACTCTCCTCGACGCTCGGCGGAACTGTTGCAGCTATTAGGCCAAATGTTATGTAAGTCAATTAATATATTCATGTCTTTAATATTCGTGCTTCTTGTATCTCGTTGCTTCACTTAAAATGTATTAATTTTTTTTTTAAAGAGAGTAACTTTGTGTTGGTATGTAAGGACGGATGGTCCAGATCAATACTAGCTTCTGTATCATGATGGTAAATTTTCTCCTTATTCTGCTGCAAGTTAAACATTAAGAAATATAGTGTAATTCTGCTGTAGTCTAATTAAAAATTTGTATATGTTAAAAACTCAAGTTTTAGTGTTTGTGCTCCTTTGTGAAAGTATTGGTTTTTTATTTAATTGTGTCAGAGAAAACATAACAATGAAAGATTGATTACACTAGAGAAACAAGTTTATTTTCTTTAGTTACTTCTGACTGCGGGTATCGTTTTACCTATTTTTTCTGACCTAGGGTTGTGCGATAGAAAAGTTAATAAGTAAAAGATATTTTTAAGAACACAACGCGATGATAGATTTATTGTTTGTAAAAAAAAAACTATACGATCCTTTCCTTTTTAGTAATCAAGCAAATTTAATTAGTAAATTGTAATCATTGTTATTGCAGGGAGTAAATTCAATTTAATGTTATTATTGTAAAATTATTTAATGCCAAATGAAAAGTCTGTATTTTATGTTTTAAATTGAAGTAAATGACCAATTTAAACCCAATAGATATTATTTTTAAATTTGAATAGTACCTTATTAACAAATAAATCATAAGTCTATAAGAAATCATTATGATAATTGATGCCGTGCCCATTTGGTAGTCAGGAGTAATTATTTGTTTCTCTAGCGGTGTAATTTTGGCACCGCACTTTGTCTTAAGAGGTATTCCTAACTAAATGAATTATTTTATTGTGTACTTTTGTATTTTTTTTTCAAGTCTACTCAGAATATTTTTTTTTTGTTTCTCTTTTTCTAACTCATGTCTTGTGGAGCCACATTGATGAGGAAAAATGTATGGACCTGTGTTGTGACGAGTGATGATGTATTTTCATTCTGTTTGCCCTGTGGTGAGATCATAAAATTTTTGTTTTGATTTACATTCTATTTAAGGGTGAGAAATTACTTGTTTTTTATTTAATTGGAAAAATTTGCTACATGTTGTGTGTACAATGAAAATGTATAGAATACATTCTACTGTTAAGAAGAATTTTGTCAAAAAAAGTAATCAATAGGTGGGATAATGAAGTGCAAAATAATTATTTCTTGTTAGAGAAACTGTAATCAGTGAAATTTTTCGGTAGAGGTTTAGGAATATTGGTAAATAAATTTTTTTTTAAATCTATGTAAAAAAAAAAAAAAAAAATCATAATTAATGGATTTGCAGAATTCTTCTTACAGCCTATGAATTGCAATTTTTTTTTTTTTTTTATTGATACTCTATTTTTCTTGTTCTAAATCAAGTTTACATATCTTTAAATCTGTCTTGGGATATTCATATTTATACATTCATATGCATTATTTTTTTTAAGTTACTTGTGTCATAAATTGAGTCATAACAAGAAGGATTTTTGGGGTTAAAAATTATATTTTTCGGTGTAAGACGAAATTTAGAAGTTTAGTGTCAGTAATTCATTGGTTTTGAAATTTTGTTTATTTTAAGGCAACTTATGGCTGGATTTACAGGCCAAAAATTTGGAAAAAGAGTTAACTTATAAAGTGTAAATAATTTAAAGTTTTTTCTCTCAAAAAAAAAAAAAAAAAAAAAAAAAAAAAAAAAAAAAAATCCTTCTTATATTTTGGTATACTGTATCATTATTATATTTCGTGCAGTTGGTGAAAAAGAGTTATACATGATATTTAATAAACACAATTGTACATTTGTTTTTCTACACATTGATAATATTTAGATAAGTACTTTGTCAAAATATTTACAAAATTTTTTTTTACATCTGTATACACACTTAGCTTTAGTACACATACTTACCTTATTTTATATGTATTTTTATGACTCAATTTAAGTAATTTTTTTTTTTCTCGTCTCACTTGGCTTTCTATGCTGCTATATTGTATAACCTTGTTTTCTGCTCCGTATTTGTATTGGCTAGAACATTGAGTTGGTTAGGAAGAATTGTGTTTTTAAATTTGAAAAGAAACTGAAGGTTTAGCTGTGGGCTTGAAGGTCAAGGGGTTAAAAACATTATCTGGTCAAGTTAGTGCTAAAAAGTTCTCTATTGTTAGGAATTTTTTTTGTTTGTTGTGTTTTGCATTTGATATAATTGTCAGTATGGGTGAAAAACCGGAAAAAGGGGTAGAAAATAGCAGTAGTAAGGACGCTACTCAGCCAAATGGCCCGACATCGGCCCTAAATATGGTCATTGCTCAGGATCCTGAAATTACTAAAGGTCGGCGTAGGGAATTTTTAATTGACAACCTCTCACTAATCCCAGTGTTTACAGGTAGGGATCCTAATTTTTCGGTTACTGACTTTTTCCACAAAATTACGGAGTTAGCCGAGTATGCGGGATGGAAGGAAGAAGATTATTTTTTTGCAGTTAAGCAAAGGCTGGCCGGCGCTGCTCAACAGGTTTTTAGGGACTATGCCCATAATGTTAAAAGTTATAAAGAATTGGAAAAGTTGTTAAGAGACAGGTTCACCGAAAAACCAGATCTCCATCATGTCTTTAGTGATTTTTGGAACTTTTCTCAGAATATAAATATGCCGGTGCAGGACTTTATTGTAAAAGCTAAACAAAAAGTAAAATTAGTAGTAAAAGCACAGAAAATTCCCGAGAGCGCGTGGGTTCAAACGGAGGACGAGTGGCTTTTGGCTATGCTAGTTAAGAACCTCCATCCTAATATTAGAAGAGGTGTTATAGCTCGCTCCCCTACGTCAGTGTTAGAATTAGAACAAATTGCTTTAGCAGAAGAACGTGCTTTTAAAGCGACACAACCGTTTTTCGAAAACACGCAGCAGAGTCACAGTCAGCTAGAAATGGCTTGCGCTGCGCAAAGTACTAACAATCGTGCTGAAGTGTCAAACTCCCAAGTGTCAGGTCTCACAAATTTAATCGCGGACCTTACTGAACAAATTGCAAATCTAAGCTCAAAAGTGCAGGCGCTGGAGAGTAGAAACTTAAGGAGACCTCCACCTCGTCCAAAAAAAGAGGTAGTTTGCTATGCATGTGGAATTAAGGGGCATTACAAAAATGAATGTCGAAATACGAGAAATAGATTCGACAGGCGACCTCGAGATGACAGGAATAGCCACCAACACAGAGCAAATGAACAAGCTAATGATGAGGAAAATTTAAACTAGTTAGGGTCTCGTCAGAGAGAGCGACTGCAGGGGACCCTGTGCGACAGTGTGAATCGCTCACCATACCGAAGGTTAGGTGTGAGGAGGGTGCTGGTAACCCTAATGTAAATAACAGACATCATGAAAGTGTGGAATTTACTGGCGGGAACTGGAAAACCTTAGGCTCCAAATTGCCAATCGTAGAAATTGAACTTAATAATGAGAAATGGCTTGGGCTAATTGACTCAGGCTCGAGCTGTAATATTGTGTCAGATGTTATTTTAAGAAATGTAAATTTGTGTAAAGTGCCATGTCAAGTAAATTTAAAAACTCTTTTGGGGGGGGGATGTAACAATTCAGGATAAAGTAGAAATGCAATTCAAATTGGGAAATAAGCATTTTACTGATAATTTCAATATTGCTAGGGGTTGCATGTCACCAAATTTCCAACTAATTTTAGGGGTGCCTTGGTTGTTAAAATTTCAAATCCAAATTAATTGTAAAGATAAAATGCTTAGTGGGGAAAATTTTCAGTGTCCTATTTTTTCCCAAAACTGCGAAAGTGTAAATTTTATTGATTCAAGTGTAAAATCCATTCCAGTTTATACTAAACAAAAACTTGTGTTACCCCCAAATTCTGAAACTATCATTAGTGTAAAAATCAGAGATTTTAATTGTGTAAATACTGAAAATGTTTTAATATATCCACATAAATTTATTGGGGAATCTGCTGTGATTAGCCACACCATCTGCCAAAATAGTCCTAACAACTTTAAGGTCAAAATTTTAAACTTAAATGAAGCTCCTGTCCATGTAAATAAAAATTCACAGGTCGGTTTTATGGAGGAAATTTTTAGTGACCAGTCTGAGGAATATGTAAATTGTGCTGAGGAGGAGGAGATTGGGGAGGTAGAAAACATTAACCTGGAATGGGACACAAATTTTAAATTAGACCACTTAGATTTAGATTTAAAGGTTAAAGTAAAAAATTTTTTAAAAAACAACTCTGATGTGTTTGCGGCTTCAGTTCTAGATCTCCCTGGCTGCGACACGGTTCTCCACAACATTAAGTTAGACGACAAAACTCCAGTTAGATGTACCCCATATAGAGTTCCATACAATTTGCGGAATGAATTGGATAGACAAATAAACACCCTACTAGAAGCAAAAATTTTAGTACCGTCAAATTCTCAGTACGCGTCACCAGTGATTTTGGTTAAAAAGGCAGACGGGTCTTTTCGTCTTGCGTGTGATTTCAGAAAATTGAATAAAAAAATTGCTAATGACAGTTATCCAATCCCGAACATAGCCGAAACCATTGACTCGCTGGCTGGGGCCAAGTATTTTTCAACCATGGACCTCACCAGTGGTTTCTTTCAACAAAAAATTCCTCCCGATCAACAGCATCTCACAGCAATTGTGACACACGACAAGCTTTTACAGTGGACTAGAAGTCCATTTGGACTTAAGTCATCCCCCGCTGCATTTCAAAGGTTAATGAACGTTGTGTTGAGTGGGTTGTCAGATCTTAATATCCTAATTTACATTGATGACATTTGCGTGTCATCAAAAGACATTGATTCACACTTTCAAAAGCTAGAAATTGTTTTCAACAGGTTAAGGCAACACAATCTAAAACTAAAACCGGCCAAATGCCATTTCTTTAAATCAGAGATTACTTTTCTGGGTTTCCAAATTAGCGACGGAGAAATTTTTCCAGCCAAAAAGAACGTGGAAGTCATAGAGAAAATCAAACGTCCTTCAAATAGGAAACAAGTTCGGTCTTTTCTTGGGTCAGTGGGTTTTTACAGGCGTCACATTTGTGACTACTCTAAAAGGTCAATTACACTCACTAATCTGACAAAAGAAAAAAATAAATTCGTGTGGTCACAAAAGGCTGAGGATGAGTTTCAGGACTTAAAGCATGAACTAATGAGAATCCCATCTTTAAAATTACCAGACATGTCCAAAGATTTTATTATTTACACAGACAGCTCTGCTGTTGCTCTGGGAGCGGTTTTATGCCAACCAGATGAGGAAAATTTTCCGTACCCGGTAGCTTTCGCTAGTCGGAAACTGAAGGAGGTGGAATCGAGATATTCAGCGACAGAGCGGGAGTTACTAGCTTTGGTCTGGGCTGTGCAGTACTTTAAATGTTATGTCTTTAATAGGAAATTCACTATATACACTGACCATGCTGCCCTTACGCACGCTTTAAAACTCAAAGACCCCACTTCTAGGATTGCGCGGTGGTTATGCGCTCTTAGCGAATTTGACTTTGTTTCTCGCTATATCAAAGGGAAGTGCAATTCTGTGGCGGATTTTCTATCTAGGTTTGTTGAGCATACGATAGAGGGTACTAATAATGAAAGTGTGGAAAACTGTTTTGTGTCCGAGAGGGCTACTCAGGAGATTCAGGTTGATGATAGGTGCGAGTTGTTAAAAGATATCCAGTTTGCTCAAAGCAATGACCAATTTTGTAAATATGTAAATAATAGAATTTGTAAAGAATTACCAATCAATCCTAAAGGGTATAATTTTTTTGTAAGAAATGAGGTGTTGATGTGCAAAAGGGTGAGTCCAAAGTCCAGGAAGGAGGCAGGTGAAAAAATAGTGGTGCCAAAGGCTCTGGTTCCTACAATTTTTAGACTAACGCATGAATCTAATGTTGCGTGTCATGCTGGTTTTTTTAAGACTTTCCATCGCATTAGGGAAAATTACTATTGGCGGGGTATGTTTGCGGATGTGAAAAGACTTGTGGCCTCTTGCCAGTCTTGTCTGGAGTTTAGGGCTCATAAACCCAAGAGGTTGGCTGAACTTCAGAGGTTGGAGATCCCAGAGTACCCTTTTTCGACAATACATTCGGATATTTGTGGGCCTTATCCCACTACCGAAAAGGGGAATAAATTTATTATTGTCTTCATTGACAGTTTTACGAAGTGGTGTGAAGCCTTTGCGGTGCCCAACATAACATCGGATACGATAGCTGACGCATTGGCAGAATTTGTATGTAGGCATGGGACTCCTGAGAAAATAATTACTGATCGAGGAAAAAATTATATGAGTGAAGCAATCGAGCAGGTGTATGAGAGATTAGGAATCAGGCACATACATACCACAAGTTTCCACCCCAGCTCAAATGCAAAAGTAGAACGTAACCACACCACTATGAATAGCGCCCTTGCACATCTAGTCAATAGTAACCATAACGACTGGGACGAGAAGTTAAAGTTTGGTTTGTTGGCTCTCCGCTCCAGTGTGCACTCAACTATAAATGAGACTCCATTTTTTGTGACTCATGGTAGGGACATGAAACTACCGTATAATGCGCTTGAGACTAGTGTTCCTCGGAAATATAATGATTGCCCCTCCTATTGCGACCAATTAATTCCCTCATTGCAACAGGTCTTTTCACAAACAAAAAGATTCTTAGAGCAAGCTGCTGACAAACAAGAAAAGCTTCGTAGTAAAATTGCCGTAGATAAAAAAATAAAAGTGGGTAGTCTGGTCATGCTGTTTACTCCTACCATAAAACCGGGTTTGTGTAAGAAATTCAATAAAGTCAATAGGGGCCCTTTCCGGGTGATTCGCAAGCTGAATGAGGTTAACTTTGAAATACAAGAGGTGCGCAACAATAAAAATGTCCAAATTGTGCACGTGGATAGGCTTACAAAAATAATTGATAAACCAGTCTTCCCTGAGTTTGTGAGAGACGGTAGTACTGAACAGGATAGTGGGGTAACTCCTGCTGTTGTGGAGAACTCTGGTGAGAAAGAGGTTTTTGTAGATCGGTATGAGTTGCGAAAACGAGAGAGGTTGGAGAAAAGAAAGAAACGGCTAGTGTTTCGCTCTAGTGAAATTGAGGACACCTTGTTGGGGGTTAGCCTGGATAACCAACTGCAGAGTTTCACAACCCAGGTTTATGGCACAGTTACGGACAGGGATGGCAGTTCTAGCGAGCATGTTGGCGCACAGGTGTCCCAGGCTAGTCTCTCTTCTCTCGGTGGTCACAGGGCCTTGTCACCAACAGTGAGTGAGGCAGAAGAGAGTAGTTTTCAACAAAGGGGGGTAGGTGCTCATAACACAGTACCGATAGCATTTCACTCGTATAACCTTCGCCCTAGAAATAGGCGAAATTTGTAAATATAAAATTTTTTTTTGTAAATAGTTGTATATTTGTTAGTATATTTTTGCATATCATTCTTTTTTTTGTAGTATAACTAGTAATCTTAATACTTTCGAAAGGATGCTTTCAGTGGGAAATATTAGGGTAAAAAAAGTTATGGGGGGTAAGAAAATATTGGGACCTGAAGTTGTTGAGCAGGCGGTCAAAAGTTTTTTTTTATATTTTCTCCTTTGCCCTGTATATGAGTAAGGTTCGGCTGTCCTCGAGCAATGTTACAAAAAAAAAAAAAAAAAAAAAAAAAAAAAAAAATTAAGTGTAAAAATAGAAAAATGTAAAAACAAAAACAAAAAAAAAAAAACTGTACAATCGGGGCAGCATGTGCACTTACTTAATAATCTATTGTAATATATTTTGTGTAATGTATTTCTGGGCGCACAATTTTATGTCATGGCGTTCTTTTGACTTTAGTAGTACCGTGTGCCAGTCAAAGTGTTTGCATTGTTAGAAATTATCTCGGGGCAGGTCACAACTTTGGGGTAGCCATGCAAGGTGTTATTTGCATAATGAGCAGAAAGCAAGGTTGATCAAAATTTGTAAAGTGTTGTATTTAGTGCGTGTCTATATCATCTGCTCAAGACTGTGTTTACTCCAAGAAACTGTGTTATAAAAGACTGTATGTATAATTCCACACACTTTGAACTGATATTACGTTACTTATTTTGGACAATAATTTTGGAACTGCTACAAGATATATATGAACATTTTTATTGTAATAAATATAAACTTTAACACGGAATGTCAGACTTCCGCGTCCAGTAATGAACAATAGTGTATCACATTATATTAAATTTTGGTTGACCTGTGTAATATTTCCTTAGTTATATTTTTTTTTTCCTCAAAACTGTGTGTTGAAAAATAAGTGCTGAAAGTATGTTATTAAAAGCAATTGTGTATTTCTAGAAAAAAAGGCTCAATCATGTAAATTTTTTTTTGAAGGAATATTTCATTTTTTTGTTTTGCTGTGCTTTTGATGTATCATGTAAATAGCTGTAACAGTTCGGTCATTATGTGGAGGTTTTCCAAAAACAACAGAGGCCAACCCAGTGTTCTCCCCTTTATTTTGATCTAATATTTTGAGGTGAAAGGAGTATTCCTGTTTTCAGTAAACTATGTGTCAGGCGGATGTGTATGCAGTGAATATTGATCTGTGGAGTCTTTAGTATCTTAATAGTAACCTTTTTTTTTAAGTGGCAATCTTTATACGGCAATAGTGTAGCTTGTGTGTTCACACTGTCCTGGTAATGGTAGGGTGTGTGGGAAGAGCGATCGGCTTTCCACAGGCTCGGTAGGAACTGGTGATTAGAAGTTCACATGTCTCGGGTCGATGTTTGATCTGCGGTAATGGGAGTTCTAGTTGCAGGTTGTTGGCCGTTGCAGGGATGGTTTGTTACAAGTGTGGTTTCTAGTATTTCATTTTACAAAAAAATAAATAAATAAATAAATAAATAAATAATAAGTGTCATTAGTTAAAAACAACTAGTAGTTTAAAGCTCTCATTTAAAAACTTTTCTTGCTGAATACTCGGACGCTGGTACAATATGTGGTGTTCCTGGATGTGTCTGATTTATTTATTTTTTTTTCTGTGACGGGAGGGTAGTTATCACAGCGTATATTTAGTCTTTTGGTGCTGTGATTAACTTTTTTCGTTTTTCAAGAAATTATCTTTCGCAATTAAATAAATAATTTAACATGTATAATTAATCTTTTGTGCTATGATTAACTTTTTCCTCCTTTTCAAGAAATTTTCTTTTCCAATTAAACAAATAGCTTAACAGGTGGGGTGATTAAATAAAAAATGTAAATACATGTTAAGAAATATGTAAAAATGCTTAGGAAAATAATAAGAATAGTTTGTATATAGATAATCCTAGTGTGAAGGCATCTTTTGTGTATGTGGTCAGGAGAAGAATTCCATGGGGGAATTTGGGTAAACAAAATATATTCTAGAAAGTATGTAGAAAATATGAGATTCTTTGTTCCAGTGTCACGAGTAAAGCATTCATTTTGTTAAGCTGCTTTGGGAAACAGCTGTAAATGCCATCGATCTGGAATGCATATTGCATCTGTATGGTGAAAACTAGTATTCAAAAACCTTTCTCTCTTTTTCCCTTTTTATCGAAGTGAAGCGTGAAACGTGACCTCGAAAAACATGGCTGAAGAAAACAGCTGTTAAGCGGGGGGTTCCCTTTTTCATCCCGTTCTGTGACGTGAGCGCAAGAATTACCATATGAGAATCACAGGGGAGGAGTCACGAGCTGTATCTCGTGGTGTTGCTACGCACTCATTCGGCGGAGTGGGTTGGCTGATGTATCATGGGGAGAGGAAGGCGGGGCGACTGCTTTCCCCTCCCGGTTTGGATAAAAAGTGGACATTATTATTATTTCTTTCAGCAAGGAAGAGATCTTATCTCTTTTTTCGTTTGGGAAGTAGTTAGTGCTTGATCTGATTTAGACTCGCTGGTCTTTGGCGGAGTGAGGTCGTAAGATAGCTGTTTTAGAGAGAAGAAATTGGAGGCTGTTCTGTTTTTTCCTCTTGATATCTAGTGGTGGGCTGGAGATAATGATGAAATGTCGAGAGAATTTTGGTAGTTTATGAGACGGGTTGTAAGGAAGGTAGAGCTGCGAGTTGTAAAAGAAGGAAGAAGAAACGAAGAGTGATATGAGAAGGTAGTGAACCGTACGAGCTATGCCGGTGGTGTGTTTTCGATAAAATTAAGCTGGGGCTAGCGTTGCCCGGTGTTGGTAAAAGGAGAAAGACAAGGCGGGCCGTAGCTATATTTTTCCCTGAAAGCAAAAGTGGTCGGAGCCCTAATAAAAGAGACGAGTGAGCGTATGGCTGAAAATGTGGATATATTAGCTGTTCCTGAACGAATGTATGGGTAGTGAAGAAGTATGGATGCTTCCCGATGCATGGCTTTGTCCTTAAAGTGTTTGTGGAAAAGACTCTCCTCGACGCTCGGCGGAACTGTTGCAGCTATTAGGCCAAATGTTATGTAAGTCAATTAATATATTCATGTCTTTAATATTCCTGCTTCTTGTATCTCGTTGCTTCACTTAAAATGTATTAAGTTTTTTTTTAAAGAGAGTAACTTTGTGTTGGTATGTAAGGACGGATGGTCCAGATCAATACTAGCTTCTGTATCATGATGGTAAATTTTCTCCTTATTCTGCTGCAAGTTAAACATTAAGAAATATAGTGTAATTCTGCTGTAGTCTAATTAAAAATTTGTATATGTTAAAAACTCAAGTTTTAGTGTTTGTGCTCCTTTGTGAAAGTATTGGTTTTTTATTTAATTGTGTCAGAGAAAACATAACAATGAAAGATTGATTACACTAGAGAAACAAGTTTATTTTCTTTAGTTACTTCTGACTGCGGGTATCGTTTTACCTATCTTTTCTGACCTAGGGTTGTGCGATAGAAAAGTTAATAAGTAAAAGATATTTTTAAGAACACAACGCGATGATAGATTTATTGTTTGTAAAAAAAAAACTATACGATCCTTTCCTTTTTAGTAATCAAGCAAATTTAATTAGTAAATTGTAATCATTGTTATTGCAGGGAGTAAATTCAATTTAATGTTATTATTGTAAAATTATTTAATGCCAAATGAAAAGTCTGTATTTTATGTTTTAAATTGAAGTAAATGACCAATTTAAACCCAATAGATATTATTTTTAAATTTGAATAGTACCTTATTAACAAATAAATCATAAGTCTATAAGAAATCATTATGATAGTTTGTTTATTTGTTTATTTTTTAATGAATAGTTGGCTACATATTGAAAACTACATTGACTTTTATTCTACATTGACTTTGAACCTTGGCTACTCGAAAAGAAGTGTACTAGTCGTATACTTTTAATATAGTGTGTCTTTAGAGAGTAAAAATAAAAGGCAAACTTTAATTTATAGTTATAAAAAAAAATCGTTTATTCATTTATTTAATTTTTAAATAAAAATATATATTTATGATATAATGAATAGACCAAAACATATTACAGGCATTATTTTCATTGAAAAGCATTTGTTTAAATATGAAATTTATTAATAATTCAAATATGTGTGTACGTATATGTGAAAACTTATAGAAAATAACTAATATATATATTAATTTATATTAAACAAAGAAAATAAAATAATAAACTAAATTCGGTTGTTGCGTTTTTCTCCTAATACAGCACATAGAAAGTATAATTAATTTTTGATAACAATTTTACGACTCTTAAATCTAATGATTGAAATCAGAACTTTTAATGCAAAATTAATTTTTTTACATGTAATTTAAAAAAAGAAAGAAAAAAAACTAATTGTCATTGGTGGACACTGCTCAGTTCCCCATCATATGTATGTTCTCATAAATTTCTAGTGCAGGACATATTATATTCATTTTAAGAGAAATAAATTTTATCAAACGCCTGACACAGTGATAGAATGAAACCCCCGCCTAATAGGCTACCCACCGTTCAATTCGATATATTTATCTTATTCTAATCAATTAATTTATTTTATTCGGCTCAATTTCGTAACTTAGTTGTCATGCTGCTATTTCCAATGTAGCAATCCCCAAAATGCATATTTATATGGAATATCGCCCAAATTTGCTATGTTGATAAAAATCTTAAATTTCGAATAACTTACGAAATTTTCCTATTAGAATATTTGTAGTCGATGATGTTCAAACAAGTATCCTAAATGTTATTTTGAAGATGTCTGATATATTTATGATCCTCAAAATGGACGTTTATGCTAAATTTTGACCTATTCTGCCATGTTAAGTAATTCATAAATTCCAAATAATAGTGCATGGACATGTGATAAAGGTACATTTCTATTAAGTTTTGAGGGGGAAATTTGGGACTGTAGAAAATTGGCCCTAAAGAGAGGTGGATTTTCAATAGAGGTAGACTTTTACGGTGGTTTCACAATATTTATTATAAAGATGTATTACAAATTCATTTTAATCATTCGTTTTAAATATTGCCTCAATTGCTTAACCTTTTCAGGAGCGGTGGTATATATTTTATACCACCTAATTTCAGTTCTCAGCTGCAAAAATTCATCCCAGAAATTTTACATAAAATTTTACTTTTTTACCTTATCTGAAAACATTCATTTATTACTTTTCTTCTAATCTTGATCTCAGACTCTGGTGGCATTTGATTTTAAATAAACTTAAATTCGTTGCCCCTGAAGGGGTTAAATTGGCTTTTCAGACCAGTTAATATATAACAGAAAAGAAAAGAGAATCATTTACTTTCTTTTTAGTTCTCTATCATACTATAGGTATGGGGAACTTAGGTAATCGGGAAAATTTTTGACCTCGGTTTTTTGACTTTTTTGAAAGTTTTCAGGTGTGAGGAATCCAAAAATACCAAAATAGGTATGGTGTCCGTCTGTAGGGTGTGTGTTAGTCTGTTAGTCCGTTAGTGTGTGAGTAGTTAGTCTGTGTACACATATCAGGAACAAATGATCGCAAAGAGGTCGCACCAGCTTTAAAATATTATTTATGACACTGGCAAGAACCCTATTCATTTGCAACATTCTATTTAAAAAACTTCAGAAGTTATTCGAAATATACGATTTTTTTAACATGGGAGAAAAGAGCAAAAATTCACTTAAACGTGCATGAAAAGAAATATTTTTATCGTAAAGATGTAAAAATAGCTTTTAAATATCAGTTTTGATGCCGGGATAAACATCATTAACTAGAAACATGCTACTTCTAAAATTTCGCAAATTATACGAATTTCTTAAGATGGCAGAATACAGCAAAATTTCGCATAAATGTCCCTTTTGAGGGATATTTTCACCGTAAAGTTGTCAGACTACTTTTAAAATATTATATAAGATGCTAGTATAAACATCCTTAACTATGAATTTTTCAATTAAAAATTTCGTAAGTCACTAGAAATTTGCGATTTACTTAATATTGCAGAATAGGGCAAAATTTCGCATAAACGTTCACTTTGAGGGATATCAGTTCACCATCATACTGTAGGCATGGGGAACTTAGGTAATCGTGAAAATTTTCGACCTCGGTTTTTTGACTTTTTTGCACGTTTTCGGGTGTGAGGAATCCAAAAATACCGAAATAGGTATGATGTCCGTCTATAGGGTGTTTGTTAGTCTGTTAGTCCGTTAGTGTGTTAGTCTGTATATGCATCTCACGAAAAAATGATCGCAGAGAGGTGGGACCAGTTTTAAAGTATTAGTTATGACATTGGTAAGAACCCAGTGGCGGATCCAGAACTTAACTTTTTTTTTATTTATTTTTATTTATTTTTATTTATTTTATTTATTTATTTATTTATTTTTTTGGGGGGGAGGCCAAGATATTTCAAGATGTTATTCCAGATCAATGGAAACTTACAATTGTAATATTCAATTGTGTATGTCAGTGCTTTTTTTTGGGGGGGGGGGGCTTCATCCCCCTAGCCCCCCTTTAGATCCGCCACAGCAAGAACTCTATTTATTAGCAACATTCTAATTAAAAAACTCCAGAAGTTATTCGAAATTTACAATTTTCTTAATATGGGAGAATAGGGCAAAATTTCCCTTAAACGTGCATGTAAAGAAATATTTTTATCGTAAAGATGTAAGAATAGCTTTTAAATATCAGTTTTTATGCCGGGATAAACATAATTAACTAGAAACATGCTATTTCGAAAATTTCGAAATTTATTCGAAATTTACGAATTTCTTAACATGGCAGAATACAGCAAAATTTCGCATAAATGTCCCTTTTGTGGGATATTTTCATCGTAAAGTTGTCAGACTACTTTTAAAATATTATATAAGGTACTGGTATAAATATCCTTGACTATGAATTTTCCAATTTAAAAATTTCATAAGTCACTGGAAATTTACGATTTACTTAATATGGCAGAATAGGGCAAAATTTTGCATAAACATCCTCTTTGAGAAATATTTTCATCGTAAAGATGTCAGAACACTTTTAAAATATAATTTAAGATACTGGCATGAACAACCCTGACTATGAAGTTTTTAATTTAAAAATTTCGTAAGTTATTTGGAATTTACGATTTACTTAACGTGGTAGAATAGAGCAAAATTGAGCACAAACGTCCATTTTGAGGATCATAAATATATCGGACAACTTAAAAATAGCATTTATGATACTTGTTTGAACATCATTCATTAGAAATATTCTAATAGGAAAATTTGCTAAGTTATTCGAAATTTAAGATTTTTGTCAACATAGCAAAATGGAGCGATATTCCATATAAATATGCATTTTGGGGATTGTTGCATTGGAAATAGTAGCACGAAAACTAAACTACATAATTGAACACAATAAAATAAATTAATAGATTAGAATAAGATAAATATATCGAACTGAACGGTGGGTAGCCTATTAGGCGGGAATTTCGTTCTGTCACTGTGTCAAGCGTTTGTTAAATTAATTTCTCTTAATATGAATATAATATGTTTTGTATTAGAAATTTATGCGAACATACATATGGTGGGGCACTGAGCAGAGTCCATCTATGCCAACTAGTTTAAATTTATAGTTTTGCTCATACAATTAAAAGAAAAACTCAGATTTAAGGCTATCATCAGCAGCTCTCAACAGAAGTAAATACTATTTAGAAATTATAACTGTGATCAAATGTATATATGACTCTTTAAGTGGAAATTTAATCTAAATTATTTTTAATCATTCGTTTTAAATACTGATTCAATCATCTCTATTTCCCTTTTTGGTCGCTTAGTAATAATAATAATAATAATAATAATAAAGGGAGATAGAGAGAGAACAATCCATTTATTTCTTCTAAACCTACAGTTTCACTTTTACAATAAAAAAAAAATAATAATAGCTTTAAGGCTATAAGCAGCAACTCTCAACAAAATTAAGCACTAATTAAAAATTTTGATCAAATGCATATATTGAATGCTTGATGAAAAATTCATTTTAATCAGAGCAAAAAGACCTGTTAATTTTTGCCCATATTAAAATTAGTTCAGTCATTTCTTCTAAAATACATGAACTAAGTATTAATCTAACTCTAATGAAGTGTCATTTATATAGATCATTTGGCGATGCTACTTTAAAAATCTCGCCAATAACTAGATTTTTCTAATTAAATCCCGTGTAATTTTCTAAGGAATTAATTTCTAGCCATGTTCCCAAAAATAATTGTCAAAGCCTCTCCGTTGATGTGATTTCTATGATGTTCAATGCGATCAACATTGGAAATTCTACCTAGAAAAATTATCTCCTACCAATAAAAAAATATCAGTACCCGAAAACTGAGTATTTTTCTTTCTGTTCAAGTCATTTTTAGAATAAAAGTAATGTAAGACATCATCTCTCAGAATTAAGAGACTGGTTAAAACACGTGTACCATTATAAAATTTGTTAAGAAGACACTTTAAAACATGTAGATATAAAACATATGTAATTAAAAGACGTTTTTACAATTAAAATACATTTCGAAGCTTTTCGCCTTGACTATCAAGGCATCATCAGGAAAAAGAAATGTTTTTTTTACAATTGTATTTCTAAAGTGCAGCTCTATACATAGCACGATATTTTCTAGTAATAGATACAGTTAAGCTTGAAGTAGAAAAAATTGAAAAGGGCACTCACAAAAGTCAGTTCTGGTCGAATCACAGGAGTAGATTAGTTGGAGTTTTGTTGAGTCACAAGGAAGCAACGTGCATTGCTTGAGGTGTGGAATTATTGAGGAACTTGCTTAGATACTTGGAGAAGCGAATGGATAGAAACTGGATAGGTCGGCCCGGTGGTAACAATTGTGAAAGAACTTGTAGAGTACGCATCGAAGAGTCCGTATAAAATTTGCAGAAAACTTTTAAAGTTTTATGTATGGAGTCACGTAGTCATTTAAAAAGATTGCGGGCTTCTAAATAAGTATTGCTGCGTACTCGAGGGTTCGTGAATTGTCTATGAATGAAAGGCGAATCTTGAAGAGACTTAAAAGTTTATTTAAAGAAAATTACAGAAAATTACAGGTCTGTAAACCAATTATCGACTTCAGTTTCACCAGAAAACACAACCTAAATAACAGCTGACAACATCAAATTCACAGCATAAACTGTAGCAAAGCATTAACTCACAGCAATTGGCTGTAATCAAAGAGGCTCAGTTAGGAGCGACATACACTAAGCTGGTTGGAGAAAAACTGACTGATTTCTCCGGATTGGGTTACCTTTTATACCCTTCTATAAACCCAGAATTTTTTAATAACTTCTGTCGTAATCAAGTTAGAACTTAGATATCCATAATAATGATTTTTTCGCCGTCGCCAAAAAAATCACCAAGGAGTGGAAAAATCGCCAATTTAGCGTCAATGCCATTTACCCGCCTTTGTGAGATTTTTTAACGGGTTTTTAGTGGAAATGAGCTATTTTAACACGAAAACAAGCTAGAACAGCAAAAAATTAACATTTTATAACCTGACTAAACCTCTTTGAATGATTTTCACATAAAAATAACTACTATATTATTTTCAAATTCGTAACAGTAAATCTGCAAAAATAAAGGAAAATCAATTAAACATCTGGTTCTATAAGATAATGCCAGATTTTTGGTTGAATTGCTGAAACTTTAAAATTAATGGGCTCTTCCCAGCGTCGTCTGCTCAATCATGTGATAGGGGAAAACTAAAAATCGAAATCTGAGAATCGA
This sequence comes from Salticus scenicus, assembly GCA_963930645.1. NCBI lineage: Eukaryota > Metazoa > Arthropoda > Arachnida > Araneae > Salticidae > Salticus > Salticus scenicus. The sequence goes on from OZ005655.1 coordinate 21,602,110, forward strand.
ATTCAATTAAATATTGTTCTTAAGAATAAAAGTGTTAATATTTTATAAAATAAAATAAAAGTAATATTGTGCATTTGTAAACAGTAGAATAATTGTATTTGTAAATTTAAATTTTTTAAAAAACACTTTATGTGTTTATTTATTTTCACTTGTAAGAATCGATTTCTGTATTTTGTAGTGTAACTGTTACATTAACTGATCTAGCAATAAATAACAGCTTGTTCTTGTGGAATGTTTATGGATTATAATTTGAAATTTTAAAACGTTTTCAATTAAATTTAATTGCATAAAGGTGTTACAACAAGTTAATTAATTTAGTTACTGGCCTAAATGGCTTTACACCGTACGATGTTGCACTGTCAATGATTTAAGTACCAAAAATCAGAGTATTTAACATGTTCTCCATGAACATCAATAATAAATATAAACTAAATGATGATTGTAAATGTATACAGAAAACAAAAGATCATGAATAATGATATGAAATGGATTAAAAATGATGATGTATAAAAAAAATAACACAGATTAAATACGATTGACCAAAAATAAGAATAGAAAATATGTTATTTCTGCAATCGCTATAGATAAACAAGACTTCGTCTGCTATTTGTTTTTCCTCTATCATATGACCTCTGACAGGTGGGAAGAGCCCATTGCGTTTCGACATTTTTTAATATTCACAGGTTCGGAAATAATTAGTTCTTGAAGATTTTTGAAATTATTTTTCTTGAATTATTTTTCTTGAATTATTTTTGCTTTAGATATAATGAAGGGAATTTGAAATTATTTTTGAGTTATTATAAATTACATTAACTAATGCTGAACCTTTTCCTTCAATAAGTAATACACTGGCTAAAATATTCTAGCCGATGTATTACTTATAGTACTATAAATACGTACTATAGTACTATACTACTAGAAGTACGTTCATTTGCCACATCCTTACTGAAACGAACAACTACGATATGTCGATGATATATTTATTTCTTGGCTATATTCGAAAAATTCCTTCCTTAGTTTTACCAATATCCCAAATTAACAATTCCCTTCCATAAAATTTGCATATGAAAGTGAAACCAGTCAAACATTACCTTTTTTAGATCTTTCTATCCATGTGGCAAAAATAATTGAACTATTTAGTTTGAAGGTTATAATAAAAACTCTTTTGTTCCTTTACCTATCAATGCTTCTGCTCATCCAACTGAATTTAAAAATTCTTTTTTCAATTCTTACATATTCCGTATCCTTAATTATAGTTCTTTTCAATTTAGTGAAAATGGACAATTAAATAAAACTAGCAGGCTTTGCCCGCTTCGCTAAGCACTATACTTAAATGAGTTCTCAAAATCCCATATCATTTTTAATAACCTAAGTTAAAGTTCCTGCTGTGTTCGGTGGGGGGTTTTCCCGAATTCAAACGGGAAAACATGTTTTTACACGTGTTTATTACCCCCCGACCCCAGTGGATAAGGAGTAACTTCGTAAAATCTCGTTACAATAAGTGTCGAAAACATATAAACAATTTACGCACCAAATTTCGTGACCGAAGATCACATAGATTTCTCAAGACAAATTTAGCGCTAAAAGGGAGGTTTCGAATTTGCTCCTTCGTAACGCCCTCTCCCCCTCCAATACCCCCCCCCCAAAAAAAAAAAAAAAAAAAAAAAAAATTAAATAAATAAAATTAAAAATCACAAAAAAAAATATTTTTGGAAATATCCTAAGACACATGGCTGTTTTTAATACCTTTGTACCATTTTTAGCAGAGCTTTTTAGCAGAGCCCTCTACTCAAAAATCCGGAATTTCTGAAATTTCCCCCCGTAAAAAGATCCCCCCCCTCCTGTAAGAATATAGAATTCCATAATCGTACATAATGTTTTATTTATACTTAAGTCTAGTCTCCTCATGTGCAGTTTCTTCTTCACCGTGAAGTAATTTGGGGCCGAGTATACTAACAAACATTTTTTTTTTTCCCCAAGGGAATTTCGATAAATCCAGATCTATAGGGGTCGGATACCTATAAACAATCCGAGCACAAAACTTTGTGACCGCAGCTCTCATAAATTTCCCAGAACAAATTTAGGGCTAAAAGGGGTGTCTCGATTTTGCCCTTTGTAACACATAACCCCCCCCCCAAAAAAAAAAATAAAAATAAAAATAAAAATAAAATAAAAATAGCAGATCACAAAAAATCAAAAATGTGTTTTGGAAATATAATAAAGAAGACGCACGGTTATTTTCAACATCTTTGTTCCCTTTTTGGCTACTAAAAAATCCGAAATTTCTTTAAAATCAAAATTTCCTAAATCGCAGATATCATTTTATTTGTACTCATGTGTAGTCACCCCATGTGAAATTTCTTCACTGTGAAATAATTTGGAGCTGAGTTATGCTTACAAAGGTGTTTTCTCCTTCTGTCCCTCCCAAGTGAGGAACGGGGGTAATTTCGATAAATCCAGTTAATTAGGGGTCAGATACATATAAACAATCCAAGCACCGAAATTCGTGACCGCAGAACCCGTAGATTTCTCAGGACGAATTTAGCACTAAATAGGTGGTCTCGATTTTGCCCCCTCGTATACCGCCCCCCCCCCCAAAAAAAAACCCCAAAATCACAAAAATCACAAAAAAGCCAAAAATGTGTTTTTAGAAATATGCTAAGGAAGTCGCATAGCTTTTTTCAACATCTTTGTTACATTTTTGGTAGAGTTCTACTCAAAAATCCGGATTTTGCGAAATTTCCCACCAAAAATCGATTTTTCCCCTTCCTCCCCTTAAAAATCGAAAATTCCTAAATCGCACATAATTTTTTATTTGTACTCATGTGTAGTCTCCCCATGTGCAATTTCTTTACTATGAAGTAATTTGGAGCCGAGTTATGCTTACATACGTGTTTTTTTATTTTTGCCCCCCACCCCACCTACCCAGGGGAACACGGAGGGGGATTTCTAAAAAGGTGATAGATATAATTTTAAGTTGGGTAAAGATGTAATTTCCTAACAAGCACCATTGAATTCCATCCAGCCGTTCTCACGTGATACCAGGGCAAATATAGCATTACAGACATACAGACACGATGACTCACACACACACACACAGACGAAATTTTCTGGAGTCATTTTTGGCTTTTATGGTATGTGAAAGGTGAAGATATCACAAAATTATTTGATTCTGACAAATTTACAGACAAAAGTCTGATTTTATTTATATAGATTATCCAAATTGGTATTGATGCTGGTTACCATAAAATTACTGCAATTAAAATTATCAATAATAAAATCTTTTTGTAAAAAAATAGAACCGACTCCAAAAAGGAACTACTGTTCTAACAACTAAAAATGAAAGAAAATTGGCAGAAAATGGAACTGTAGATTGCGCCTAAAAGTATAAAATAATTTCTCTCGCCAAACAACCTATGACACTACAATTAATCATAACTTTTGAAGTCGGCGCAAAATTAAGTAAAATTTAATTAGTTTTTAAAGGTTTGTCTTTAGATCGGTAGCAACAAATGCTGTTGTCTCGAATGATCCATTTTCATGTTTCCTTTATTATTTTATCACTGTATACAATTGGTCCATTAGTAGCATCTACATAGAACAGAGAGCATTCTTCACAATGCGGTATTTATGTTTCTACGAAGTTAGATCATCCTTGATGGCTTTTGAATTTGGCGATAAAAACGTAATGTAAAAATACACACACAAGATGTATATTTTCATAATATATATTGTACGATGTGTTGTTTCATATTCTTGATTACTCTCTTGATATACCTTATTAAAATAATCATGATATCCCAAAGAAATTAAATATGTTTGCCAGATAATTTTGCGATTTTTCGTTCACCAAGGACGTCAGATACCAGCATCTTCGCCAACTTTTGCCGCTTACGAAATCTTATTTGTTTTCTTGAATCAAAGCAGTTTTCGGCTGCGTTTTGCAGGTAACAATGTGAGACGTGTATTTTGAATAGGATTTGATTTGTGTATTGAATAAAGGTATCAATTTTTATTTAATTTTGCGCCGACTTCAAAAGTTATGATTAATTGTAGTGTCATAGGTTGTTTGGCGAGAGAAATTATTTTATACTTTTAGGCGCAATCTACAGTTCCATTTTCTGCCAATTTTCTTTCATTTTTAGTTGTTAGAACAGTAGTTCCTTTTTGGAGTCGGTTCTATTTTTTTACAAAAAGATTTTATTTTTCTCTTTTCAGTGAAAACTTATTTATATAGCAGAGCATCAGAAGACGTTCGACGGAAGTTTCACAAATCACAACTTCCAAGAAAAGTGACATTACTCAAAAAATGGTTTATGTCACTGAAAAATACATTAAATGCACCCAATGTGAACAAAAAAGTTACATCTCCATCTAGAAAGTTATCCACTCGAGAGACGGTTGTGCCAGTTTTATTCTTGTCAAGTTATTTTTGAGTTGATTTTTCTCAAATCCTGCATTTTTAAATTGTGTCACTTTTCTTGCCTTTATCGGATATGACCAAAAAACTATTTATTGAACGAACATACGTTTTAAATTAAAAAATCTTTAGAAATGTAAAGAAAGGCTACGCTGTATTCGTAACCGAAAATTCTATTAGGCATATATATTGAACTTTACAGTAAATACGTGTCACCCGCTGCGCTGGAAATCGCGCAGCGTAAAGTTCAAACAAAGAACAAAATATGCATTGCAGCTGACGGACAGAAGTTTCAATATCGATACTTACACACTGCTTTTACCAGTGTAGCTGCTTGCGTTCAGCAGTTAGAGTGAGAACAGACTTTTGTGAAAATCCTGAAATTTATTTATATCTTAATGAAATCCTAATGAAACTTATTTCAGGCCAAGATCATTACGACAACAAAAAAAGTATTAAAATTAAATCATCTCTTACGAAGTTATAAGTTAACAAATTACAACAACAACAACAACAATGAGAAACATGTTTTGTATTGAGAACATCTTCCTTTATGAAGTCGGTTTAAAATGTCTATACGTTAATCGATGTGACCGCTTACAATAACCATACTTTGAATTTTACATAGCATAAATGTCACTCGCTACGCTACAACATATGCAATGTCGTTCAAGTGTGCACAAAATAGGAGATTGTAAACAAACAAATGCACGTTTTAAGCGTTCTGTTTTTAGCATTAATGTCTAAACTATCTTTGCGTACTACATCGATGATGCTCTGCAATGTTATAATTCACTTTTTTCCCCTGTCTTGAAACTCTTCCGAGATAGGATCGCTAACTTCACTCTTTTCCACCAGGTGGCGCTTTAGGCGGTTGAATCGCGTAGCGCATGTCCACTTTACTGTACCTACATACCACTTTTATGACTCTAGCTGCAGCTGTTCAGCAGTTAAAAGAGTCGTGACTGACTTTTTTGGGCACCCTGTATTTTCTTTTGATCGCAAAGATCTTACAATGGGACCTATTTCAGACCAAGACCTTTACAATAAAACAAAAAGTATCAAAATCGGATCATCCGTTCAGAAGTTATGAGCTAACAAACAAAAACAAAAACAGAAAAACATACGCTTTGAATTGAGAACCTCTTCCTTTTTGAAGTCGGTTAATTAGAGCATTTCTTACGAAGTTATAAGCTTACAAACAGCAACAACAACACATAGCAAGAATTAAGAACACCCTCCTTTCTGAAGTTGGTTGAAAACGACTTTGCGCTTATCGATGTGACCGCTTACAGTAACAGTACTTTGAACCACAGACACGCTGTAAAGCGTGCAACGTAGTTCAAGTGTGCACAGTGTAGGAAATTGAGAACAAACAATTGCACGTTTTAAGCGTTCTATTTTTAGCAATAATGTCTGAAAACTGTCTTTTCGAAGTAAATCGATGATACTCTACAACTTCGTAATTAACTTTTCTCCCATCTTGAACCATTTTTGAGATAGGAGTGCTAATGCCGATGTTTTTCACCAGATGGCGCTTTATTTTCTTTAGATTTTAAACATGTTATAATGGGACCTACTTCAGACCAAGACCTCTACAACAAAGCAAAAAGTATCAAGTAACCGTATTTTGAACTATATAGCGTATGTCTCACCAGCTACGCTACTACGTGAGCAATGTAGCTCAAGTGTGTATAGTGTAAGAAATTGCGAACAAAAAAAGGCACGTTTTTAGCCTTGTACTTTTAACATCATTGTCAAAACTATCTTTTCGTACTAAATCGATGATGCTCTGCAATTTTATAATTCATTTTTTTTCCCCTCTCTTGAACCGTTTCCGAGATAGAAACGCTAGCATGAATGTCTAAACTATCTTTTTGTACTAAATCGAAGATAATCTTCAACTTTCTAATTAATTTTTTTTCTTTAAAACCGTTTTCGAGATAGGAACACTAAATCCACTATTTTCCACCAGGTGGCGCAGCAAGCGGTTTAACCTTGTACTGCAGGGCCACTTTACTATACTTACATACCATTTTTATCACTATAGCTGCAGCCGTTTAGCAGTTAAAAGAGTTGTTACTGATTTTTTTGGGCACCCTGTATTTTCTTTAGATCGTAAAGATATTACAATGGGACCTATTGCAGACCAAGACCTTTTCAACAAAACAAAAAGTATTAAAATCGGATCATCCGTTCAGAAGTTATGAGCTAACAAACATAAAAAAAACATACGGTTTGAATTGAGAACCTTCCTTCTTTTTTTGAAGTCGGTTAAAAAATAAAATAAACTTTTATCTTCTCCAATTAATAGCACTATCTCATTAACTATTAAAATTAAATTAATTAACAGCCTTCTTTTTTGTAATGAAGTCAACAAATTTAAACATTATATTTTTTGAAAATTTAACATTATAATCCCTTTTAGTCACTATTAAACAGTTGAGTTGAAATTGCCGCGATCTCACTAGACCCACTGGAGGGGTTTATAAAATACTAATAGAATTGAAAAACTATATATTTTACTATATTCGCCAGACTAAACGAACTCTCAGTAGAACAGTTCAGGAGCACATTCGCAGCATTAAAGAAGAAAAAAGTTTAACATTAGTTAATTTCAGCCCACCAGCGGTCGAGCGGTTCTACGTTCAAAGTTCGTAGACGTGAGGTGCCTGGTTCGATCCCGGTTCACGCCCGTCGACCTAGCCGTTCGGAGTTTCCCGTAGTTTTCTCCGAAACTTGTGTAAATACGGACTAGAACCCCTTAAAAAGACCACCATGGAGGGTACGCGTGCAACAACTATCTGGGATGAGGCAAAAAAATTTTAACTCCAATAAGTTTTCAAGAATTAATCATTTCCGAAGCTGTGAATATTATGAAATGTCGAAACGCAATTAATTCTAAAGATTCAGCAATTCTACCAAAAATATGGCATTAGCTTATAGAGCCCGGTATTTAATTTATTTTCTCAGTATACTTATTTAGAAGCCCAGAATCTTTTTACAAGATTATGTCACACCATACAGTTGGCAGCAAAATTATTGAAGCGCTAGCAAGAATTCCTATTTAAAATTTGCGCACCTAATACTGTTTTGTTAAGTAAATATTTGTCGAGTCATGATCATAGTCTTTTGCTGTTTATGAAAAAGTAAGTTAATGATTAAAATTAGCAATCTAACTAAAAATTATATATATGAAAAGTGTGGGTGTACGCTTCAATAATTTTGCTGCCGACTTTATATGGAACGTTACAAGCTCCCTGAAAATTTTCTACAGACTCTTCGATGTCTACTCTACAAGTTCTTCCACAACTGTTACCGCTAGGCCGACCTATCCAGTTCCCATCCACTAGCTTCTTCGAATATCGAACCAAGTACCTCAATAATTCCATATCTCAAGCACTGCACGCTGCACGCTGCCTCCTTGTGACCCTACAAAGCTCCAACTAATTTACTCCTGTGAGTCGACCAGAACTGACTTTTGTGAATACCATTTTTAATTTTTTCTACATCAAGCTTATGTATCTATAACTAGAAAATATCGTGATATATATACAGAGCTGCACTTTATAAAGACAATTGTAAAAAATTGTTTTTTCCTGATGATGCCTTGATAGTCAAGGCGAAAAGCTTCGGAGTGTATTTTAATTGTAAATAAGTCTTTTAATTGAATATGTTTTATATCTGCGTGTTTCAAAGTGTCTTCTTAACAAATTTAATAAAAGTAATAATTGCAAATTTATAACTATAAACTGTAGCAGTATGATAAAATAACGTTCTGAAATGAAATAATGTATTGAACAACTAGTAATAATAATAATAATAGTAATAGTAATAATACCAATAGTAATAATAATAATAATAGTAATAGTAATAATAACAATTGTAATAATAATAATAATACTTACGAGCAAAATAATATTCATAGGTAAGATTTTCTTTGTCATTTTGTACTTTCAGCGTGTATTTATCACAATTTATGGATCGCACAAGCTGTTGTTTTTCTTTTTTCTGGAAAGGGAAAAAAAGTGCAATCAAATGCATTTAATTATATGGTAACGTTAACCTAAAAACAATTATAAAAGTTTAGAATCAATTTCACAGATGGTTATCAATCTCATATTATACATGAAATCTCTATAAAAAAAATATATATCTCATAATTTGTAAATTCTTGTATAACATATTAAAAAGCAAAATCATTCATAAAAATTTTAAATAAAACAAATTCCTCATTTCTTTTTCTTTCTTTCTTTCTTTTTTTTTTTTTTTTTTGTATTTTACAATCAGAAACTTTCTACTGCTAAAGGTTAAAGATTGTAATAAATACCCCCATGTTCCCATTCTCAAATATATAGCCCATTGTGCAGCACTAGTGTGACGTTAAACCTTCCCACCCAACCCTTTAACCGATTCTCAAATAAACAGGTCTGCATGCAAAAAACTGCATAGGATGTTAAATATAACATGGAGGAAATGTTTCCTTAACATGAGAAAGAATATGTTTAATTTAATGTGATAAAATTAGTTTTTTTTTTTTTTTTTTTTTTTTTTTTTTTTTGGGGGGGGGGGGGGGTAAACCATTATTATTAAAAAAAATAAATAAAAGAAGAAGAAGAAGGGAAAAAAAAAAGAAAAAAAAGAAACCGTACATATTGGGATAAAAATGAAGATCGTTTTTGTATTCAACATCCCCGAAAACACAAAGTTTACCAAAACAATTTGATAGTGCTATATTTTTTTTTTTTTTAAGACTAGTGTTATTCAAATCGTGTCCAAATAATACTATGCATTACTTACTACGTCATTCTTTTTTGCCGAGCCATACCATAGCGGTGCAGTGGGTCCGATAATGATGGGTTCTTTATTCAACCAACCATAGTAGATGGGATTATAATCGTATTCTGAAGTGTCTAAATCCCATACAGTACAGTTGTTTCCTAAAACAAGAAAAAAATATATATATATATTTCAATCACTTAGAAATTAATTCTATAATATGAACTTTTATGCTACACTGGAATCTAAAGTCAAAGTTACATATAAACTTTCTGAAGTTTAAATGAAAATAGTTACTACAATGGGAAAGTGTTTCTTTGATGCTAAATTCAAGTATACATATTCGTTCTTACATTTATTAGTGAATTTGCTTTCCTTTATGAATAAACGGAAATGTAATATAGAAAGATTGACTAATAAATAAAAAACTTTTCTTAAACACCATAATACACGTAACAATTGTTTCGGGCCGAAAAAAACCACGACTCTTCATTAGGCGAACAAAGTAAGCACGAGTACAACAAAAAACCTCGCTGCTTTGGACACCTAAATTACTGCTATTTTTGTATGTTGTTAAATATAACACGCCCAGCGCCACGCGAGTTCTTAAGGAAATCCCCGTCAGGTCACTTGCGCTGCTTAGAAGCGCTTTAAGTTTACCATGTTCAATAAAATTCCTTAAAATGCCTTAATGATATCCTGTAATAAATAAAAATTAAGTAAATTTTAAATAAGTTTTCAGAAATTACTTAAAACAATGTAATTTTTTTTTATTTTATATCATATTTTATACTGTCATAGCCACCGGTGGTTATGAGGATTTATATCATATTTTACACTGTCAGCCACTGGTGGTTGACGCGGCCTAAACGGAAAGTTCAGTGTTAGCCACCGGTGGCTGATGTGGCATTTAACGTGTTAATCGAAAGTCATGAGCTATTTTTATACAAAATTTCATCGCAATAGGCTAATTATTTTCGACGCATACGTATGTTCTATGTTCGTAATAGAATTTTACTTTTATATCTTATTATAAATATTAGTGTGCGTGATATGTCATTTTAAATTACCCCTGTGATGGAGTGGTGAGTTAAGCTCACTTCACATTGGAACACCAAATGTCCAGCTGCATCAACTGCAGCGCTGTACTGTGAAGTGTTCGGCTTCACGCACAATTTGCCGAACTTCCAAAGCAAGGTTGAGGTTGAGCTTTAGCTTCAGTGGAATTATCGTCACCCGAGAGCAACTCAGTTGAAAACTGGTGATAATCTGGGACTCACCACCTAGGAGTAGCTCGAAGATATGTCATCATAATTTTGATTCTTCAGCTTCACAGAAGAGATGGCTGTCCCACATCTGTAACTCTTAGAGAGAACGAAACATGGAGGTATAGAATATAGAGATGCAAATTGAATGGATAATGGAGGGCATTGTAACTACCTAGGATTTTGTCTGCCTCAGCCACCATTAACTACACAACGGTTTTGGACCAGCTCGACCACCGAACTCGCAATCCTCCGATTACGAGCTCTATGTTATATTAATTAAGCTACTGCGGATCCTCCAAAGTGAGAGGCCTTTTTCTTCTTGGACAACAAAAATTTGATGGATCAATTGAGAACGATTATGGGTAGCAGTTGAAGAATGGGCTACATTTTTCTCGTCTAGCAACTAGAACTAGCAGAAAGAAAACTCAGTAAAGATTCTCAAAGGAAATATAGAAACTATGTATGTATAACGTATATAATTGTTAATCATAATAAAATTTAGCACATAAAAGATTTATTATTAATGCAAGTTTCATCCAAAAATTAAATAAATAAAGCCATAATCAGTACATTAAAGATGAATAAAATACTCACGCTATAATGACAAATTGAACCCATTCATGCCAATGATAATTTAATAGAACAAACGAAGTTAAAAAGAATTTATCGTTTAAATACCTTTAAATATTTAAGAGGAACCAAATTTAAAATGAAGTGAAGAATAACAAATTTAATAAAAAAGTGCAAGTGGAAGCTGCTCAAAACTTGAAGGATTATCACCAGGAGACATACAATCCTCTGTATGGCAGAATACCACAAGATTTCAAAACTGTATAGCTGTTTAAGCCAAAAAATATAATGTATGTACCTATTTTGCTACAATAAAAAGAAATAAAGATATAAATGGAACAATTCAAAGATATACCATCATATAAAGCCAGAAATATTGAATTTTCATTCATACGGTTACAAGCACGAGGGGGGGGGGGTTACATAAAAGTACAAGAAACATGGAAAAGTTAAGTTTAGGAAATGGGAAGAACCTCTAGATTACATTTAGGAAATACTTCTAGACCTTACGTACTAACTCATATTATAGTTTTAATGCAACGTTAATCCAAAACCGACAGTGGGATAAAAGAGCCACCATTCAGACAATATACTTCAAAATTTCTTCGAATAAAAATCTTATACGTAGGCTTAGTGCAACTTTACATATACCATTTTGAGAAAACATCATTTAAACTGTGAAAAGCGAGGAAATTTTAATGCATGAAATCATTGTATGTAAAAATATGCTGATTCAGTTTTAGGATCGAATCACTCAAGTAGGGATGGTAATATGCCAGAATTTATTTATTTGTATAAATTGTTATAAATGTTAAAGTTTTTATATGAAATTGAGGTGGGAGAAATTGGAAAACCAACTTATCATCTAAATGCAGAATCTTCGAAATAATACTATTTGATTCATTAAATATATTAGTATTATATCGAAAAAAAAAAAAAAAAAAAAAAAAAAAAAATTAAGACTGCGCCATACAAATTTTCATTTCTCGAATACCATCATTTTTAAAAAATTTGAAAAACATTAGCAGAAATTATAAGATTATTGCTCTTTGAATTTGTTCATTTTGTATTGTTTTTATTAGCTTAGATACTTAAATTAATGTATCAGCCTTTAAACTTTAAATCATTAACTGCATTTATTAATTCATTGAACTTACCATTTATATCTGTTGCAGTTTTATTATCGTAATAAACAAGCTGTTGATCGCCTTGGAAGTAAATTTTCACCGCACCTTGTTGGTCAATGCTATTGTAATATTCCGTAACATAGGCTGAAGTTTCCTTTAAAAGAAAAAAAAAAAAGATTAGACATTTAGATTATCGTTATACTCTATGTGCTTCATTATATTAAATGTGAAACAATTTATAGCAAAAAATAAAATGTTATACCAAGGATTTGGGAAGGAGAAGTTATTTTAATTAAATTATTTTAAAATTAGTTTCTTATCATTTTTCTATAGGCAATGAAAAGTTTCGCTGGAGAAAAATGTTTTCTCACAACTTAAAAAAAAAAAAAAGAAGAAGAAATCTGGAGTGGCTCCACTCGACTTTTCGAACCTTAAGTAATTAATGGTTGTATAAATAAATTTAAGTAAGACAAAACATTAAATAAATAAAAGTGAAAATTATAATAGGGTGTTTGAGTATTTTTCTCCATTGTTTTATTTTACGCTATTTCCCTTCAAATTATTTGAGCCCATACATCATAATGACAAAGAATTTTTCGTTGTGCCCCTTTAAAAGTCTATAAGTGCTAGATTCACCAAAATCTATACAGTTCGTGCAACAGTGACTTATAACATGTGTATAAATCACAGACGAATAAGGTGTTTGGACGCTATCACACTTTAAATAAATTGGGCTGTAAACCATAGTGATAAAGAATTTTTCTTTGTGTCTCTGTAAAAAAAACTATAAAAGCTAGATTCACCAAAATTTATACAGTTCGTGCAAAAGTGACTTATAACATGCGTATAAAATTTCAGCAAAGACGATTAAGGCGTTTAGACGCTATCGCGTTTTAAAGAATTTGGTCTCATAGGCCATAACGATAAATAATTTTTCTTTGTGTCCCTGTAAAAAATTATAAGTAATAGATTCATCAAAATCAATAGGATTCGTACTATGGTGACCTATACGTACCGAATTTCCACTCATTCTAACAAAGCGTTTAGGCGCTATCGTGTTCACATACACACATACACACACACGTACATTCAGTCGGTAACAAAAGTCTCCGAACACTAGCAAAAATTCTTATGTAAAAAAAGTACACTTAATACAGTTTTGTTAAATAAATCCTTGTCGAATCCTGTTCTTAGTCAGTCTAAAAATAGGATTCGACAAGGATTTATTTAACAAAACTGTATTAAGTGTACTTTTTTTATATAGGAATTTTTGCTAGTATTCGGAGACTTTTGTTACCGACTGTACATCATCGTAAAAATAGTAAAAATGAACTCAGGGGACCTCAAAACGTATAGAAACGCGAAAATCTCAAAGTTAGATTTTTGACATGATTACAGTAATTTTCTTACATATGTATGTCTGGAAAGTAATGTCTTTAAGTGACCTTTAAATGCCTTTAAGTGGATAGTAGTTGTTAAAATTCTTTTATTAAAATAACTGTTTTATAGAATTATCAAGAAAGAATTGCATGCATATATATATTAAAATAAAACAATATTAAGTACATTAATATTTCCTAATATTTAAATTCAATGCTGGAGTCAATCCGAACAATGCCCTGCAATGAAAGGAACTCCACCTATAAATATTGTTTCCTAGCAATAAGAATATCATGCGCTAAAACTAATTATTTCTCCGAACTGTCTTGAAACTCCGTACTTAAAACAAAATGAAAATTTAAATTTTGCCAGTGATAGATAGATCCGTTTATTTTATTCGCCACTTTTGCGCAAACTTTTTGCCCGATTATCAATATTTCTTTTTTATTATTATTTATTTATTTATTTATGAAACTTAAAACTTTAAAATCGACCAAGTTTTGTGAAGTATTCGTTTTAAATTCTCTGTGCTCAAAGCTGATAGACATGAGGTGCTGGGTTCGATCCCAGGTCGCACTCGTCGACCTAGCCGTTCGTAGATTTCCGTAGTTTTCTCCGAAATTTGCGTAAATACGGGCTAGGACCCCTTAGAACCCCCCCCCCCCAAGGAGGGCAGTCCAACTCAGGCCTAGGACCCTAATGCAGTCAATCAGCCTTAATATCCACAACCCAAACCCAACCCGTTTTAAATTCGCCCATTTTTTGAAGAACTGATTTTAAATTTACTGATTTTTGCGTGGGGTCTTTTTTATATTCCCTAATTTTTATGAAAGGTACATTTCTTTGGACTCAAACATTTCATAAACAGATTCCAGAAAGTATCCCTTTTCCTTGGTAATTTTTTATTTTTATTTACATATTTATTTATTTCGTGTGTGTGTTTGATTGACAAAAAAAAAAAAAAAAAAAAAAAAAGACATTTTTGCGTCCAGTTTTGAAATACAGCTTAACTTAATCGTTCATTAAACTAAATTACGTTTAATAGCAGGAGATTGTTGAAATTCAGAATTCATGATTTCTTTTCTTTTCTCTTTTTTTTTTTTTTTTTCCGTCAACAAATGCTGAAATTGTCAATTATTTCACCATTTTAACACGATTCATGCTTTTTCAAAGCTGATTACTAAAATACGTGACTATTTAGCCGAAAATCAATGAAACTTCCCTTTTATGTACATCGGATTGTCAAAACACGTGATATTTTAGTGTTCCATTTCTAAAATGTTCGATTCTTTCACTGGTTACTTTCTCCTACCCAAAAGGCAGAGAAAGTATTGTTTTAGGACACAAATTTTTGAACGTTAGTTTTTGTTATATTTTAACGTTTTGAGGTCCTCTGAATCCGAAAATCATGTTTATAGCAGTTGGTCTGTGTGTGTGTGTGTGTCTGTCCGTTATCAGCATATCTCAAAAACAAATTATAGCAGAAAGTTCAAACTTGGTATTCTAAATTTTTATCATATAGGGATGCTACACTAAGCTTTTCGTTGAGATGAAGCAAATGATTCGTGTACAGAGACACCCGAGAGAATTCAAATACATTGCGTATATGGGGTAAATTGCAGGAAAGTATAGTTTAGTATCTGTAGACTGTTGTAAACCAAATGAAACGAATATATATTTTTTATATGCGTCAAAACATGTTTCATGTAGAATATAGTATAGAAATCATTCACTATTAGTTTACAGGGCTACACAAAAGAACCAGATTATAATGCGACAATATTTGAAAATTCATGGAAGTGTATTTCAGGTTGATCCGTGTGATATTAATATACACTGATGGGGAAAAAAATCCCAACATCAAGAAAAAATTATTGTACAGTAATGAAATTTCAGCAATACATTTGTCTAGGTAACATATTTAATTGATTAAAGTTTCAAGATCACAGGTAGAGCCATTGGCGACAAAAGCCATTTCAAATGTGAAATGTTGGTACATTAGTAACCGGTGTAACCGCCAGAATTTTGGATGCAAGCATGCAAACGTGCATGCATTGTGTCGTACAGGTGTCGGATATCAGTTTGTGGGATGGAGTTCCATGCCTGTTGCACTTGGGCGGTCAATGCAGGGACGGTTAATGCTGGTTGTGGATGACGCTGGAGTTGTCGTCCAATGATGTCCCATACGTGCTCGATTGGAGAAAGATCTGGTGATCTAGCAGGCCAAGGCAACATGTCGACACTCTGTAGAGCATGTTGGGTTACTACAGCGGTATGAGGGCGAGCGTTATCCTGTTGGAAAACACCCCCTTGAATGCTGTTCATGAATGGCAGCACAACAGGTTGTATCACTAGACTGACGTACAAATTTGCAGTCAGGGTGCGTGGGATAACCACGAGAGTGCTCCTGCTGTCATACGAAATTGCTCCCCAAACCATAACTCCAGGAATAGGCCCTGTGTGTCTAGGCCGCAGACAGGTCGCTAGCAGGCGTTCACCTGGCCTCCTTCTAACCAACACACGGCTATCACTGCGACCAAGGCAGATTCGGCTTTCATCAGAAAACACAACAGATCTCCACTCCGTCCTCCAATGAGCTCTAGCTTGACACCACTCACGTCGCAAACGGCAGTGGTTTGGAGTCAGTGGAATGCACGCTACAGGGCGTCTGGCTCGGAGCTGTCCTTGAAGTAACCGATTTGTAACAGTTCGTTGTGTCACTGTGGTGCCAACTGCAGCTCGAATTTCAGCTGCAGACGCAGTACGATTAGCCCCAGCCATACGCTGAACACGGCGTTCTTCCCTCTCAGTAGTGCCACGTGGCCGCCCGGAACCCGGTCTTTTTGAGGCAGTACCTTCCCTTGACCACTGCTGCCAACACTCATGTACAGTGGATACATTCCTACCAAGTCTTTCTGCAATATCGCGGAAAGAAAACCCACCTTCTCGTAGCCCTACTACACGACCTCGTTCAAACTCAGTGAGCAGTTGATAATGGCTTCTTCGTCTTCTTAGAGGCATCCTTGACTAACATTAACCCACTACGTCAAATCTCAACTGTAAATAACGATCACGAACCTTACAGCGCTTATTTAAAGCAAACCTCATTTCCATGTTCATAGTGTCGCTACTAGCGCCACACTTATGCGCGTAGCTCGAAATTTGAATCGACGTCATCTTTCAGATGTATAAACACGCCTACCAAATTTCGTTTATCTAGCACAGCTCCTTCCTGGTGTTGAGATTTTTTTTTCCATCAGTGTAGGATTGCATTTACGTGCACCATGTGATGTGTATATAACTTTATGAAGATATACAGGGCTGCCAATATTTAAGCCATAACATTCTTTTTTATTTGTTAGTGGAAGTATTTTACTATAATATACTATATCATATAATATTTTACCATGTCCAGGAAAGCTGTTCTGGAATTGAAATTAATTCATCATAGCCATATGGTAAATAATGTATTTTTTTAATCTAATTATTTTCGATTGGTTTATTGTATATTTACACGTTTTGAGGCTTCCTGAATACCGAAGTCAAGTTTTATAGTTTGACCTTTGCCTGTGTCTGTTAGAGTAAATTAAAAACAAATAATTTCAGGCGATCCAACTTATGTATTTTGAAGTGAATACGTTTGTAACTAGAAAAGTTTGTTCAAGATGGATAAGTTTCAAGGAATAATGCGTGTGAAAACTGTCTAGATAATTTTAAATGAACTTTTTAACTTAATAACACACTTGAATTCTCTATAAATGTAGGTACGATAATGGAACGGGCGGTTGAGGGGGCGGCACCCCCCTCACATAGAATTATTTGTCAAATAAAGCTGTTCCGAAGACTAAGTTGAATTGTTTTAACATAAGTTTACATAACAGTACTCGTTATCTTAACCCTTAATCTCCAATGTGTACTTATAGTATTAAATTTCAGGGTGAGAGAAAGTCGTGTGAGTGGCACACCAAATTATTTTTGTATTATTTTACGTCTAATTGCACTAATACGAAATTATTTCGCGTCTAACAACATTCGCGTTTTCTTTTCTTCTCCTTTTTAACACGCTTTTATTAGCTTCACCTGTATGTATGTTTGTATGTATGTTTGCAACCGCTCTGGGAGCAAACAAGAAATCTATATTGCAAAAAAAGACTTTCCCTACGTGAACGCTGTGGCTGTGAGGTAAAGCTCCGGGCTACGAACCTAACGGTATAACATTCGAGCCCAGTCAGGGGAGATTTTTTTTAAATGGTTTTTGTTTAATTCTAAATTATTTTATTAAAAATTTAAAAGTATGTAAATATTGTGGCGTGTCACTCACACGATTTTCTCTTACACTTCATTTTAATACTATAAAGATAGATATTTTGTACTTTTTAGTTCACATTTCAATAAAAGCGTGTTCTTTAATTTTTTAAAGGTACAATTTTGTTATAGTTAATTTTCGAAATCGTTACTATTTTACGTTCTCTTACCCATATGGTAGAGAAAGTATTGTTTTGGGGTCAAATTTTCGAAATTGCGTTTTTGTTATATTCACACGTTTTGAGGTCCCCTGAATCCAAAAATCGTGTTTTTAGCGGTTGATCTGTGTGTGTGTGTGTCTGTCTGTTATCAGCATATCTAAAAAATAAATCGCAGCCGTAAGTCTAAACTCGGTATCCTAAATATTTGGGATGCTACACTAAATTTTCCGCTGAGACCAAAGAAGTGGTTCGTGTACAGGGCCACCCAGGATAATTTAAATACGTTACGTCTATGGGGGAAATTGCAGGTAAGTACACTTTAAGACCTATAGGCTGCCTTAAACAAGACGGAATGAACTTAAAAAAAGAAAAAAAAAATGCATAAAAGCATGTTTTGTGTAGATTGTGATATGGAAATCATTCATCATTCACTTACAGGGCTACCCAAAGTATTTAGATATATTGCAGTTATACTTGGAAATTGCTGGAATTGTAATTCCTTTAGTGTTAGGTGATTTTCAATTAAGATAAATTTAAGTAGACAATATTATTTATAGTGCATATTCATTATAGAAAATATACAGGAGTTCCTAAACAAAATATTTTTAAAATTTTCAACTCTGATCTTTTGTATAAAATTACATTTCGAGGTGCCCTGATTACGAAAGTCCAATTTTTAGCTGTCGATTTGTATGTATATCTGTTATCAGCTTACTTAAAAAGAAATAACTTCAGGAAATTCAAATTTAATATTTGGTAGTCCGTATTAGGTTACCATTAAAAAGTATGATCAAGATTGATAAGATTGGAGGCAAATTAATAACGCTTTGATTTTTTTAAAATAATTGTATGCACCACAATTTAACGGGAGGTTGAGAGGTGCGGTACCCCCCTCCCCCTCATACAGGATTACATGTCAAATAAAGCTGTTCATAAACCTATTTTACATTATTTTAAAAGTACATTGAACTTTATTATCTTACGCTATTAATCTTAAGACTTAATATGCAATCTGCCTTTATAGTATTGAAATGCAGGGTAAGAGAAAGTCGTTTGACTGTCACACCATATTATTATTATTTATTTATTTATTATTATTATTTTGTCTGATTTCAGAAATGTAAGATCATTTCGCCAATAGTTATTCCTTAATAAGTAGTTACTATTAACATCATAGTTATGATTATTATAGTGTTACATTATTACTATATTATTTCATTACGAATAGGCCACTCTTTTCGTTAACACATCATTATTAGGTTAATTAACAGTGGTTGTTTTTTTACAAAAAGCAGCCACTTTATGAAAGTTATGTATATTCCTCATTTTGAAAATATTGGAAATGGATTTAAAATATTTACAAATCATTACGTCTCGTAGTTAAATTAAATTTTAATCACATCAAAAACTGAGACAGACAAAATACACTAAAAATATACAGTTTAAAGCATTAAAAACACAAAACAAAAATTTTAAACGTTTCGAGCCTTTTACAGGCTCCTCATCAGTAAAAGACATCAAATGTAAATGCTGAGAAGAACAACAGACTTTCATTGAGTACAACGTATTCATCGGGAACTGCGCATGCCTCATTAAGGGGTGAAAAATGTTGATTTGTGTACCAGCCCTCCGGAAAAATTCTTGAATGATAATTTAAACAGTTAGATATGATTATTTTAGTACTGTTAAAATCAGGTAAATGGTCAGTTTCTATGGCATGCTGTACAATTTTCGAACGTAAATCACGGTTTTTGAAATTTGTTTTATGTTCCTTAATACGAGTATGAAGAGAACGGCCAGTCTGACCAATATAAACCGAACTACAAGACTTACAAGGGATATTATAAATAACACCTGTACGGGAAAAAGGGGGGATAACTGTTTTAAAATTAGAAAGGAAATTATGAATTAAAAATTGGGGTTTATAGGAAACAGATAAATTAACAGTGCGTAAAACTTTGGCAATAGATTCAGAAATATTTTTATAGTAAGGAATAGTAACGAACGATTTAGGTGATTCAGAAATGAATGTTATACGCGTAATTCATTTACAGATAAAAACATTTAATTGGAACGCATAAATTTTTCAAAAAGTTACATTATATTGAACAATTCTATTCTGGAAGTGAGTGAACATTTTTAAGTATCAATAAGAAAACAAAATCACGTTTCTTTCCGAAATATAAAGAAAATTATATTTGACGTAATACTTGTGTACAGATTTAGTGTTTTCTATCTTCACTACAATTAAGTGGGAAAATCAAAGAAATCTCCAATGTATATTGACGAAAAAATAAGAGTTTGTCTTTCAAAT
The DNA here is from genome assembly GCA_963930645.1 of Salticus scenicus. Taxonomy (NCBI): domain Eukaryota; kingdom Metazoa; phylum Arthropoda; class Arachnida; order Araneae; family Salticidae; genus Salticus; species Salticus scenicus. The sequence goes on from OZ005655.1 coordinate 21,622,434, forward strand.
ATTTAATTTGCAAATAGTAAGCTTACACTTATTTATAGGAATTTAAATACTTCTAACTTTAAAAAGGTTGAGAACCAACTGATCTAGAGACATATTTGTTTTATATTGACTACTGGATACGACGCTTTAAATACAGATTAACTAAAGTACGCCTCTGTCACTAAAATTTTGTAACGAGAATATTTATAAGAATATAGTTTCATTCCTTACTTGTTGAACATCTGTAATCTGAACTTCCGTTTGGTAATATGCAAAATCAATCTGTGATATATCTGGAAAACCTGACAAAGAGAAAAGAACAATCGATATTATTTTTACATTTAAAATTTTGACACATAGCTACTTTATAAAATATTTATTTAGATGCAATAAGAATGCATTCTATAAAACGCATATTTATATGAAATGTACATTCTTTTCTCTCCAAAAGTTATAATAACAACATAATACAGTCGGCAGCAAAATTATTGAAGCGCTAGCAATAATTCCTACTTTAAAGATGGGCATCTAATACTGTTTTGTTAAGTAAATATTTATGGAGTCATGATCTTAGTCTTATACTCTTTATAAAAAAGTAAGTTGATAATAAAAATTAGCGATCAAATTTAAAAAAAAAAAAAAAAAAAAAAAAATGAAAATTGTGGATGTGTGCTTCAATAATTTTGCTGCCGACTGTAACCATTCACGGTTTTTAAAAGCATACGACGGCATTGTAAATTACAGAAAAATGCACTTTTCTTAAATTGATGTTTTAGAAGGCTAGTAGTAGTATAAGGTCTACGGGTATGAACCTTAAATTATTAAATTCTAAATTCTTAAAACTATGCTTAATTATAACACAGTTGATGGCTTTAAATAAGTTATTTATCTACATACAATATTACAATATTTTATGCTGTAACGGTATTTTAAATAAATACAAAAATTACTTTTTCGGCCACATTATTTTAACCTTACAAAGCACACGGTACCATATATGGAACAACCACTTTGAATAAAAATAAGGCAAATAACAACGTCTAGAACACCAAAAAGAAATAATAGGAAAGCAGACAGCTGTTTCGGTAGCATTTAGCGTATCATCTTCAGTGCATATCATCATCATCATCATCATTATCATCACGGGAGCTTTGGGAGTACCTGCAGTGATCGAAATCACCGCTTACCTCCGCCTGAAGTTGTAGGAAGCATAAGAAGATGTTGCATGATCAAGCAAGTAGTCGGTCTTCTTAACTGAAGTGAGCTCAAGAGAGCTCGACGTGATGATATGATGAATTAAAAAAAAAAAAAAAAAAAAAAAAAAAAGAAAGAAAAGAAAAAGAAAGAAAGAAATCAAGCCAGCCTGAGGAGAGGCAGTAAACTAAAGGTTGGTGGAAAAGATCTAAAAGCTATGCCGTACTTGATGGTATTCCGAGGCCCGCTCTGTCCGACAGAAAAAAATTTATACTTTTTTTTTCTTTTATATAAACATGATTGGATTACACACAGTCCTGCCTCAGGCCCCTCCCCCACCCCGGCCTGTCCCCCTCGGCCTGTCCAAGACAGATCTGCCTTGAAAAAGGAACCTTTGGACTTTGGACCCACCTGAGTAAGGAACTGCATGCTTTAATAATTTTGCCTAACATTTAATACTAAGAATCATCATCATCATCATCACGGGAGCTTAGGGAGTACCTGCAGTGATCGAGACCACCGATTACCTCCACCTGAAAGTGTAGAAGCCTGAAGTTGGGTTCCAGCATCAAATAACTCGGGATTCTTGAACTAAGGTGAGCTCATTACATGGGCTCGGCATAATGATACGATGAGAAAGAAAAAGGAAAAAAAAAAAAAAAAAAAAAAACATTCTGAAGATCAAGCCAGTCTGAAGAGTGGCAGTAAACTGAGGGAGTGGGAGAGATCTCACAGCTATAAATTACATGATGGTATTCCGGAAATCCGCTCTGTCCAAAAAAAAAATATATATATATAGACATTTTTTCTTTTTTTCCTTTAAAATTTTACATGAGTGGACTGCACACAGTCCGGCCCCATAGCCCCTTCGGCCTGTCTGAGACAGATTTGCCTTGAAAAAGGCACCTTTAGAGCTCCTGGATAGGGATCTGCATGTTCTCCTAAAATTTTGCCTAACAATTTAATACTAAGAATGTACAATATTTACAATTATAATAATTAAACAATAAAATTTGCAAAAAGAAAAAGCTTACGTTAAGGTTTAAGGGCATAAAACACAATAGACTATATACAAATGGAAGTAGAGTCCCTAAGAGTAAGGTAACTGGTAGGAAGGTTGACTGAACGAATACTAAGAATTAAGAAATGAAAGAGAAGTGCTCTTATATATAGGAAAGGAATTGGATTCAGCTCAGGATGATCAACCAATAGAATTACGCGGAATGTGGGTGATTGGCCAATAGGAAATTACGAAACTATTGGTTGTTCATCCTGAGCTGAATCCAATCCCTTTCCTTATATATAAGAGCCCTTCTCTCTGCTTTCTTTATGCACTGAAGACGGTACGCTAAATTCGACAGAAACAGCTGTCTGCTTTCCTATTATTTCTTTTTGACGTTCTAGACGTTGCCTTGTTTTTGTAATGCCACGCCAATTCTTCCATTAATTAACCGCTTTAAATGTTCCTCTGCCTCTACGAAATACTGGTATATACATTTATCGGCATTGGAAAGTGACTATACATACACAGCAACTACATAATTCAGGCAACTGTCTGTAGATGCCATAACTGCTCCCTTTACCGTCAAAAATTATTTGAAATCGGCACCGTAGCCTTGCGTTCAACGCTTGTCAAAAAGTTATCAAAGAGCTTTGACTCGTAAAAAAATATTGCGAGTTAGAAAAGAAAAAAAGTGTATATTGAAGAGGTAAAATTTAAGAAGTTTTCGCATTCGAAAATATAGTGTTTTTATGAATGTTCCAGATTAAAAAATTGATTTCCGGAAATGTGCAGAAAGTGTGTGAAATCCATTAACAGAGATTTTATTTGTTAAATTTTATTTTATTTTATTAAGATTGAATTAATTAGAACATCGTTTTAAAAATTACATATATCTATATCTAAAAATTTTATTTGATAATTTCATCTGATCTTTATGTTGTTTGGTTTTTTGAAACCGAAGATGAAGCCAGCTTTTCTCCAGTTTTTCTCGTACAGAGTTTTGTCAATACAAGGAGTTTACCAACAAAATTTCTTCCATGACTCTTTTCCCAATGTAATTACATGGTATCTTTTATACAGTGTGTCCTAAAAGTTCCAGTACTGACGCTGATGTATTTTTTATTTACAAAATAACAAACCTTAGAACGATTGTTTTTATGTTAATGATAAAAGGCACATTTAAAATAACGGAGGAAAAAATACAGAACTTACATTTATAATAAATGTTCAAAATGTCCACCCTTTTCTAGGAGGCAAAGCTGAACTCATTTGCTCATGTGTTTAGAATACGCGTTTTAACATATGCTGGGAGTGACTGCTTGTAGAGGAGCCTGTACACACCTGCACAGAACCTGTATTACGAAATTGTCGAACGAGCTGATATAGCTTATTTTTACTCGGTATTGCATCCTCTGGATATTTATATCACCAAACATCTTTGCATCTTTCATACGATTTACATTTAAAATAAGCTTCAAACAGCGTAATTCTCTGAATGCTTGATAAACTAATTTCACTATGAAGAACAAAATAACTCAAAACTTTATTCTCACACAACTTGAGCGAGAAAAGAAACAAACGATAAAAATTAAAGCATTGATGCAATAATAAGCAGACGATAAAATTTAATATTAAAAAAAAAAAAAAAAAAAAAATCATGGACACAATGAGTTTTTTAAGTTGGAGTACTGGAACTTTTAGGACACACTGTAGTATGTTTCCATTATTTTTTATAATTAATCTTGAAAACATACCTGAAACTACCGAAAATGAAGAAACTGTGTAAGCTTCCTGTGTTGACGAAAATCTATACGTGATAGAGAAAAACTGGCTTCATTTTCGGTTTCAGCACACCGGAAAACATATGTATCAGTTAAAATTATCAAATTACAATGGACCATATTCCCACTTTGGGTTCGAGGCTAGAAGAATATCAGCTGGTTAGGCAAACAATCCTCAATTCTACTATAGCAAAGCATCGTGGCTTGCAAATTTTCATCTTGCAATATTATTTATAAGAGTTACAGATTGTATGAAATTGAAGTAAGAGTGATATAGTTATACCTTTTGTGTGAGTGTTCTCACACATATGTCCTTTAAAAGCTTATTTATTTATCCAAATTTAATATATAACAAAAAGGAGGGATTAATATAGATTATATAAAATAAATCTTTTTAAATTTATCTAACTCAATTAATTAATTATAGAGAATTTCCCGTTTTATTTTTAAATCAAAATTTTCATTTCTTTGTTCTTCTATCGTTACAAACACATTGATTTACGAATAAAATAAGCAATTTTTATATCAGGGTTTTTGAAAAATAGTATGTTTATACATTTTCCCCGGATGGATTAAATCAATTTAGCCATAATTATTTATTTTCAGAGGGTAATTTAAAAAGCCGTTATCAACATATTTCTACTATATACAGCTATTAATAAAATAAAATAATCATTTGATTTCATGTTTATTACCCTTGTATGTTTATGTTAAAAACCTATTATTATTTCAAGAGGGTCATTATAATTCTAAAAATAGATTTATAGGGTTGTTTGATGGTCTAAGCGTCGCCGTCTTTGTTCATTGAGAGTTGAAGGTCATTTGGCATGGCTTCTCAATGTCAAATCGATTTAATATTTGTAACGAACTTTTTATATTTAAAATTTAGTGTGAATATCTTAGAAGAACAAAGAAACAGTTTGGCATTCTTTTGGCTGCATTTCAACGATGCCAATCTCGGGGGTTGCGATTTTAAGCTATCTGTGGCTAGCAGATTTAGTGTATCTTTTCGCTTTTGATCAAGTCCTAAGTAAGACGTTAATTTTTAGTCTCCTCCTCCCTCTCTGTCTAGTTGACGGGGATAGAATATTAGTATCTCCTTACTAATAGAAGAATGAAATGTAAAGTTATTTGTGACTGAAACCTTATTATTATATTGCTGCATTAATAAATCACAGTACCAAGATGATATGTATCCTGATTATTTTGAGGTAAAGACTTCTACTTTATTTTTCAACGATTCTACGATCCGGCATTTGTGTGAACCGAACCTGACAGTGCTAGGCAATAGCATACCTTTGTTTTGTTTTTAATCCAGTTTTTGTAATATACTTTAATATTAATCAACATATGTTATATTAAAAGTTGCCATGTGAACTGTGCCGATGTTAACAAATTTAAATGGATGTTCCATTTAACAAATTCCTTTATTAAAGTGATTGAAATTCTATTATTTAAGCTCTGATGTCTATATATATATGTGTGTGTATAAAATGTTCTTATTAATATTTTATTCATTATATATATGTGTGTATATGTGTGTGTATGCATAAAATGTTCTGCAATTTTACGATATGGAATAGTCTTAACTTTATCATTCGATTCAGTTGTTTACATTTCTCTTTTGTTCTTGTTTGAACATTATTATTAAGTTTCACTGCAGAAATATTTAGAAAAATGGTATGCGTAACAATAAAATGGCATCTTGAATCTAATTTGTTTACAAAATATCGGCCATGTGTTCGGCGATTTTACCTACTGTGACGTCACAGGAATATTGTCCATTTGTCACCTTTATTTTTGTTGACCTGCGTTATTTGTAATGAAAGGAGACTAACGTCTTTTGACGTATATATATATATATGTATATATCATATTTCATCATGGCAATGTGAAGAAATCAGGAGACACATCAGATATATATAATTTATAAATAAAAGAATTCGTGTGTGCAATAAATATTTGAACAATAAAATTTCTTCACAACACTGTAAAGATAACAGCAAGCACAACCGGTTTCGAAAGGATGTGATCTTTCTTCTTCAGCTGCAAAGCACACGTTGGGAATCTTAGAGGCAAAAGCGATACTATTTTAATTCGTGTTTCTTTTACCTCCAAGGTAGTAACACGTCTTTTTTCACGAAAGAACTCCTGGAGAAGAAAAAACCACATTTTTTCGAAACTGGTTGTACTTGCTGCAATTTTTATGATGCGTGAAAAAGTTTTATTATTTAAATATGTATATGTATATATATATACATATATATATATATATATATATATATATATATATATATATATATATATATATATATATATATATGTATATAACAACTGTATTTAGTATCTAGTCTTATACGTTTCAAATATATTTTATGTTAGGCGTTGAAAAATTGTCTGTAAATTTTACTAATTAGTCGTATTTTAGGTTTGTTATTTTTTCCCATCACATGGTATAGTTTTCAATGAGTTTACAGAATTTTGTTGTAGTTATACGAGCACAACTGATGCAGAATACCCCGGATGTTAAATTTAGATGACGACTGAAGAAATAATCATACAAATCATAAATCAATGACATCATACGGCCATTTTTTTTTCTTCTCTGTACTGGCCATTTTGTATTATATAAAGGGAATAATCTTTATCAAACATGTTTGTATTAAAAGGAATATTTAGTATAAAAACTTTTCCACATACCTTGTGAAAAAACTGTGCTGCAAAAAGACAGGAAAAAGAGGGCAGGAACAAACCTCAGACTCCAAGTTGCCATTTTTGAAATGGCTGTTTATCTGAAACAAAGTAAGAAGGTAAATTTATAAGGAAAGCCACTTTTATATGTGATATACTGTACGTTCTAAAAACTTTGGCATAATCTTTAATTCCTTTAACATTTATTCATGAGATATAATATAAACTGCAAAACTGCGTAAAAGAAAGGTGCAGATTTTTTTTTTTTTTTTTTCCTTAAATGAATTAAATATTTCAAAGGATTCAGTTCCTATATAAAATTATATCAGGGGACTGAAACTACTCTATAAAGTAATAAAGAGATATACAAAATTTGAAAACTGTATCATAACAAATACTGAAGAAATAACAAGACAAAAATAAGCTGACTTAAACCACTTTCCAATGTTCGGGTATTCACCGATGAAAAAAATCTGTGCTGGCAGAACGGATCAAACACAAATTATGATTTAAAACAATAATATTTACCTTCACATTTTAATTTGCGCCTGATATATACATATATAATCTTGTAATATTCTTGAAATATTACAAGACATTTATTACAAGACAATATTACAAGACTAGGACAAGACAATATTACAAGACATTACTAGGGCATTTTATGATACAAAGATAAACATTTGCATATTTCCGTATTAGGGTATCGGGTATTATATTTTTCCCGATGAAAATATTTTGCGTGGAAGTCATATAAAAGTTTAAGTTTTATAAATTTTAAAATTGAATCTTCTTATTTCTTTTTTAGTCGATTTTATAAAATTCTATTCCTTTTATTGCGCAATTTTGTAATTTGTTGTATTTGTTTAAGACCAATACTTAATGGCCCTCTTCACTTACCGTCGCCGGAAGCCCGAGCCAATGTTATTCTATGGGGGAATTTTCTTTACAAATAACTTATTAACTAATACAGATTTTTAAATTCTGTTTTCGCTTTCAGAAAATTCCCAACTGTTAAATGGACGGACCTTTTTTAAAAATGTACTTTTTTAATTTTTAATATTTTATTTTGAAATTGCAAAATGAAAAAATTTCACATATTGAAAATTCGTATTTTGCAGCTTCAAAATAAAATATAAAAAAATAAAAATAATACTTTTTTTAAAAAAGGTCCGTCAATTTAACAGCTGGTAACTTTCAGAATGTGAAAACAGAATTTAAAAATATGTATTAGTTAATAAGTTATTTGTAAAGAAAAATTTCCCATAGAATAACATTAGCTTCGGCTTCCGGCGGCGGTGAGTGAAGAGGGCCCTTAAGGAATTAAACCCGAGTTCAAAGCTTGTTGAACACCCTGTGTATAAGAAAGATCAAAGAATTTTGATAAAATGACACAGCTAAATAGCTGCTATAAAGGGGCCAGAAAACTAAATTCTGCTTTTGACTTTTTTTTTTTTTTTTCTTACATATATATATAAGAAGAAAGTATTGGATTCATGACTTTTACACGTTTAGAGATGCCCTGAATACGATTTGGCCATTTTAAGAAAACGTCTGTCTGTATCAAAAGTGTTGAGGACGCTCTGTCTCACGAACTAATGGACGTAATTTAACCAAGCTTAATATTTAGTTAGACCTTAATCTAAATTGTTGCTATTTACATTTAGGGATTAATCACTCAATAAGTGACGCTGCCATCACATTTTTTGAGAATTTTTAACATAACAGTATATGACAAAATTTTATATAAATATACATAAAGGAAATTATTTTTCAGTTTCTGCTTCTAATCACTGAAGAATATTAAATATTAAACGGAAACCCAACTGCTTATATTTTGAATTCAGTGGAATCATAGGTCAGTGGAATCATAGGTTTGATTAAAGACTGAACTATCATTCAACATATAAACACTTGTGCTATTGTTTAAAATTTGATGCTTTGTATTGGTGAGGGACTGAAACTAAGCCCAAAACGTCTTATTCTGTTTGTAGTCTTACATTTCATTTTAAATATTTTAGAGGGGTTTTTCAATAAATATCACTTGATAGGTGTTTTTCTACTTGAACTTAAATAAGCGTTATACATATATATATATATTACATTCTTATATATATATATATAAGAAGAAAGTATTGGATTCATAAAAACATTCGACAACTGGTTTTCGATGGATTTACACATTTTGAGATCTCCTGAACATGATTTGACCATTTTTAGAAAATGATTGTCTGTGTGTGTGTATCACAAACTTTATGAACTCTGTATCTCACTTACCAATGAACGAAATTTAACCAAACTTGGTATTTAATTTTACTTTAACCTAAAATGGCGCTGATTACATGTAGAGAACAGGTGGTAATGTCATCCCGTTTCATCATAATTTTAAATATGACAGTATAGAACAAAATTTCATATAAATGTATATAATGAAAAAAAATTTTAATGAGCGATTGTCAAATTAATAAAAATTATTGTTAATAGGAGTAGTAAACTAGGGACAAAATTGTATGCATGTAGGGGCATAGCATTCCTCTCTGAGGGGGAAGTACGCCCCTTCTCCACACCGAGGGGTGAAACTTTTCAGGACAAGGGTCAGTTGCACCCGTGCCAACAGTTATCAATCAAATCGAGGTGTGAATTACAATGGAGTCCTAATCCTCTCCCCCTCCTAATCTTATATTAGCCATTACTAATGTTGGTTTCAGATAGAATAGGAGAGCAATTTACTAATATTTGTGAATCTTTTCATATAAAATTTATTGCTAATTTTAGTACACCGTATCCAAATATTTATGTTTTTGTGCAAGTAACGAAGCAAATCCAAATTGATATTTATGCACTGAAAAACAGTAGAAATATCATAAAACAATCGAATGAAAAATTTAAAAAGAATATGGAAAAAATGAATTAAAAGTGGCAAAATCAGGGAATTTCAAGATTTGAATTTTTATAAGCTACATCTTATTACAGTTAAAAGAAAAGACACAAACATATTATTAATAATAATAATAATGACATAACTGTTGTTTTAGGGGATGTGACAGAGAAGGAAAACAGATCACATCAACAAATGCAGATTTAAAACGAAGGACATATATCCATCCGTAAGATAAAGGAAACAAAACCCGCCATTTTTTTAAACACGGCAGAAGATATAAGCCCCTTCCTATCATGAGCCTGTGAAAACAGTGAAGGAAAAATTCCGTAAATTTAAAATGTACTTATTTTCTATAACTAGCTTTTTAAAAAGAAAAAAAAAACTTTTTAAAAGAGAGAGATCTGCAGTGCATTTGGCCCATGCTCCCAAATTCCCCTATGATTCCCCTTTGCCGCTTTCGTGGGTGCAACTCGCCTGTGGATTAAAAGTCATCAACGTCCCTTTTTCCACCCGCCGGATATAACTAATCAACTTACAATTTTCAATATGGGTATATTCACAAAAACTCGTCAGTGTCTTTAAAATGAATGCATGAACTATAGATTTGAAATAATTTAAAACAAAATCATCGATTATTTTCCTTCAAATGTTGGCACAAATATGATTTTCTTTGGACATTTAACGTTAGGTTTCTATGAGAGGAAAATTGTCTGCGTTCATTACAGAAAATATTTTTAATGAATTATAGTTTTAATAAATAATTTGTAATGTGTGAATTTACGCAGCAAAATATAGAAGAAAGTCTTGTGGTACTCACAACATACTAGTTTCAAAACAGAACAATAATAGAGCAATGAACTTTGCTGATGACCAAACCTAGCGAGAGACAAAAATGCTGCATACACTAAATTATCATTCTATTCATCTGTACAATTACTTTATCCTAATTTGTTGCGCAATTCTGATGATGCCAGTTTCGTATTTTAGCTTTTATGCTGTTTCGAATTCAGTATTTCCCATAATGTATGTTTTTTTGCGAAATATCAAAAATATTTTATCTTGTCTGTTTAGACAACTTTTCTTAAAAGGCCTAACACATCTATTGCAACAGACTTTTTTCAGTGTATAATGACAGTATAAAATAAATAAATGAATGAACTTCGACACTAAATGTATTAAATTATAAACGTTCAAACACATCTATTGCAACACACTTTTCAGGTTTGTATAATCACATCAACATAAATAAATAAATAAATAAGCATCGATATCAAATGCAATAATTAGATATTCATTTAGAGACCATTTTTACCATTTTAAAAACATCACTGTTAGCAAAGCCTGATTAAGGGGGAAGAACAAATTATTTATACTTACACCGTTATTTTTTAACAAATACTTTCCTCCTATAATAAACAGAAAATTCTCATTAAAAATTATTTTAAAAGAATTCTGGTGTCTAATAACGGTGAGTAAACTGGATTGTTTTACACCGTTCATTTTTTATAAAAAATATTTCCTCGTCAAAGCGTGGAATTTCTATGACATGAAGTAAAAAATAATCGTAAAAATATTCCGGTGAGAGCGGAGATAATGTGTGCTTCCCCCTTAATCAGGCTCTGACTGTTAGAAAAACAGAAAATATGGTTCATAAGAAGTATATCTAAATATTAATATCATCTTATAATAACATTAATAAAATATTTTTTTTAAGTTGATTTTTAAAATAAAATGCTTTCTACAATTGTAATATATAATATATATACAGGGCTGCTACAGGTGACTTTTTTTATTATTATTATTTTCGTACCACTATTTTGATAACATAAAATTTATAATAAATTTATGCAAGCAAAGTGTAGCTTTACCTGCACTGTTAAAAATGGTTTCTTAAAAATGAGCAAAATTGTCTCAAAATAGCTCCGAAACAATATATACTTAAATTTGAAAATCCCATGTACTTATTTTTGAGTATACTGACATGCTCAAAAAATAGGGATATTGGTATTGGGATTCTTAGTGATCAACCCCATTTTGAGCATGTCAATATACTCAAAAATGAGTACATGGGATTTTCAAATTTAAGTATATATTGTTTCGGAGCTATTTCGAGACAGTTTTGCTCATTTTTGAGAAACCATTTTTAGCAGTGTGTGTAAATATAATATAAATTTTATTTTTTGTAAATAGTGACACGAAAAAGAATAGAAAAAATAGTACAATTTTCTTAATATTTATTTATTTTATTTTATTTTATTTTTTATTTTTATTTTTCATTTCCAACATTTACAATAATGTTGATTAATTTAAATCCCAATATTAATTAAGTAAATCGAATAATAATTCTACATAAAATTAATTCCAAAATGATAAAATTTTCGTTTATATTACATTTTTAGTTAACTTTTTAAAATAATTAAGTATACATGAAATATTATTCAACAAAACATTACTCACCTAAATTTAAAAAATACTGGATGCACACTTTGGATCAGCCTTTTCTAGCGACCATCAGAACAGGTAGATCTTGCAATACAAATGTTCCACCCACTTGCGAGAATGTACGGACTTTAGTACTTGGCCCTCTTCACAAACAAAATCAAATGTATTGTCTATAATTAATAACGAATGACTATCTGTTTGATAACCCGACTGCTCATTGTCTCAATATAATATCGCTAGATAACGGTTTTACTTTCTGTGATATTTCGCGATACGCCCATCGTTGACTTCCATTGCTAGAAATTCTCTTTCTTTGCTACAGTTAAATGATAAATCCTTTATTTATCAGTTTTGATTGTGATCGACGATAAATAGAAATAATTTCGTAAAAAAGTACAATAGCATGAAATGGAATTCCACAGTTAGAAATTTAAATGAGAGATATCTTTTTTTTTTCTTTTTTTTCTATCAGGGATCACAGAAATTAAATCTGTAACAATAAAAAAAAAAAAAAAAAAAAAAAAAAAGGGGGAGGGGGTGTATGAGAAGTGATTTCTCACCGGGTGTAGGTAAATTCGGGGCCAAAAAGGGGGAGTTAATTGCTCCCAAATTTACCTATGCTTTTTTGAAGGGATAAAATAACTCTCTTTTATATTCGTAAACGCGAGAGATCAGTCACAAGTTTAAAAGATCATCACTTTTCAGATGTTTCGTAGCCTAAGTTTGATACCGTAGCGTAATCAAAGTTTGTTCTGCGTGCTTTTATTATTATTATTAAAGTTTAAAAACTTTTTTTTTTTTTTTTTTTTTAAAGCTAAATTTAAACAGTTTTTGACAAAAATTAAAAATTTACTATAAGTATTGGTTATGAGATCAGAGTTCTAAAATCGCTAAACTCGGCAGAAAATTAGAGATTTAAAAGAAAAATAATCTAATGTGTCACTCTCACAACTTTCAATATTATAAAGACAAATTTTAGATTAAGGTGTAAGATAACAAGTAGGTATAATGTATACCCACTGAGCTGAAGAACAACTGTAGGAAATGCTAGACTGGTTTTCGCGTGCCGTTTTTTGAAGGTTTGTCTTCCGAGCGTTGCATGGCAAAACGCATTTGATATATTTATATTTCAAAGTAAAATTGTGTAAAGGTTGTCTGTTCGAACAACCATATGCTAAGCATGACATTACAATTTTAAATTTTAATTCTTGAAAGATTATAATAGTAATAGACGACCCGACAAATGTTGCTTGCCATGCAAGGCAGGCGAACGACTGCAGAAAAACTGGCACGCACGAACACTGTGTAAAAGTGTTGGAAGCATTTGCTCCAGTTGTTCTTCAGCTCAGTGTGTATACCTTCTTGTTTGTGCACTACTAGAGTATACTTTAAAACAGTTTGAAAGAGTTACTTCCATTCTCAATCCCCCAATTTACCATAACACATACATTAATAAAAATTTAAGGCGGTTATACAATTTAAATGTTTATTACAATTTATTAAGACAATTTTCCAACATGCCACTCTTTGAAACATGCCAATCTAGGTCAAAATGTTTATATGGTAATCTTATGCAAACTTCAAAATATTCTATTTGAATTTCCCAAAATTATTTGTTTTTAAGTTATGCTGATAACAGAAGTGTACATAGATCAAACATTAAAAACATGATTTTCGTATTCAGGGAACCCCAACACGCGTAATTACAGAAAAATTAGCATTGAAATGTAGAGCCCAAACTAATATTCTGTTTACCATGTGTATGAAAAAGTAATTATCATTCCTCGGCAGTTTTCCTCGAGTTGGTGAAATTTAGTAAAGCACTTCCGTTAATTACATTCAATAAAGAAAAATGTATTTACTTAATTTGAGGTAACTCTATATATTGTCGATAAATCATGTACACACCACGTACACTGTATTTAAGTTAAATAAAGAAATAAAGCAGGAAAAACGCATAACTCACCTTGAAATGCACTTTCAGCAATTTCCAAGTATAATATTAATGTATCCGAATTCTTTTTTGTGGCCTTGTAATGAATGGCAAATGATTTTCGTATCATATCCAATACTAAATATGCTTTCATTTATACTTAGTTTTAATATACAGCAGTAATTGCATAATCCCATTAATATCGATTAATAATTTTGGAAACTACAGTTATTAATACAATACTAAATTTAAGCAGTTTAAATTGCAAAATCACCCGTTAAATTAGAAAATGGCAACATTAGCGATGGAGTTTATATTAGTGGAAAACTCCGCAGTTTACAAGAGTAGAGGAGAAACGCATAGGTAAATTCGAGACCAACGTTTGGTCCTGAATTTAGCTATGGGGTTGATCGTGAGGAAAGCTATATAATTACTTTGGTTCCAAATTTACCTACTCCGTTCTCACCTAATAATCTTTTGACATCATTTTTGTTTGATTCTTTAGAAACTTGTTAAATTAAATTTAAAGCATATAATGTTTTACATTCGAACTGGGAAAAAAAAAAAAAAAATGTTAAATATTTAGTAGCAATTGCAACAATTTTAGTGAATAGCCTGAGTACTCGAGAATGGATAACCCTAATTAAAAATTAATCGAAATTTATTTTAAAATCTATCGGTTTGACGATATGTTATTTATTTATTTATTTACTTATGCAAACTTTATTTATTTATTTTTTAGAAACGCTACGAAAGCTGCTCTGACGAAAATATTTTTTCCTTCAATTTCTGATAGACTGAAAAACAAACACTTCTTTTGTAACTTTGAAATTACTAAATTCCTTACTGGTCACGGAAATTTTAGATGCTATCTGAAAAGATTTGGTTTATCTCATACTGACTTGTGTTCTTGCAACTTAGGAGAAGTGCAAAACGTTGAACATTTACTGTTTAAATGTACGAAACTCACTAAAGGCAGAAAAGAACTACTTATTAATCCATTGAATTCTGCAAATATTAATTTTCCTCCCCCTATTGCTGTTTTTGTTAAAAACAATTTGCGTTCTTTTGCAACTTTATTCATTATGTTACTTCTGTACCTTTTTAATCTATATATTTGTTTCTGTTCTTATACTTCATTTTATGTATTCTATATGTATGCATGTTTAACTTTCTTTATTATATATTTTTTCTTTGTGTGAGTGTCTATATGTGCTTATTTGTGTTTGTTTGTACGTTCTTTTGTGTGTGAGTGTCTATATGTGCTTATTTGTGTTTGGTTGTACTTTCTTGTGTGTGTGTGTGTGTGTGCTTTGCTTTTTTTTTTTCTCTTTTCTTTGTTTATGGTTTTCTGTAATTGGCTGTTAACTACTTACCTCTGTAAGCCTCATGTTGTACTCTGTGGTGCATGAGGAGACGTTGATAAAAAAAATAATCTGGTGTGTCACTCACACGACTTTCTCTAACACTGAAATTTAATACAATAAATATAGGTTGGAGATTAAGAGGTAAGATAACGAGTACTGTTATGTAAACCTATGTTAAACAAATCAAATTAGGCTTCGGAAGAGTTTTCTGTGATAATTTGTTCTGTGTGAGGGGGGCTACCGCTCCCCTCAACCCCCCGTTTCATTAATGCACCTACATTTATATAGAATTTAATTATGTTATTAAAATTAAAAGTTTACTTAAAATTATACAGACAATTTTCACAAGTAATATTCATTGAAATTTATCAATCTTGATCACACTTTTCCAGCAACAAACTTATATTAATTTCAAAATACAACATTTGGATCTCCTAAAATTATTCTTTTTTAAGTTACTCTAAGAGACACAGACAAAGATCAAACGTTAAAAACTTTACTACGATAATCAGGAAGCCTCAAAACCTGTAAATATATATATATATATATATATAAAAAAAAAAAAAAAAAAAAAAAAAAAAAACAAGCGATGAATATTTAGCTCAAAACATACATTATTTACCATATCTCTATGAGGAATTTATTTCAATTCCTAAACAGCTTTCCTGAAAATGGTAAAATATTATTAGTAAATCACATCCACTAACAACAAATAACTAGTGTGTTGTGGCCACCACATGACTTTCTTCTATATTTTCCTATACAAATTTACTCAGTAAAAATAATTTATTAAAATTATTATTTAAAAAAATTATCTTCCATGATAATGCAGACTATTTCCATATTAGAGAAGTAGTATAACACTCAAAATTAAAAAAAAAAAAAAAAAAAAAAAAAAAAAAAGTCTAATTTATTCTCAATATTACATTTTTTTTTTTATGAAAAAAATTGATAACTTTATTTTAAATTATCGCAGACCGATGGTTCAACCATTCGATTTAAAGGTATTGGCGAGCTCTTTTGAAAGATACCCATCATGAAAATGTACTCCCCTCGAGGGGGGACTTTCCCCCCCCCGGGGGGGGCGAGGCGAGGCTCCTACATGCACAAAATTTTTTTCTCAGTTGACTATCTCTATCACAAAAAAAATATATATTCGTTTCATTTGGTTTAGTGCAGTCTATAGATGTTAAACTCTATTTACCTGCAATTTCCCCCATTGACGTAATGTATTTGAATACTTTTGAGTGTCCCTGTACACGAACCATTTGCTTCATCTCAACTAAAAGCTTAGTGTAGCATCCCTTTATGATACACATTTAGAATACCGAGTTTGGAATTTCTGCTACTATTTGTTCTTGACATTCTTGAGATATGCTGATAACACACACACAGACCATTCGCTAAAAACATGATTTTCGTATTCAGGAGACCTCAGAACATGTAAATATAACAAAAACTCGCTTTCAAAAATTTGACCCTAAAACAATACTTTCTCTACCGTAAGGGTAAGAGAAAGTAAAAAGACTATCGGCCTTATTATAAATGTTGTAACTGAGAAAAAGGAAAAAATACAAGCATTCTAAAAAATATTTTTTGTACATTAAAAATACTTTTTAAATCCAATAATATTAATAAATAATATTAATAGTAATAATAATAATAATAATTATTATTATTATTATTATTATAAAATCAATTATCTCATTATAGTTATTAATAAATAAAAAAATAACTATAATATATCTTATTAGATATAATTTTTATAGGCCATCATTTCTGCTACATTTTTACTTTCGTTTACCCATATGTGGTAAGAAAGTATTGTTTTAGAGTTAAACTTACGGAATGGATTTTTTTTTTTTTTTTTTTTTTTTTTTTTTTTTTGCTATATTAATACGTTTTGAGGCCCACTCATTTTAAAAATCCGGATTTTAACGGTTGGTCTGTGAGTGTGTCAGCCTGTTATCAGCATAACTCATAAACAAGATTTGGGTTGTCGCGCTACGGCTTTTTATTTATTTTATTTTATTTTATTTTTATTTTTTTATTTTATTTTTACCGGGACCTGCAGCTTCAAAGAAATTTTGGATCACTACGAACATCTATGCCTGAGCCGATATTCAAATCTGGCATTTGAAAATTGAAGGTTTGTGCATTAACTATTCAGTTATCTTATGGACAACTGAGAACAGATATTAACAGAAAGTCCAAACTCAGTATTTTAAATTTGTATGATATTGGGATGCTACTTCAAACTTTTCATTCATATCGGACGAATGATTCGGGAATAAGAACGGAAAAGAATATTCAAATACATTACGCCTATAGATGAAAAATTTTTGAATACATAGTGGTACGTGTCCCCTGGGGCTAAATCCCCTTTCCCCCGGAGGGGAGGCAAATATTCAATAGAATCTTTCAAAAGAACTCGTCAATACCTTTAAAACGAATGGTTGAACCATTGATCTGCGATAATTTAAAACAAAGTTATCAATTTTTTTCTTTTTCAAAAAAAAAAAAAAAAAAAAATGAGCTTTTCTTAAAAAAAAAAAAAAAAAAAAAAAAAAGACGCATTTCTTGAGATATTTTCTAAATGGCGTAAAATCGATTTTCTTTGGACATTCAGTGTTATATTTATCTGGGATGAAAATCGTCTGCATTTATCATGGAAAATAATTTTAATAAATAATACGTACTGCTGGAATTTGTACAGGAAAACGTAGAAGAATGTCTTGTGGCGGCCACAACATACTAGTTTATTATTATGGTAGCCATATATCTTTCTATTCGTAATTTTCCGTGGTCAGCAGTCTTTTAGATCATATGGAATAAATTTGGATCGTTGCCAACATACTTTTTTGAACTTTTAAGAGGTTAAGAATATTTATGGATACAAATCTTAAGTAATAAATAAATAAACTAGCCTAAATAATCAGAATCTTCCAAAGTTATAAAAATTTATTTTGCAGTTTTAAAATGTGGTTTCATACAAGTAATCAAGATTGTAATATTATTACTTTGTATTACCCATATAGAGAGGTCAAAATATCGCAATTCAAATTTTTCTATATTTACACGTTTTGAGGTCACTTGAATCTGAAAATCAAATTTTTAGAGGTTGGTATGTTTGTGTATGTGTTTGCCACTAAGTCAGGTGTATGTCTGTGATACTTTTATCTGTATAACTCGAAAAAAGACATTGGTAAAAAAATTCAAACTCGGTATTGTAAATCTGTATAATGTGGGAGTGTTATTTCAAATTTCTTTTGAGGACAAATTGCTCTAATATGAGAACACGCGAATCATACAAATACATTATGTCTACCGGCAAATTTTCTCGTAAGCAGAGTTTAACATCGTTATGTTGACATATCGTACCCGGCAAGATAAGGGACAAAACTCAAAAATGCTGGATGTGAGAAAATTTAATTTAAATACAACGGTAACACATTCACTAGCTACGATAAAATTAACACAATTTCCTATCTGGTAAGTAAATATCGAGATAAAGGCGGTTTTTTTTTTTTTTTTTTTTTTTTGTTGTTTTGTGCGCATTAGAGCACTTTGTGCACATTTATTAACGTCATAAACTCAAAATTGACTTCTTTTTTTTTTACTTTTGTCACTTTCTCAGCTGGATTGTAATATACTGCAAACGCAAACTGGCATATCAACAGATGCAAATTGACATCTACATTTTTATATGCACAAAAATATGTTTTGGGTTCTTTTTTTTACACGGCCACACAAAAGTTCTGACGTATCAGTGCTAGAGGTCTGCACGGGCCGGGATTTCGACCCGTTGTGAGGTCGAAAACAAAAGACGATAAAATCAGGCCCGACCCGGCACGGCCCGATTCAAAAATATGTGAAAAAAAAAAAAAAAAAAAAAAAAAGCCTTTTTATAAAACAGATTTTTAGTATGTGTTTTGCAGAGGTTTTATATAACCAAACAATAGTACGTTCTTTAACAAAACAGCTGAAATTTTACAAGACTATTATATATAAACAGTAATTCATTATTATAGACAAGGCACAAAGACAAACAGAAAGTCAAATCGAAAATATTACCATTCATCAAACAATATAGGAAGGTATTTAAAATGGTTAATACTACTGAAAATGCACTTTCAACCATTTTCTCTTATATACAATAATGTATCCGAATCTTTCATGTGCTCCAGTAAACAAAACTTTAATGTTAATCCAACCACATTCAATAGAAAAGTTGCTTTTGCCCATGATAAAAATTATGCTACTTTCGTCCACTGGAGAAAAGGAAAAGGAGCCTTAGAGAAAAAGTTACAGCGAAAAGATTTTTATAGCCTTTATACCACCTAAAATCAACAGATCATAAAAAACAAACCCTTATAGACAGTAATGTATCTAATTTCTTTTGTTATGTACATGTACGCAAACTGGTAGTGACATGCATACTATTTTGAATAGGAAACCAACTAATATTACTTTAAATAAAATATATTAATTTCGAGGCATGCTAAAAATATTTGCGAAAAATCAGATTTCGGACAGACAGACTGATAGACAATTAAATTGACGTTACAGACACTTTTTAACAAAATAGAACTTTATGTGACACACAAGCCTGTAAAATTACGTAAAATAAATGACTGAAGAAATATTTTATCATTTTCCTTTTTCGTTGATTAACGAGGAAACCAGAAAAAGTTTTGGGCCGACACGGCCCGGAGAAAATTTTATTCAGGCCTGGCCCGGCCCGACTATACACAAAAAAACTGAGCCCGAGCCCGGCGCGGCCCGAGCCTGAAAAAAAATTTTAAGCCCGAGCCTGGCCCGGCCCGAGAGCAAATTCAAAAATTCGGGCCGGAAGCCCGGCCCGTGCAGACCTGTAATCAGTGCTATATTTTCAAGTTGCTCGAAGTACACTTTAAGTTGAGTCATACTTTTTTTTCTTTCAACTTCTATTACCCGACTACCGTTCTGATTAGGTAGTTCAGTCTGAGATCTCGGAAAATGGGGTTTTTTTTAAAATACATCTCTACAGATTTTTTTTTTTTTTTTCTTTTAACTTGGTAAGTAAACTATGTTTTATATGTCTTTATGGCGTATGCATTAATTTGCTTTTAAAGTAAAATTGTTGAGTGTCTGGTTTGTTAAGCCAATTTTATGTCTTCCGACCACTCTATCTCTAAAAAGAGTTTATAATACGAGTAGTGGTGGTTAATGGAAGTCATGTGGTTGTTACGCATCAGACTCTTTCTTTTTCAGAAGTAAAATTAAGCACATTGTTTCGTGTTCATATAATTCATATATTACATACATGGCTACTCAAAATGAGTCGGAAAATTTTAAAGAATGTTATCTGCAGCAAATCTCTAAAAATATTATTTTATTTATTCATTTATATTTTAATAACAGCCTCAAATGTTTTATGTATGTAGCTGGAATATTGAAACGGAGGATTAAAGGGGCAATAGCTCCCTTACATAGAAATGTATTTGAGATAAAAGTATTCCTAAAGCTATTTTGTGATGTTTTTAAAGCCCGCTCGAAATGTTCAAGTGCAGTACCTCATATACAGTGTGATTATAATTAAAGTTACGGTTTTAAAACTACCCGGGATCCGGACATAATATCGCAGGACAAAATCTCGCCGGACAAAATATCGCGTCAAAAAAATAGTATGATCTATTTGAAAATTTCATTTTGTGTCACGTGCGATCTCTGATGGGGGCCACAGGGCCTTATAAATATTAAATAAGTAATTAAAATAAATAAATAAATCATAGAGTTGAATTTCATTATTTTATCTATGTATATTTTTAAGTTATTTTACCTTTTCCTTTTCACTATTCAAAATACATTTTAAAAATCGTGTACATCACTGCTGACATTAAATCTGAACACTGTTCACAAATTTGAGTTAAAAATTTTTAAATTGATAAGCACGATTGAAATTATTATGACTAATCTTGACAAAGTTAATAAATATAGTTTTTAAAATATTTTAAGTAAAATTTATAAAAATTTTTGTCGTAGGTTTGTCAGAATGTCAGTGCTCTGACTATGGTATGTGTTGTCATGAAATTTTACACAACATTACTAATAATTACCAACTCATTTCTGCTTTGTATTCATTTACGTCGGCGATATTTTGTCCTCGCGATATTTTGTCCCGCGAGATTTTGTCCCCAACCCAAACTACCCATCAGAGCGATTTGATATTTTACCAGAGCAATCGTGAGGCAATGAAATTTTGTTTGGCAAAACAAAAACAAAAAAAAATAGTTCCAAAATATGCCACTAATTATCCGTAAGGTATTTGTTTCAGGAAGTTTCTCTTTTTCTCTTTTCACTATGACTGTTTCCGCTGTAAACACGTATTCTTGTCTTTTTGCTAAAAAAATTTGTAGTAAACCATTGATGTCTATTGTTTCTTGCTATTCCATTATATTGCTAACAACATTCCTGTATTTAATGAGTCCATTTATGTGTTTCCCCTGACATTCCCCTGACAGCGCCATCTATAGGAACACTGTTAAAAATGGTTTCTAAAAAATGAGCTAAATTGTCTCAAAATAGCTCCGAAATAATATATACTTAAAACCCATGTACTCATTTTGGAGTATACTGACATGTTCAAAAATAGGGTTGGCCAATAAGAATCCGAATATCCCCATGTTTGACATGTCAATATGCTCAAAATTGAGTACATGGGTTTTCAAATTTAAGTATATATTGTTTCGGAGCTATTTTGAGGCAATTTAGCTCATTTTTAAGACAACATTTTTAATAGTGAACTACTTTTTTCCTCCCCCAAACAAAATTTCATTGCACGATTGCTCTGGTAAAATATCATATCGCTCTGATGGGTAGTTTTAAAATTATAGCGTTTTGAAATCGTAACTTTGATTAGAATCACCCTGTATTACATTTTAAACTGTAATAATAGGTCTATAGTAATGTGGATCAAGAAAAAAGTCCTACACCACACTATCACATACATTTATTCTTTCTCTTATGATTTATATAGGACAGAGAAAGTGTTGTTTCAGGATCGAATTTTTCGGAAGTTTACATGTTTTGACATCACTTGATATGAAAACTGAGTTTGTCTGTGTTTCTTTTATCAGCATAATGAAAAAAAACGCGTACTAGTAAAAAGTCCTTATTTGGTAGTCTAAAACTGTATCATAAGGTGATATTACTTGAACTATTTTATCAAGATAGGACTAATGGTTCGGTGCAGGGACATACAAAAGATTTCAAATGTATTACGTTTATGGGCGTAACTTCTCGTTGGTGCATTTTAAAATATTTAAACTGTACCAAACATGATGACATTGACATATGTTTTACATATGCTCGAAACCAAGTTTTATACAGAATGTTACATGAAAAGCATTTACCTTTCAGTTACTGAACTTCACAAAAGAATTAGGATATATTTGGGGTATGGTTGAAAATCCTTATTCTACTGTGCTAATTTTAAGTATACTATGTAATATGTAGATAATTTATAGTTAATATATAGGACTATCCAAAATTAAGCGAATAAGTTTCAAAGGAAAGTCTAGACGAAAATTATCTGAATAATTTATAATGATTTTTTTTTTTTTTTTTTTTTAACACCAATTTTGAATTGTCAATAAGCGTAGCTAAAATATTTAAACGAGAGGTTAAGGATAGGTGTAATTCTTCTCACACAGGCACTAAATAAAACTGTTTTTCTTTTTCTTTTTTTTTTTTATATATATATTTTGAAAATAATCCAATATTCAAATTTTATCGTACGCAATAAAATACAGGGTAAAGGAAAATAGTGTGATCTCCACAACAGATTATTATTATTTTTTTTTTTTTCATTCTAAAAAATATTATTGTTATTATTATTATTTTATTTTTAAGAAAGGGGAAAAATAAAATGCTTTTTTTTTTTTTTAAACAACAGAAAAGTTGTGTAATTTATTCCTTATATCAAAGCACTTATCAAAATAACAATTTTTTTTTTCATAAGTGCTTTGATTTAAGCAATCTTATAGGTTACTTAAAAAAGGCTTTAATAAATACACTGGTGTACAATATTAAAGCAACTACCTGTTTTTTTTTTTTTTTTTTTTTTTTCAGAATTTTTTAACAAATGAGCATATAAGCATAAAATTTAGACGTAATATTCGTTCTCAAATTCTTTAATCAATTTTATATAACTTTAACACAAGTAATACTTTTTAGACTGACATTAAATCAATTGGTCTCAAAAGTAAGCCTTGGAAAGAAATGAAAATTTTACATAATTTTAAAAAGAAAAACTAAATAAGAAATGGTGTTAAAGATGATTTACAGATAGGTGAAGATACACATTCTTCCAAATGTTAAATTAAAACCAGATTTTTCTTCTTGTATTCACTTTCTTTTTCTTCCATAGCGCACATATACATATTTACATATTTACAACTTGAGACTGATAGTTACAAAGACTTTTTGTCTCTAATGATCCTTGTGACAAAGTCACGCTAAATTTCCGTCGGCCTCCATCTTCGTAAAAAAAATGGCGACCCTATATTTAATCTCTGTAGCGCACTTTTTGAAGAAATATAATTTGTCATTTGTAAGCTATGGTCATTTCCAGAATAATAAAAATGCCAATAAATGATTTTATAACGAACATATGATCGAATTTTCATAATTGCATATATATAGATATATTTAAGAAAGTTATTCACATTCGAATGAAAAAAGAAAAAACAATAAACACAGGACGAAATATCAAGTTTTAATCCTTTGCTGTTCCTGTTTAATTTCACTCCTCTGGTCAGTACTGCCCAATTTAGGGACTTTTTTATTAAATATACACCACTAAATTTTAACTGTAACGGTTGATTAATCACTTCGAAGGTTATTCGTTAATTATGTATATCAAATATACCTCTTCAAAATTATTGGTAGTGGTTGAAGAAAAGAGTCATCGAATTTGACATTATTTAGAGCGCTTTAGAATGTTAGGCCCGGCAAAGGGTTAATTTAATATTTGGAGCATATGTATTTCTTCATCTATCTATAATGCACTCTTAATGCCATTTCTAATTTAATTTTCTTTTCTAAAATTTTGTTGATTTTTTAACAAGCTTTTATTAGCTTCACCTGTATGTATGTATGCATGTATGTTTGTAACCGCTCTGGGAGCAAACAAAAAATCTATATCGTAAAAAAAGACTTTTCTTACGTGAGCGCCGTGGCGTTGAGGTGCTACGAACCTAAAGGTCTGGCGTTCGATCCCAGTCAGCAGAGTTTTTTTTTTTTTTTTTAAATGGTTTTTGTTTAATTATTTTAATTAAAGATTTAAATATATGTAATTATTATGGTGTGTCACTCACACGATTTTCTCTTACCCTGTATTTTAATACTAAGATAGATATTTTGTGCTTTTAGTTCACATTTCTATAAAAGCGTGTTCTTTAATTTTTTAAAACTATAATATTTTTTTCTTCTCTTCCCAAAGCTTCCGTTTTAGAAAATTTGAATTAACACCAATTTAAAAAATATTCTTCATGTTAAATCAAATCTGGTTAATGGTTTGATAACGAGCATGCCATCTAAATTTTATGTTCATACATTCATTTATTTGAAAATTATACGCAAAACAACAAAACCAGTAAACAGATTGTCGCTTTAATTTTAGTGTATAAGAAATTGTGCGTGAGAGGCAACAGATTTCGCTCTATTCGGCCCTAAACTTCCTGTATCTAACACCCAACACACAAATGCAGATCGATAATTCTGTCCCGCCATAACTCCAAAATTTTGGAGCATTTCGGTAATTAATTACCCGCTGGCAGAATAAATGAGCTAAAAAATCCTTGCTCGAGATTGTGAGCAACGGGAGATTTATCAAATCGCTCTAAAGTAGGCCATAAAATTGAAATATATTTCAGTTTTTTAAAACTGAATAAAAAATTAGAATTTTTTTATGAAAAAGTTAAAAAAATGTGAAAGATTAAAATTGACTGAATTTCATGCGAAAATTTTTAATAGGAAAAACTTGTCATATGTGGTATTTAGATTTTTCATATGTTCGTTATAAACAGATCAAGAAAAAAGTAATAGTAAAATAAAAGCAAATTTTAGTTTTGACAGGTTTTAATTTAGTACCAAAAGCCAGTATTCATTTTCTACAACAGATATATTTTCACTCTCGAATAAACGACTACGTCAGAAACGCCAAAGAAAAATATTGGAAATGTATACAGCTGTTTCGGCAGCTTTAAGCGTGCCGTCATCAGTGCAAAAAGGATTCTGAATCTGCAGAAGTGCTCGTATATATAGGAGAGGGGCCGAATTTAGTTCAACCAATAGAATTACGGGAAAGGTGGGGAGAGTGGCCAATAGGAATTTATTAAAGCTAGCTGTGTAAACAGTAGAAAAATTAAGAAAATGTGGACTGAATATAAAATTTCCAGCAGTCAGACAAATAGGGAATAGCGAAATCACAATTTACAAGGTTTTTAAAATTTTTATAAATATGAAAAGCTTCAAAGAAATCGAGTTCATGAATGGATTTAGGTCTGCAAATTATTTTAGCTGAATTAAATTTAAAATTATGATTTTCCTCCCAGCAATGTTTAGAAATAGCCGATTTATTGGTTTCTTGTTTGCGGACGTAATTCATATGTTCTTTTAGACGAAATTTAAGACTGCGTTTAGTTTGGCCAATGTATGATAAACCACACTGACAGGAAATACTATAAATACCCCAAGAATTTTGCGTATCAATGGGATCTTTTAACTGAGAAAAGGTGAGTTTATTGGAAGGCGAAAATATTATTTTAAAATCATATTGTTTGAGAATTTTAGCTATGGTTTGTCTAAAATTCTCAAACAATATGATTTTAAAATAATATTTTCGCCTTCCAATAAACTCACCTTTTCTCAGTTAAAAGATCCCATTGATACGCAAAAATCTTAGGGTATTTATAGTATTTCCTGTCAGTGTGGTTTATCATACATTGGCCAAACTAAACGCAGTCTTAAATTTCGTCTAAAAGAACATATGAATTACGTCCGCAAACAAGAAACCAATAAATCGGCTATTTCTAAACATTGCTGGGAGGAAAATCATAATTTTAAATTTAATTCAGCTAAAATAATTTGCAGACCATGAACCATCCATGAAATCCATTCATGAACTCGATTTCTTTGAAGCTTTTCATATTTATAAAAATTTTAAAAACCTTGTAAATTGTGATTTCGCTATTCCCTATTTGTCTGACTGTTGGAAATTTTATATTCAGTCCACATTTTCTTAATTTTTCTACTGTTTACACAGCTAACTTTAATAAATTCCTATTGGCCACTCTCCCCACCTTTCCCGTAATTCTATTGGTTGAACTAAATTCGGCCCCTCTCCTATATATACGAGCACTTCTGCAGATTCAGAATCCTTTTTGCACTGATGACGGCACGCTTAAAGCTGCCGAAACAGCTGTATGCATTTCCAATATTTTTCTTTGGCGTTTCTGACGTAGTCGTTTATTCGAGTTTTAATATTCCAACGCCAAGTCTCCTGTTATTATATTTTCACTCTCTTTTGCATACTAAGGAGACTTTTGGCACCTTTACCGGCAGCGCTGAAGTAGATTTCATATAGAAGCTTAGATTTCCATTTAATATTTATAAATTCAAATATATTAGTTTTTCTCAATAAAATATATATTCAGGCAACAGTTCTTATGGTTTTTGATACATTTTTAACAATCTTAAAATTGCCTTTTCTCATTTTGCATTTTTTCATGAATTCATGATCTTCAAAACGATTAAAGTTGAGAAAAAAAAAATTAAAAAGTGCATGTCTATGTAAAAGCTTGGAAAAAAAAAAAAAAAAAAAAAAAAAAAAAAAAGAACATTCTATTGCTTGGCTATATAAAACATTTGCAAAACACATACTAAAAATGTTTTTCATAGATAGGCATGTTTTCTTTTGTATTATTTGTTATTTTTAATTTTTTTTAATCGGGCCAGGCCGAGTCAGGTCTGATTTTATCGTTTTTGTCCGGAGCGGGCCTTACACTTGTAAAAAATAAATGGGACGGCCAGGCCCGGGGTGATTTTTTAGATTTCATACCGGACCGAGAAAGCAGAGATGCCAAGTCACTACTAACGAAAAATCAATTTCATACCACAATAAAGAAAAAGTAAAACTTATCCTATTAAATTGCAGATAATTATTACAAAAGAATACATTAAAAAATTTCTGGTATTAAGATTACGGACAATCCGTAAATACTTGGCATCTCTGGGAAAGCAAAGCTTCCGTACGGCACGGGCCGAAACCGGACCTCAAAATTTCGTCCTGTGTAGACCTCTATCTGAACCCTCTAAATACTAACCGCAGTTATGCTATTTCAATGGGAATCGAACTTAACAAACTAGTTCCATATGGAACCCAGATAAAAAAATCGTAAATAAAAATCCTTAAAATATCTCGAGATTATCTCCTGATTCAAATAAATTCCCATTTTGTTCCGCTTTCTAAATTTTGGAAAGCATGGGAGCCATCTTCTCCGCAGAAGATCAAAATTGTGATGGCATGTCTCCTTACTCTCACAAGAGAGAGTTGCAGAACAACACCAACTGATCAATGCCTAGTTTAGTGCGACATTTGAAAACACTGAACTGAACTCTAAAATTGGGAGATTACAGAGCTGTGTCCACTACTAGATCTGACTTTAAAAGTCAAATGAGCCAGTAGTGGACAGGGCTGTCCAATACTGGTCATGATTACATTTTTTGGTACCAGTAGTGGACACCCATAAAAATATTATATGTTAATAGAAGATTTAAAAAATAGCAAAATAAATGAATTATGCATACTTATTTTAGTCATATGAAAGCAAAAGTTTAAAGAAATCAGTTCAAAATAAGCAGAGGCAAAGCAAATAAAATTTTATTCCCTTATTCAAAACGATAAGAAGAAAACGGCAAAATCACATAAAGTGCATATTTTTTTAGTTAAACTAACGTTATTTTAAAACTGGTGGCCGAAATTATTTGTAGTTATAGACTTTAATAGAAGAGGACTATAACTTCCTCCCTGAACATTGCTCGAACCTTCAGAAGTATTAGGAACTTTATTTTCCGAGTTTAAACTTAAAAGTGTCCACTACTGGTACAGGGTCCACTACTGGTGCGTTTACCTTATATACTTTTTCTTTTACAGATATTTCAAAATCTATCCTTAATTTTTTTTAGGTCTTATTGAACATCCATATACATACATATATATATATATATATATATATATATATATATATATATGATGTCTTTTCTTAAACATCTGTAGAAATTTAATCATTTTGAAGATCACGGATTCATGAAAAATAGAAACTGATAAAATGCAATTTAGAAAAATGTAATCTGTAAAAAATATATCAAAGATTAAGAAATGTTGCCTGAATGTATATTTCATTAGACAAACCTAAATACATCAATTTATAAATATTATATAGAAATATAAGTTTTTATGTGAAACATATATTTCAGCGGTGCGGTCAAAGGTACCAAGTCCCCTTAATAATACGATTTTTACATTTATATCTCATTTCCAGTTTAAATCTGATATATTTTCTATAATTTCAGGTATTATTAATTATTTCAAAAAGGTTTCAGTTCTTTTTCTTTTGTATATTGTTTTTTCTCTCCGGTTAAAAATAAAGTTATCGACTGAAACTGAATTTCTTGGAGATTTACAACTTGTCAGATTGATTTCGAATTCTCTGAAGCCCATCTTGGGGTCGAATGACTAACACTCTGAACTTTACTTTCCAGGTGCCGGGTTCAAATCCCGTTTCAGGGATGCATGTTTGAAATGATTCAGAATCTCCTTTAAGTTGTAGTTTACGGCCAAATTAGCCTTAGTATGCCCCCCCCCCCCCAAAAAAAAAAAAAAAAAAAAACAGTAGATTGGCAAATCAAACTAATACTCTGAAACGCTTAATCCTCCATCTATACATCAATACGCAAACATAAAACTTGTACATTTTTAGCCTATTTTTAATGATAGAAGGGGCTTAAAATTCGCGTTCGAAAAGTATGGTAAATATGGGTTGAAAAAGAAATTCTCAAATGAGACCAAGAAGGCAAACAAAAATACTTTTATTTTTATACACTTTCTAAAGAAAGCTGTTAAATATGTACGTGCAATTTTTACTTTCTTCTATATGTAATATAGAGAAAGTATTGGATTCGTAAAAATTTTCGACCTCGGGTTTTTGATGGATTTACACGTTTTGAGAGCTGTAGAACACGATTTGACCCTTTTTAGAAAATGTCTGTCTGTCTGTCTGTCTGTCTGTCTGTCTGTCTCTGTGTGTGTGTGACAAAATTTTGTGGCAACTGTATCTCCGGAACTACTGCACAGAATTTCATACAAATTGGTATGTAGTTGCACCTTGACATAAATTAGTGCCTATCAACTTTTGGTAAAAATTGTCTTACAGGTTGCGTTGCCATCCCGCTTTTTCTAAATTTTTAACATGGTGATATAGGACAAAATTTTGTATAAATGTGCATAAAGAGAATTATTTTTTAGTAATCATTATGAAATTTACAAGAATTATTTATAATAGAGATAGTCAACTGGGAAAAAAATTTTGTATGAGTAGGAGCCTCGTGAACCCCCCTGGGGGGAAGTCCCCCCTCGAGGGGTGTAAATTTTCAAGATGGGTATCTTTCGAAAGGTCTCGTCAATACCTTTAAAACGAATGGTTGAACTATAAATCTGTGATAATTTAAAACAAAGTTATGGATTTTTTTTACTTTTAACAAAAAATAACTTAGAAAAATTTTTTTTTTTTTTTTTTTTTTTTTTTTTTAACGAAATTTAACCAGACTTGGTATTTAGTTGGCCCCTGACATAAACTGGGGCTGATTAGATTTGGGGATCAATCACTCAACAGGTGGTGCTGTGATCGTACTTTTTCTAAATTTTTAACATGGCAGTATAGGAGAAAATTTCGTATAAATGTACATAATGGGAGTTATTCTTAACCTGTGATTGTGAAATTAATATGAATTATTGATAATAGTAGTAGTTAATTAGGAAAAAAATCTCGGTCATCGCTTCCCCCCCCCCTAGGGGAAAGTAACCCCGGGGAAAGGGGTAAATTTTCAAGATGGGTATCTTTCGAAAGGTCTCGTCAATACCTTTAAAACGAATGGTTGAACTATAAATCTGTGATAATTTAAAACAAAGTTATGGATTTTTTTTACTTTTAACAAAAAATAACTTAGAAAAAAAATCGTTTTTTTTTTTTTTTTTTTTTTTAAACGAAATTTAACCAGACTTGGTATTTAGTTGGCCCCTGACATAAACTGGGGCTGATTAGATTTGGGGATCAATCACTCAACAGGTGGTGCTGTGATCGTACTTTTTCTAAATTTTTAACATGGCAGTATAGGAGAAAATTTCGTATAAATGTACATAATGGGAGTTATTCTTAACCTGTGATTGTGAAATTAATATGAATTATTGATAATAGTAGTAGTTAATTAGGAAAAAAATCTCGGTCATCGCTTCCCCCCCCCCTAGGGGAAAGTAACCCCGGGGGAAGGGGTAAATTTTCAAGATGGGTATCTTTCGAAAGGTCTCGTCAATATCTTTAAAACGAATGGTTGAACTATAAATATGTGATAATATAAAAGAAAGTTATCGATTTTTTTTTTTTTAACGAAAAAAAATTTTTTTTTAATATTGTTACTGCGTGAATTTGTATATAAAAATATAGAAGAAAGTCTTGTGGTGGCCACAGCATACTAGTTTAAAAATGTAATATAATGTCTCGGTGATTCAACTTATTTTTGCGACTATATTTTTCCGTGTTTAATACTTTCCGAACATACTATGTAAGGAAAATATTGTAATCATGATAAAAGTTTGACTTTTAGATTTTGGTGTATCGATACGTTTTGAAGTTTCCTGAGTTCATTTTTTCTATTTTTATGGTGATGTATGTGTGTGTATATGTGTATGTGTGTGAGTGAACACGGTAGCGTCTAAACGCTTTGTTCGGATGAGCTGAAAGTTAGTACATATGTTGTAGGTCCCCGTAGCACGAACTTTATTGATTTTGGTAAATCTAGCCTTTTTTTTTTTTTTAATTATTCTTTTTTTTTTTTTACAGGGCCACAAAAAAAATTCATTATCATAGGCCTACGGGCTCAAATTATTTAAAGTTCGATAGTGTCTAAACTCCTCATTCAAGTAAACTGAAAATTTATACACATGTTATAGGTCCCCTTCACACACGGCAATATCCAAATATAGCGCTATCTAAGAATCTTTTTTTTTTTTTTTTTTTTTTTTTTGGCATAATTTATAAATTAAAATTATGTCCTAAACAGTATTTAATTTTGGTCAGAAAGTGAAATTTTTTCTTCCATTTTTAACTAGATGTTGCCGGATACGCTGCTTTATTCACTATGTCTTCAATCTTTTCCACGATGACTCTTCCGTTTTCATATAGAATTTAAAATACATTCTGAGAAAAACAATGTTAAAATTAAAAAGAAATTCGAGTCATTTCTCTTCCGTCAGAATGGAATAACAATGCGAGTTTCAGATTACAATAATAACACTGCGCTGCAAAAAAAAAAAAAAAAAAAAAAAAAAAATCACGCCCTGATACCATTCTTGCAGATTCTTATGTAAAATGACCTCCTGAATCCGAATATGACCTCCATTTTGTCCTATCATTTACCGTTTTTGCGGGACACCACCCCTTCCCGCAATTTCCATCACTGTTCGATATTTGATTTGGAGGGTAGAAAAGGATTATTTTAACGGTTAAAAACTAAAAAAATATGAGGTATAATAAATAATAATAATAATACTAGATATGTTAATAAAATATAATAAATATAACTCTTAATTTCAGTAGCGAATCCCCCCCCCCCCCTAAATATTTCCCTTGCTACAAATGTTCATGTTTTAGAATTTTTCACATCTTTAGCTCCTCAGAAAGTATTTAACAGATAAAAGAATCCCCTTCCCCTCCAAATCAAATTCATAGCGATAAAATTACTGAACAGTGATAAAAATAGGGAGGCGTCCCAAAAAAACGGTGGCTGATGGGACAAAAGGGGCGTCATATTCGGATTCAGGAGGTCATTTTACATAAGAATTTGCATGAATGGTATTGGAGCCAGTTTTCGTGCAGAACAGGCAACATTCTTTAACCCTTTGCGGCGCAAGACAATTTGAAACATTTAAATTATACTGCCACCGGAATTAATGAACTAAATTAAACTAAAAGAAATTTTAAATTTTAAGGTTTAAAAGACCGGCCATTTTTGATATGTTATAAACGTGAATTTTTGCTAAAAAATTTCCGGGATGAATTTTTGCAGCTGGATCTTAAATTTTGCGTCCTCGCAGCGAGGACAGCGCGCATTAAGGGGTTATTATAGATATTGTAATATTGACGTCAAATGAATGATGAATACACTTCATGAGTTAACTAAATTGTTATTATTATTATATATATTTTCGTTGACTAAACTGGAGCCATGCCAGCCAGGTTCATAAAGCGTCCAGCTCGTAATCGGAGAATTATGGGTTTATACTGGAACCGGCCGAGGACCCTCATGTACATTTATAGAGGCCGACGCATGTAAAATCCGTCGTGGCTGCAATGCCTTCTGCGTTTTGTAAAAATAATACCTCTAAGTCTACCGAAACATGGAAGCCATCCCCTCCACGGAGAATAAAAAATATATGACGACCTGATGCCGGATCACTTTAAAGGGCGAATCCCACACAATCGTTGTTTGCCAACTATGTAACTCTAGTACGACGTTAAACCCACTCATTCTTAACCTCAACCGCTGACTGAACTATAGACACATCAATTTAAACACATAACGAATTTTCTTGGATCTCTTTGTAAACTTTCTGCACCATAAACTCTGGAATTTATTCATTTTAACTCGCCTCATTTATTTGCACATTGAGCTTGAGTGATGAATTATTTTGCTTTTTGTTTTATTTATTTTTTATTTTCTGCACCATACATAATAACTTATTTTCCTTTAAGGTGATTGTGACGTCTCATATCTTGTCAATTTGTACTCATTTCTATTTCAGAATATATTGTTATAATTATGGTGCCACTATAGTCATTTTTCCAAAGAATTTTACATTTTTTTAAAATTACCATCATTTTATTTTTTAAACAAAAGGTAATTAAAAAAAAAAGGGGGGAAAGAAAAAAAAAATTACACGTTTAAAAATTAAAAAAAATATTTAAATCTGCCCTAAACAGAACTTAGTTTTGGTTAAATAAGTATATATACATATATACATACATATATATATGTCACGGCGATTTCGGAAACAGCGTCCAACTAAACCCAATCTAACTCCTTGCCGCAGTCTGGGACCGTAAGATTCTAAGACGGAAGGTGACCGCTCACCACTATGCAGCGGTTTTGAGCGATTTTAACCTTTAGAGAGGGGCTCCGATGGCACTGTGGAGATTCAAAAGAGCCCGTGTCTAAAGATTAAACCTCCTCCATTGTTTATTGCATAAACAGAAAAAAAAAATTACAGAGGTCGCCAAAGCGGAGCTTTCACACGACAGAGGACGACAAGGTAACAAGAATATAAAAAGAAGAACGGAGTCTTGCTCCCTCGCATGGAAAGGCTTGTGTTGAAAGGACCGCAAGATTAGAGTATTGCTACATCCGAACTTTCCATTGCCTTCATCAAACTCCAATCATGCTTTGGAATTACATTAAAGTTATGCCTTGCAAGCCGATTTATGATTATTGCGTCTAGAGTGCAAGTTAATGACTCCAGTAACGATGAAGGACCCTCTACAACCCCGTAATATTATTACATATATATATATATATATGCATATATAACGCATTGAATATACAGGGTTAGTCAAAATGAATAGGACAATAAGAAAACTATTTTTAGACGAATGTATGTTTATTGTAACCAAACTACAGCTACGTATGGACAGATAAACTATCAAAGTTTTTTCTCACCTTCACAGATGTTCGATATGGGCGCCCCTTGTGACACGGCAGACATCCAGGCGATAGTCCAGTTCATCCCAGATCCGTTGCAGCACATCCGACGTGCCCTTGTATAAGTTTTTACCCTTGCATAAGCAGCTCGTCTCCTCAAATTGCTTTACCCACCTCGCAATGAATGTCGATGAGGTGGTTCCTTGTCATACTTGGCTCGAAATTGTCGCTGACATTGTTTTAGCAAATGTCATCACACAAAACGCCTTCTCCTTGCCTGATTGCGCCATTTTGAAAACAGCGTCTCCTAGCGGCATTAACGTACATATGTGTTGCCAAATAAAACTTTGATAGTTTATCTGTCCATACGTAGCTGTAGTTTGGTTACAATAAACATACATTCGTCTAAAAATAGTTTTCTTATTGTCCTATTCATTTTGACTAACCCTGTATAACGCATTCAATAAGTTTTTCTTTTTGTATCAAATCAATTCTAAATGTTCATTCTAATTTGATGCCAAAGAAAAAAAAAAGTTTGTTTTCATTTTAAGTAAATTGGAGTGTAAAGGTTGATATTTTTATTAAGGTTAGTTTTCATTTGGTGCATTTTGTCTAAAGGAAGTAGGCCCCTGTCTTAATAATTGAACGACTTATTCTTGCCGTAGAATTAGTACTGCAACTTTTCAAAGTTTTACTTTCATAAGTTTCATGCGAAAATAAAATTCAATTGTAACTATTAATTTAAAAATTCGAGTTCAGTTAGTTTACATACTTTGGTATTAGCTTTATTAATGAAAAGAAACTATTATTTTTATATACTAGAGTGCAGATAACATCCACCTTTTCGAAGGAATATTGATTAACTAATATATTATTAATGAAGTTTTTCGGAATAGAGCTTTGCCTTTATGAACCACAAACAATACTTTCTTTAACAACTCCTTTCATGTTCACAAAGTTTATTTTTATCAACTATTCATTCTTGATAAGAACGAATAATGGGGTGCCATTCACTTTTTGCGTTTATTATGAGGTTGGCTTAGAATAATAATTGGTGAATATATTAGATAATAAATTACATTTGTTCAGTTCTTCGAGAGGATCTGTAGCTGAAAAGGACATTTTTGTCTTACTCTTTGATAAATTTCACTTTACTTGCTTATGACGAACAGGCCTAAATGAACTTCAGAGCGAAAAAGCAATCAAATAAAATTTTGAAACGTTTAAAAAAAAAATGTTATTTGCTAACTTTTAACAAGATTTTTTGGAGTGATATTCGATAAAATTTTGCCTGTTAAGAATTAATTAACAGTAATTGAGTGCTTATTGTTATTTAAGGACAACATATCTAACAATTGATATCATTTTTTATAACTATCTCAAGTGATATTCGATAAAATTTTGCCTGTTAAGAATTAATTAACAGTAATTGAGTGCTTATTGTTATTTAAGGACAACATATCTAACAATTGATATCATTTTTTATAACTATCTCAAGTGATATTCGATAAAATTTTGCCTGTTAAGAATTAATTAACAGTAATTGAGTGCTTATTGTTATTTAAGGACAACATATCTAACAATTGATATCATTTTTTATAACTATCTCAAGTGATATTCGATAAAATTTTGCCTGTTAAGAATTAATTAACAGTAATTGAGTGCTTATTGTTATTTAAGGACAACATATCTAACAATTGATATCATTTTTTATAACTATCTCAAGTGATATTCGATAAAATTTTGCCTGTTAAGAATTAATTAACAGTAATTGAGTGCTTATTGTTATTTAAGGACAACATATCTAACAATTGATATCATTTTTTATAACTATCTCAAGTGAAGAATTTCTCTCTAAATTTCTGTGAAGAATTCATAAATTTTAAAAATTGATTTCGAAGTTAAGTAAATCCTTGAATACTCTTAATCACCATTGTTATCTTGTGATAATTTATGAAATCTCTTGAAATAAATTTAAAACAAGTTTATTTCTGAAGATATTTTTAAATAAAAATATCTGCGTGTCAAACTGTTAAACATTTTATAATGTTTTAACGATTAGAAGAATTCTATTGAATAAGGAATATAATATTTCAATGAATAGGTCCTCTAAAGAAATCAATTAAAAACGATGTTCATAATATTTTCAACTTATTTTGAATAAACCTGGACATCGGATATTTTGGTGTCTAATGAGAGTTGGTAAATTCTCTCGAAAGGTATGACTCAGTACTCAAAACTTTTTTTAAACTTTCTTTTTTCAATTCAGCTCTTTAAAAACATTTTATGAATTCACTTTTAAAAAAAGCTGAAAATAATACCTAATTAATTTGCCAGGAATTTATTAGGCTCGTCAGTAAATTTCGAAAGAGCCTTTGAATCTTTTTGCAAGAATTTCCTTGGACATTACTGTTATTAATTAACGGTTTCAAGTTCTACTGAAATTAATATAGGCGAAAATATTTTATTACTTACGATCTTCCATAATATCACAAGTTGTTAATGTAGAGCAGCGTGTAATTCACAGTGAACATATGAATTTTTTTTAATTCAGTTTTAAAAAATCTTATGTGAATTAACAGATTGTCGGAAAAAGAAACTGGAAACAATGTTTAGAAGATTTCCGAGAAGTACACGAGTTTCATCTACCGATTTCGAAAAGAACTTGATTATCGAAAAGGAATTTGAAATTATCGAGAAATTCTTTTGGATCCCAGGA
Organism: Salticus scenicus; assembly: GCA_963930645.1. Classification (NCBI taxonomy): domain Eukaryota; kingdom Metazoa; phylum Arthropoda; class Arachnida; order Araneae; family Salticidae; genus Salticus; species Salticus scenicus. The sequence continues at coordinate 21,659,438 of OZ005655.1, forward strand.
ATTATATTCGCTCGTTCTCGGACTGTTTGTTCTATCAACAGATTTCTCGTAGCCTGCCTCGATGTGATCTTCACTATATTCTACATTTACATAACGATTGCCAGTTTTTATTCGGCCGCAACTGGTTCGTCTTATTCTGCAGGACATGCATTCATTAATGCTTTTGCGAATTTTTCTGGCATTTGCGTGCGTTTTGTTGTTCTTATCAAACGTCGTCATATTAAAAAATGTTTCGATGTAATCTCGAAGCTAGACAGTGATATTCTGGAATCAAAAAAATCAAAGTCATTGAAAAAATTTCTCTACTGGTGTTTTATTGTTGCCATCCTTCTTCCCGTATCCCAAATGACTCTCGGAATTATGTCGGATGATCACAATAAATATGAATCTATGTATCTTTTCGGGATGTCTCTGTCGAAATCTTACAGTCCCTGGGTTCAAATCATAGTGATAATAGTAAGAACTGCCAGTGTTTTGCTCTGCAAATCGGTCCCATTTTTCGTAATCATTTTGTGTAGTTACATTTTTACTCGCTTGCGAAACATAAATCAAAATTTTGCAATCCTACTGAAAACGAATCTTGATATGAGTGCGCCTTCTAAATTGTGTAATGATTTCACTGTCTTTTATGGAAGAATTACAAAAACCATTGAACAAGTCGAAAAAGCAATGTCATTAATATCATTCTTCTTATATGGATACATTCTCAGTTGTATTTTTTCGGTAACTAGCTTCTTAGTAACAAAAACACCTGGACCCAGACAATTGTGCCCTGTTTTGTATCAGCTCACAACTCTGGTTGAAGTTGTAGCTTGCTTTATTTTTTTAAGTATGCGAGCAGCTAGCGTGAATGAGTCGGCAGTAGAAGTGAAAGATGTAATTTATACTTTACCATCAAAGCAATTTGATTTCGATCCAAATTTAGCCGCCACTCTTCTTCAGTTGGCTAATAATTTCGCCACTGAAGTATGCATGACAGGCTGGGGTTTATTTGTAATTAATAGAAGTTTCATATTGACAACTGCAGGTGTTGTGGTGTCATATGGTGTTATTCTATTACAGTTAGGGAAATGATTGTTTAAGAAATGAAGATTTAAATGCTTTTATTGTGTCGTTTATATTGTATTGAAAATAATAATAATAATAATAATAATAATTAAAATATTTCCCTTTTAAATTGATTTTTTTCTATATTTCACAATAAAATGTTTCCTTTGCATCTTCTAAAGCAAGTTAAACAAGTCCTTCCGGCTCATTCAGAAGGGTAGGTTGATTTCCTTTTACTTAACAAGTTACGAAAAATTATTAATGAACTTGGCAAAAATATTGATTTAGGCTATGTACATAGGGAGTTTTAAGCAAATCGGTTCATAAATACCATTTCTATGTGAATTTAAAATTTTCAAGCGCCGGCACTTGAAAAGAAAATGACAGGTCAAGTTGGCAAACAAATATATCAAATGCACTTGTAAGATAAGCCTACTGTGCAAATTTAGCTCGAATTAATCCAGAATCTCAAAAGTCATCGTGTTGAAAAATTAAGTAGATACCACTTGGATCAAAATGGCGGAGCAAGTTGCTTAGTGAACTAATCCAAGATATTTGTAAGATAAGTTCACTGCCCAACTTTCGTTCGAATAAATTCAATATTTCAAAAGTTAACGCGATAACAAAGTCTCAAGTGTCAGCATTCAAGCGGGCGCAACTTGGAAGCAAAATTGCGGAGAAAATTGCCCACCGAAATTATAGATATTTGAATAGTAAATTCATTTTTCAGCTTTGATTAGAATTGATTAAGTATTTAAAAGATTATCACGATAACAAATTTTCAAGTGGCCACCACCTAGGAACAATATAACGGAGCAAGTTGCCAAGCAAACTCATCCAAGATATTTGAAGCGTAAGTTAACTGTCCAACTTTGGTACGAATCAGTGCAGTGCTACAAAAATTATTGTTGTGACAAATTTTCAAGTGGCAGTCTAAGGGGCTGCTATTTGGAAGGAAAATGTCAAAAAAATTTGCCCAGCGAAATGATCCAAGATATCTTTACGATAAGTTCACTATTCACATTTAGTTCAAGCTAATTCAGGATTTCAAAAGTTATCGTGATAAAAAAAATTCAAGTGGCACCGTAATTTCAAGTGGCCACCACTTGGAAACAGAAAAAATGGAGTGAGATGCCGAACGAACTTATCTGAGATATTTGAATGATAAATCCATTACCCGAATTCAATGCGAATTGATTCAGTATTAAAAAAGTTATCATAATGACAAATTTTCAAGTGGCAGCCACTTGGCAATAAAATTGCGGGTTAGGTTACCAAGAGAACTTATTCAAGATATTTAAACCATAAGTTCACTATCCAACTTTTGTTTGAATCAGTTTATGTTCTAAAATTTATTGTGATGGCACATTTGCAAGTGGCAGCGTGATTTCATGTGGCCGCAACTTGGAAACAAAATGTCGGAATAAGTTTCCCAGTAAACTCCTCCAAGATAATTATAGGATAAGATCATTGTACATTTTAGTTCGAATTGAATCAGGATTTAATAAGTTATCATGTTTATAAATTTTCAAGTGGTAGCCTAATTTTGAGTTGTTTCGCTTGGTTTATAACAGCTGCACTTTGTTAAAAATGGCGGATAAAGTTCATTAATAAACTTGTTTGTGACCCTTATATAGTCTATGTATACATCAAAATTCAAGCAAATTCGAAATACGCGTTTTGCAATGTGAATTTCAAATTTTCAAGTGGCCTCCACTTAAAAACAAAATGGCGAAGCAACTTGGTTAACAAATTCATCCAAGATATTAATAAGATAAGTTCATTGTCCAAATTTGTTTCGATTTGGAGTAATATTTTGGAAGTTATTGTGATTTTAAAATTTCAAGTGGTAGCCTGATTTCAAGTGGCCCTGCTTAGTTAAAATATCCGCCACTTTGTTAAAAATGGCGGATAAAGTTCATTAATAAACTTGGTTGAGGCCCTTATATGGTCTATGTATACATCAAAATTCAAACAAATTTGAAATACGCTTTTAAAATGTGAATTTGAAATTTTCAAGTGGTCTCCACTTGAAAACAAAATGCCGGAGCAACTTGATTAACAAACTCATCCAAGATATTTATAAGATAAGTTTACTGTCCGAATTTGGTACGATTTGGAGTATTCTTTCGGAAGTTATCGTGATTTTAAATTTTCAAGTGGCCCCGTTTAACTTAAAATATCCGCCAGTTTGCTAAAAATGGCGGATAAAGTTCATTAATAAACTTGATTGAGACCCTTATGTTGTCTATATTTACATCTAAATTCAAGAAATTCCGGCTTTAAATACGCTTTTTACAATGTGGATTTACAAATTTCAAGTGACCGCCACTTGAAAACAAAAAGGCGATGCAAATTGGTTAACGAACTCATCCAAGATATTTATAAGATAAGTTCGCTGTTCAAATTTGTTTCGATTTGGAGTATTATTTCGGGAGTTATTGTGATGACAAAATTTTCATTACATATAGGGGAGACCCGTGTACCTAGGGCCATCATGTACCTAGGGCCACCCCACTTTATTTGAATAATATTTAGTTTTAAGTTTCACTACTCAATTGGGCGAGTAACAACACCATATGCTGTTTTCCTAACCAGTTTAAAATCTTTGAGGAGAAAGTTTGGCAAGTTACAAGTGGAAAAGGAATTTACATGGTCTGGAGTAAAATTTCGCAACTCAACTCTTTTGTTTTTTTACAAGAGTAAATCAAATATATTTTTTTTTATTTCTAGTACATAATTTTGTCTGTTACATGGAGTAATAGATGATATAGTTAATTAGTCCTTTCTGCATGTGGGCTTTTTAGTAGAAGACATTTTAAATAAAGTTAGCTAAACTTGTACCTAGGGCCACATAGCTACCTTGTACCTAGGGCCCCATAACTGCCTTGTACCTAGGGCCACATAGCTGCCTTGTACCTAGGGCCATCCATGGCCCTAGGTACAATTCCAATATTAATATGTATTATTTAAATGAAAGAGGTTATATATTTCGCTCTGGAACATTCAATATTCTTGACTTATAAAAAATATGCTTGCTATTATTATTACAGATTGTGAGTTTGTTTATATGAGTAAAAAAATGTATTTATTTATATTTATTTATTTATTTTTGCATTTATTTAAAAAAAAAAAAAAAAAAGGTAACTTAAACTATTTTGATTTAGTCAAATTGTAAGACTGCAAGTAGTCACTCTTTTAAAATATCGCTGAAGTTGTAAGCGTAAAATGCCCATGGAGAATTCGGTTAGTTGAAGGAAAGGTTACCAGTCGAATTTATTTCAGTTGGCGTTGGTTTCGGAGGAAGAGTGAAAAACATTTGGAGGAAGGTAATGGAAATTGTGAAGTTTTAGATTTCACTTGTATGCCAGTATTTTCAGTTTGGTGTTTTAAGGTGAACGAAGTGAAGTATTTCTCTTGTTAGACTATTTAAAAGAACTTCAATGAATGTTGAAGTTTAAGCTTTTGGAGTGTCCTAAATTGACAACACTGTCCTTGTTAAGGAAATTCTTCTGATCAATTATCAAATTTAAGAACTTACTGGTGAGTTTTTTAATATTTATATACATTCAGTTTTGTTCTATGTTACATTTAAGTGCAATTAAGGTAAATTAACTTTAGAAAGTACTCACCACCCCTTTCTTTTAAAACTGTAACGAAAGAGTGGAATTTTAAGTAACTTGTTATTATTGATACAGTTCGGAGGTCGAATTTGCTTCCTTTTTCTCCCCCCTTGAGTTTGAATTGGCTGTTTGACAAAGAGCGGTAAAACCTTAAAATAAGTACTTTTTGTTTAGTTTTCTTGTTTCGCTTGCAATGTTTAGATTGATTTTTTTACCTGAACTTGAAATATTTTTAAATATGCTCGTTGCTCCGATATCTTTGGAGAAAAATAATGATTTGATATTTATGGCAAGTTGAAAGCTTGTTTAATATAGAAAATTTGTGATACTCCTATTTAAAATGTGAATTTCTGAAAATATAATCTGCAATTTAGAACTTATATTTAACTATTGTATAATAAACATTAATAGCTCTCTCAGTTCTGCTTTATTTTTAACTTGTGTGCATAACTAACTAGTGAACTCTTGAAATAATGAGAAAACACGTACCCAGATAATTAGACATTTATACAAATTTATAATGGGGGAAAATCAAAGTGCTGCTACTAAGCAACCCTTACAAATTTCTTTTTATGCCATTTAAATGAATGATATGGGTGCATATTTTGCTCTAGAACTTTCAAATTGCGTGGCTTATAAATGTATCTTTGTTATGATTGTGATTATTATTATTAATAATTTGTTTATATAAACGTGGTAATTCATTATTTGTTACCCATCACGTTATAAGCATGGGGACCTTAGGTAATCGTGAAAGTTTTCAACCTCGGTTTTTGACTTTTTTTACACGTTTTCAGGTGTGAGAAATCCGAAAATATCAAAATAGGTATGGTGTCTATTAGTTTGTTAGTACGTTAGTGTGTTAGTTTCTTAGTCTGTGTACATGATATCTCACGAACAGATGATCGGAGAGAGGCCAGACCAGTTTTAAAACACTATTTATGACACTGGTAAGACTTCAAATTAATAAAAAGAAATGTCTACAAATATTCTAATAGGAAAATTTGGTTATTTGGAAAATTGGACGATATTCCATATAAATATGCATCCTGGGTGTTGCTGTATTAGAAATAGTAGCCTGAAAACTAAACATCGAAACTGACCACAATAAAATAAATTAACAGTTTAGAATAAGATAAATATATTGAACTGAACGGTGGGTAGCCTATTAGGCCAGGATTTCATTCTATCACCGTGCCAAGCGTTTAATCAAATTCATTTCTCTTAACTTGAATATACTATGCCTTGTACTAAAAATTTATGAGAACATACATATGGTGGGGAACTGAGCAGTGTTAACCTATGCCAAATAGTTTTTTAAATATAAAAAATAAAACTGTTATTCTAAATAAAGTTTCGACGATGTTTTAAATTAATTTTTCAACTTTTATTCCCTTTTATATGACAAAATTCTAATTTATGTCAATTTCACTCTATGAGTAATTACAAATTCCTAATCTCTTTTAGATGCCTAGAAATTCTGACGGAATAAAACGGTTAAAACCTAGCGCCGCTGATGTAACTGCGGCTGCAGAAGCAGTTTTGAAGAATGGAATTCCAGTTCGAACTGCAGCACGACAGTTTAGAGTAAGCAGAACTACATTACAAAGACATGTTGCTTTTTGTAGGAAGATTAATTCTGATAATGACGAATTCAATTTTACATATTCTAACCGATGTGCTGTTTGGACGGTGTTTTCTAAAGACGATGAGAATTCCCTTGTTCAGTACCTTGTTACTGCATGCAATATGCATTATGGATTATCAAAGCATCAGGTTAAAAAACTTGCTTTTGAATATGCGAAAGCCAATAAAAAAAAATATCCCAAATCTTGGGATGCAAATGGTGAAGCTGGTGATCAATGGTATTCTGATTTTATGAAAAGAAATAATAAGGTTATTTCACTGAGAAAGCCACAAGCTACAAGTTTAGCAAGAGCTACTGGTTTCAATAAAACAATTGTTTCAGATTTTTTTACAAAGTATCAGGAGGTGATTGCAAAATACAATTTTTTGCCTCAATGCATCTATAATGTGGACGAAACAGGCATTACGACAGTGCATACACCGATCAAGGTTATTGCCCCAAAAGGAAAGAAACAGGTTGGTAGCGTTACTTCTGGTGAACGAGGAGAAAATATAACAATTATTTGTTGTGTAAATGCAATAGGAAACACCGTTCCACCTATGATGCTTTTCCCAAGAGTGAATTTCAAAAATTATATGTTGAAAGGTGCACCTCCGGGAACCGTAGGAGCAGCACACATTAGTGGTTGGTCGAATGCTGAAATATTTCTTAAATTTTTAAAGCATTTTATTCATTATGTCAAATGTTCATCAGATAATCAAGTATTGCTACTCTTAGACAACCACGAAAGTCATGTCAGCATTGAAGCAATTACTTTGGCTAAAGAAAATGGTGTCGTTATGCTTACCTTTCCTCCACATACCAGCCATAAGCTTCAACCTTTAGACAGAGGTGTGTTTGGACCTTTTAAGAAATACTACAGTACAGCGTGTAGTAATTGGATGCTAACAAACCCTGGAAAACCAATTACTATATATGACGTTGCCGAAAATTTTGGTAAGTCCTATCCGTTGGCTTTTACTTCTGTAAATGTTCTATCAGGATTTAGTGCATCTGGCATATGGCCAATAAATCCAAAGATATTCACTGAGGATGAATATTTATGTTCAAACGTGACCGACAGACCAGATCCTTTCATAAATTGCCAAAAAAGTGATTTTCCTCAGGAAGAAAGAGAAGAAAGTGAAGAAACAATGATAAACCAGGATGTCTCTGTTTCATGCCCTGTTGAAACCTCGAAACTTTCCACATCTAATATCATTTCGAGTGTTACACCTGAACAAGTACGACCTTTTCCAAAAGCAAAATCTTGTACATCAAAGAAAAGATGTGGCCGAAAACCAGGGAGATCCAGAATTCTAACAAGCACTCCAGAAAAGAAAGAAATTGAAGAAAAGCATGCTATCAGAATGGCCAAACGAAAAAGAAAATAGTGAAAAATTCCATGTCTCAAATTAAAAAAACATCATAATAGTTATTATATGTTTAAAAAATGTATTATTTAAAATTGTTTCTTTTATAAAAAACATGTTTATATGTTTGTTTCTATTCATTATAGGAAGTGAAATCTAACTTTTAAGGAATGGCCCTAGGTACAATGAGGCCCTAGGTACAATGAGATCTGGCCCTAGGTACAATGAGGTCCGGCCCTAGGTACAATGAGGGGTGGCCCTAGGTACACTGAGGGTGTTGTACCTTGGGCCATGTGTAAAATTTACTTAAACACTTTCTATTTGTCGAGATTTATTATTTTAAGTGTTTATAATAACCCCAATTAAAAGTAATTAGTCCTAATGACATGTACATATCAGTTTTATAATTTTAAATAGGTCAGGTGCTCTGCTTTGGGGCATTGAAAAAAAGCGGCCCTAGGTACAATGAAGTCTGGCCCTAGGTACAATGAGGGTGTTGTACCTAGGGCCATGTGTGAAGTTTATTTAAAAACCTTCTATTTCTGGGGATTAATTATTTTAAATGTTTATTTTAATTCTAATTAGAAGTAATTTGTTTTAAAGATATGTACATATCAGTTTCATAATTTTAAACAGTTCAGGGGCTTTAATATAGAGCACTGAAAAAAAGCGGCCCTAGGTACACGGGTCTCCCCTATATATAGATAGATAGATAAACGCAGTCTAAAGAAATCAACCTAAAAGCTAACAAGGGACTTTTTTGAGTAACTTTGTTAATTTGAGCATAAAATGATAGAGTTTAATAAGTAATTATAGTGCAGCACTAGTTAATAACTCTGGAAGTGATTGTTTTTAGATCCATCTATGAAACGAAAAGTAACAAGCATGTACTACTGTGGACAAAACATTTTTAATCGATAACTAAATGCTTCCAAATTATTTCGCTATTTGAATCAGAAAAATATTTAATTTACATAAAAGGAATAAATTTATTAGGCATAATTAGAAAGTAATTTCCGTTTAACATGAAAGAAAACAAGTACATATTCAGAAAGAATATTTAATGGAAAAAAAATCTTAAAAAACTATACATATATTTTTCCATAACTACCACCATTTTGTACATATTAGTAATTGTATGACACAAACTTTTGTACTCCCTCTTTTTAGAAAGATGCCGTCGGTAAAGTCAACATAGCCTTAGATGTCATCGGGAGTTTTTAACTTCTTGTAACCAAGCAATGATTTTTTTTTAATGAAAGTCATTAGGAGCAAACCAGTTTATCAATAATTAAAGATGGACGTCATGCACATTATCACGTATTCATTGGACGGGACCCTCTGCTATCCCCTTGTCTATGAATCGCTTATATTTTCTCGGAACACCTCATATATTTGTTGACGAATGTGGAATGGTTTAATGTTATTCCATTAAGAAAAAAGAGTTGCAGAGCAACGTAACTATCAAATATATTTCGCCATTTTAAAACACGTATCATGAAGCCTACACAACACTCAACTAACTTAAATTGACGTTAACCTCTTCTCTATATGTTAGGGTAGAGCCCCTATAATAACAGAAGCCGACACATCAGTTATCACCTTTTTGCCTCGGAAGACGACCGGTTTTCCTCTTGACACATTTATTATTCCATTGACCTTTTACATAATGTTTTATCTACTGCTGCGGCCGGTCAAGGGTGATAAGCAACAACAAGAGATGCATTACAAGTACAATTTATCATTTATGTGCTGTAAACTTACTGATTAAAAGTGGAAAACGTTTTTTAATCTAAAATTAAGAAAAACGATAAAAAAGTAACGCGTGATGACCAAAATTTGGATACCACCTGTTAACTCGCTTGGTATGTCTGACAACAAAAAGACAAAAAAATGTCTCGAATCTGTCAGCTTGTATGCATAGGTCAGGATAGAACTCCTACATTGATAGGCTGACGCATCCGCCATTTTCTAGCCCACAAGACCAGCTGATGATTTATTATTGGCGATTTTTCGGTAATAAATTGTACGAATAACTCCAGAAAATGGCATCGCCTGTTTATATTTTCTTCTAATCGAGAAAGAAGGAAAAAGTGTATTATAAATTGCAGATATAACTCGTGGATATCTGGAGCAGGAGCACAACTTTGTAGCGTAAGATTTCCCTTATTTTCAAATTATTTCATTTAATTTCAAAGTTCTTTGACAAATTTAATATGAATGTACTGTTTTTTTAAGTTATTGTTTTTAAATTAACTTTAAAATTACTCTTCTTTTAAAGTGAAGGGTTGCATTTTTGAGAATGTTGGCGATGTTCTTAAAATTGCCAACTTGTTTGTTTCATGATAAGAAATTCTAGCTCACAAGATCTGTGTAGAGGTTTAAAGGCGATAACATCGCTAATCAAGTAGCCTAGCTTTTTTTACCGCCAACGTTTTCCCAGATGGGCTAGAAAATGGCGGACACTGCGCCAGCTCGTATCATATAGGAGCCTTAGGTCAGGATGAGTAGCGAATATGCGCAAAATTGTGATATCAGCGATGTGGTCATAAGAAATACTAACGGAACTTACTTTCTGTATACTTCCTTAATAGAATATTTTTAACTGGTACTCTACCATTTTAAAACTATACACCTACTGAAGAAGGCCGAGTATTGGTCGAAAATAATCACAGTTTGGTTTAAAATATATCGATTTATATTGTATCACATGAACCTCATTGTTAAAACAGTAATAGAAAATGTTTAATTTAAATTAATTAGTTACTTAACAAATTTTGTACTTCCCGAAAAGGAGTAACCTGCTATATTATATAAGTTTAATATTCTTTATTTAAAAGAGTTATTTTCTCTGATTGTCAGCATATCAATCCAATCAACGCTTAACCGATTTTATTTCTGCTCATTTCTGGTCCAGCAGTGGACTTGTTTGTTAATTTTAGTTCTCATTGGAATAACGAAATATGAGCAGAACTGACTATGGTCAGTAATTAGGACGTTTGTACTTGAAAAAACCAAGAGTATATGATGGCGTCTATTCCTCATTAATCTGCGCTGCATCTTCAAGAGTTCGATTTCATATGCATGTCCTGAGCCGGCAAAAGCAAGGAACCCATCCCCATTCCAAAGAATTTAAATTCTGATGACATGTGCCCGATGTACCTTTAGGGGTGGTTACTCGACCGCCGCCAATAACTCTCTGAGGATTGTTACAAAAGAAGTGAACAAAGTTGTGTTACACTTATAGTGCAACTAAAATTCATGTTACATATATATATATTCAATTACCCAAAACTAATTATGCAGAACATTAAATTTTTTGCCATTTAACTCAGCATAATTCAATTGTATTTGTTTTATATTACAATACTTATTTTGCCCAAACGGAAAAAAAAAAAAAAAAAACGCGAAATTGTGTTTATCAGACAAAATCTCTTGAAACTATGACATTGAAGATGCTGATAAAAACAAGCACTACTTAATATTGTAATTTTTCTCATTTAGCTCATTTCCAGTGTGTTTATTGTATTTGTATGGTTATTTAGTAATAATAAAAATGATTAAAACCCGAATAAACTACTACGGCAGAAACGCCAAAGAAAAATATTTGAAATGCATACAGCTGTTTCAGTAGCCTTAAGCGTACCGTCTTCAGTGCAAAAAGAATTCTGAATCTGGAGAAGTGCTCGTATATATAGGAGAGGGACCGAATTTAGTTCAACCAGTAGGATTACGGGAAAGGTGGGGAGTGTGGCCAATAGGAGTTTAGGAATGTTAGCTGGGTAAACAACAGAAAAATTAAGAAAATGTGGACTGAATGTACAATTTCCAACAATCAGACAAATAGGGAACAGCGAAATCGCAATTTACAAGATTATTAAAATTTTTATAAATATGAAAAGCTTCAAAGAAATCGAGTTCATGAATGGATTTAGGCCAGCAAATTATTTTAGCTGAATTAAATTTAAAATTATGATTTTCCTCCCAGCAATGTTTAGAAATAGCCGATTTATTGGTTTCTTGTTTGCGGACGTAATTCATTTGTTCTTTTAGACGAAATTTAAGACTGCGTTTAGTTTGGCCAATGTATGATAAACCACACTGACAGGAAATACTATAAATACCCTAAGATTTTTGCGTATCAATGGGATCTTTTAACTGAGAAAAGGTGAGTTTATTGGAAGGCGAAAATATTATTTTAAAATCATATTGTTTGAGAATTTTAGACAAACCATAGCTAAAATTCTCAAACAATATGATTTTAAAATAATATTTTCGCCTTCCAATAAACTCACCTTTTCTCAGTTAAAAGATCCCATTGATACGCAAAATTCTTGGGGTATTTATAGTATTTCCTGTCAGTGTGGTTTATCATACATTGGCCAAACTAAACGCAGTCTTAAATTTCGTCTAAAAGAACATATGAATTACGTCCGCAAACAAGAAACCAATAAATCGGCTATTTCTAAACATTGCTGGGAGGAAAATCATAATTTTAAATTTAATTCAGCTAAAATAATTTGCAGACCTAAATCCATTCATGAACTCGATTTCTTTGAAGCTTTTCATATTTATAAAAATTTTAAAAACCTTGTAAATTGTGATTTCGCTATTCCCTATTTGTCTGACTGCTGGAAATTTTATATTCAATCCACGTTTTCTTAATTTTTCTACTGTTTACACAGCTAGCTTTAATAAATTCCTATTGGCCACTCTCCCCACCTTTCCCGTAATTCTATTGGTTGAACTAAATTCGGCCCCTCTCCTATATATACGAGCACTTCTGCAGATTCAGAATCCTTTTTCAGAATCCAAATTTTAGTTTTGACAGGTTTTATTTTAGTACCAAAAGCCAGTATTCATTTTCTACAATATTTTCACTCTCGAATAAACGACTACGTCAGAAACGCCAAAGAAAAATATTGGAAATGTATACAGCTGTTTCGGCAGCTTCAAGCGTGCCGTCATCAGTGCAAAAAGGATTCTGAATCTGCAGAAGTGCTCGTATATATAGGAGAGGGGCCGAATTTAGTTCAATCAATAGAATTACGGGAAAGGTGGGGAGAGTGGCCAATAGGAATTTATTAAAGCTAGCTGTGTAAACAGTAGAAAAATTAAGAAAATGTGGACTGAATATAAAATTTCCAGCAGTCAGACAAATAGGGAATAGCGAAATCACAATTTACAAGGTTTTTAAAATTTTTATAAATATGAAAAGCTTCAAAGAAATCGAGTTCATGAATGGATTTAGGTCTGCAAATTATTTTAGCTGAATTAAATTTAAAATTATGATTTTCCTCCCAGCAATGTTTAGAAATAGCCGATTTATTGGTTTCTTGTTTGCGGACGTAATTCATATGTTCTTTTAGACGAAATTTAAGACTGTGTTTAGTTTGGCCAATGTATGATAAACCACACTGACAGGAAATACTATAAATGCCCCAAGAAATTTATGGGGCATTTATAGTATTTTGTGTCAGTTTTTAATGAAGATCTGCCAATAACACTGCATGTATCTTTCTAATAATCCTAAACTCTTTCAACATTCTTTGTCATCTGTGTTAGTTTTTTCGCTGCATTATAAAGTTATAATTTAAAGTATTTTTACGGCGGGGTGCGTCCCCTATGTAGAAGTTTTAATGAATAAAAAATTTACTTAGTAAAGATTAAAATATTTATTACGCACAGCGCCGTAAAAATACTTTAAATTATAACTTTATAATGCATCGAAAAAAACTAACACAAATAACAAAGAATGTTGAAAGAGTTTAGGATTTATTAGAAAGATGCATGCAGTGTTATTGGCAGATCTTCATTAAGCTAGGCATTAAGTACCCGGGATTCAATAGCGGAGGTGAAATTTGATATCAATCCTTTTTTTGGCTGCTTAAAAAAGGTAAGAGTTTTTGCTGGTCGGCGTAACTTTTACAATAGTATTGTTTTTTATGATATATATATATATATATATATATACTCTTTTTTTCGCGTGAAAGCATATTTTGTTTTATGCTGAAGAAAATATATATATATATATATATATATATATATATATATATATATATTTATATATAAATGGGAACAATTAAAAATTTAACTGTCTATTTTAAAGCTGTTATTTTCATATTTTAATTAATTTTAAAAAATCTAATTAAAAATTCGTTACAAATAAGGTACCAAATTAAAGGGGCAATTTTTCTGAATCCGTCCGAAAACAGTTTATCGATTGGGCAGTTAGATTTTTAAAAATTAAGTAAAGTATGAAAATTAGGTGCAACTTGCGTTGATACACAGACTCCTAAGAAATCTCTTGCCTTTTTAAGCGTGACAGAGTCAGGCACTTATTCGAGTAACTATATAGGCTGATTGTAGGAAATGCATGTTAGCTTTAACATTCACCATTTAAAAAAAAAATGTCAATTCACGGTAATTCTGTTATTACCATTTACATCATTTTAATGGAATCTCAATACTACAATTATGGAATATTTTTAGACGTTCTGAATATAAAAGTTTTTAGCTATCTATAATAATAAAAGAAGATGTCTGTCTTTCTGTCTGTCTCTCTGTCTGTCTGAGCATCTATACGTTCAGCCCTACTGAACGCAGAACTACAAAATTTGACATACGGGTGCTCAGAAGCCTGCCCGAGGGGATAGTCAAAACAGAATTTAAAAATTTTAATTAGTTGCGGAGATATTAATTAAAATGTAGACCTATGTCTTAATCAAAAAGCGATCTCAATGACTCAGAATTCACCGAGATTGCATAAAAGTAGATATTTTAACGGAGTTAAAAGCAGAAAAAATGGAAAATAAATTAGAAATATTAGTCCGATCATTACGAATTTGGTACCAAATGAAAGGGGAATTTTTTCCGAATCTAAGAGTGCAAGCGGCTTATCGATACGTCAATTAGATTTTTTAAAATTAACTAAACTATGAAATTTAGTTGGAAACAGGCAGACGATTTTCTAAGCGGTCTCGATCGGAAACAAAACACATACGAGACAACTGTCTGTGATGTCTGTGATGAAAACGGAAATGGTTGTAATCAATTAAGATATCATTGAGACTCATTGAAACCTTTGGACAGCCCCTGCCTGCCTGGACTCGCCAAGCTTAACGGGTTGGATGCTGTCCGCCGGAGCGAATAAATCGCCGGATCACTGCATGATAGCCGCCTACTGCCAGACAGTAATCTAGACGCAACAGAGAATGAGCTGTGTCCGATGGCTCGTTCAGACTTCTAACTTCAATCGGGAGAGGACCACTCTTCTGCTAAGGAACAGGGTGACATCAGAAGACAGCTCTGGTACGACAGGGTTGCGACATCTTCTTCTGGACACATTATGCTCGACTGACACACCACACCTCCAGATCGCACAAGGTAGGAAGCGCACAGTCACGCTACCTGGATGCAGGAATTTTGAATATGTGCACACTATCGGAGAGCCAAAAGGGAGAAAAAAAAAAAATAAATTGAATCAAATAAATATTAAAGTTAATTAAAAATAATTTTTGAATTTTGGAGTGGGGGGAAACTCGGGGGGAGCCAAAATGATAAGTTGTGCATTCAGAATTATGCCAAAAAGAGGAGGCATACTGGGGGGAAAAATTGCAATTTTCAATTTTTTTCAAACTTTCATTCACGTTACATTTGAATTAATATTCGGCGTAGACAGCATATTATAAAGCTACTGTTCAATTTTCATGAAAATATATGAATAATTAAAAAAATGACATATTTATTGGAAAAAGATTGTCTTCTTTTATTTTTTTGCAGTATTTGCAGTAGTCGAAATTTCGTAGTATGTAGTTTTAATGCCCGATAATTCGATTGTGAATATTTTTGAAAGAGTACGATTATTAGAGAGGGCTTGAGGAACAGGGAAAAAAGGCAAAAAAAAAAAGAGTTGCAGCGTTTGAAATTGGTTGGCATATTAAGATTTTAAGGCAAGGTATTTGGTTTTCTTTTTTATCCCAGCTTCTAATTAAAATAATTTCATAAGTAATACATCATTTGAAAGCTTTGTTGATTTGGAATTGAACAGTAGATTACAGAAATTTCTACCGCCAGATGGCGCTGAAATATTTTAAAATTTCAATATTTCAAATTCTAATTATGATTATATAATTTTTAATACATCATTCGAAAGATATTTTAAAGTTCTTTTATATTATCGAAAGTATTATTCGAGATTTTACCCGATTTACACGTTTTAAGGTTTCCTT
This sequence comes from Salticus scenicus, assembly GCA_963930645.1. Taxonomy (NCBI): domain Eukaryota; kingdom Metazoa; phylum Arthropoda; class Arachnida; order Araneae; family Salticidae; genus Salticus; species Salticus scenicus. Next base: position 21,675,339 of record OZ005655.1, read on the forward strand.
TTTAGGTTTTCTTTTGTATCTCAGCTACTAATTAAAATATTTCCATAAGTAATACATCATTTGAAAGCTTTGTTGATTTGGAATTGAACAATATATTACAGAAATTTCTACCGCCAGGTGGCGCTGCTATATTTTAAAATTTCAATATTTCAAATTCCAATGAGCGAGGAAGGTGTTGTAAGTTCTAAAACGGGGATAAGGCGCCGCAGGCGCCACCGAGCGGGACTTAGCTAAAGTTAGAAATTTGAAATATCAGCGCCGAAGGCGCTACCGCACGGGAGTTTACTGCGATTTAGATAAGCTATTTTCACGATATATCAATAAGCTGTTATTAGACCTGATACGGGAAAAAGGCGCCGCAGGCGCCACCGAGCGGGAATTTCGTAAAGTCGGATTTTTCAGGGATCGCGAACCAGCTGGTCGCCGAAGGCGGCTAGTAATAAAATGTAATGCACTTTTATATAACAGTTCTTTAATTCAAGGATAAGATTGACAAAAGTGTAAAAAATAAAATAAACATATAAAACTTTATGAAAAAGATAAACATTAAAGCAAAATATAAGAATTCAGGTGAAGAAGGCCTGTGTTACAGAAATAAATGTTTTGTTGCATTGTTTTGTTGCATTGTTGCATTGTTGCAAATGCATTGTTTTAATTTTAGACATAAAATAAATAAATGTTTTATTAACACGGCTCTGTGAAAACTTTTTTAATTAGATGAAATATAAGAGAATTTCATGCCTGAAAGTACAAACTTTATTTCTTGTATACGTTGTTACAGAAATAAAATCACAACCTACAAGAAAAGCTGAAAAATCTCATCTATATTATTAAAAATTTAAATTTTTAAAAACAGAGCAAACTTGATTAATTTATACAATAAAAATACCTTTAATGATGCTCTGTTATATCGCTATAGATCTTTCAGGGCGATCCGCCCCTTCTTCAATAGCTACATGGCTTTTGTCTTTCGTCGAAACTGGTCTCTCATCGTGCTTCTTTCTCTCGGTCTTGCTTTTTTAATTTGGCGCCACACTCCATCTAAATCTGCGCGCGACTCGTGCCCGTACACGCTGAAGAATCTCTCATTATCTCTATTGTCTCTCGGTAAAAGGCGTAGTCTGGGTTGTTGTAATTTGCTAGTTTTTTTGTTTGTGAATTTTTTGAATGTGAAAATAGAATTTAAAAAAATACATTAAGTAATGAATAATTATGGAAACAAATTTTCCCATACAATAACTGTCAGTGAAATTAGGCATTATATGCTCGCAACATGCAAAAAACCCTGAAAACTGGTACTTGCATGCAGAATGAATGGCAAGACTTGTTAATGATATATAAAATGGCTGTTATTAAAAATATTTATTTTCACTAATCATAAATGATAATATGATATTTGCGACGTTCTAAGAAAATTACAATGCAAATGAAATATTCAAAATGAAAAATTTCTATAAAAACAAAATAACATGAAATTCAGAGACACAACTGAAGCGAATCCTGCAGATAACATACTATTATTAAGTCTTCCTTCACTATTCATCAGGGTCGTACTGGCATGACAAAGAGGGCGATGGCAATTTGAATAAAAAGGGCGCCAGTTTACTACTAAACATTATTCAGGGTTATTATATGTAGTGACCGAGAAGTTCTGCTCTCTAAATTGGTAGTGTCGGTTTCGATCTCAGGTCTAAACGCTTGACCTAATCATACGAATTTTTCCATAGTTTTCTCCGAAACTTGTGTAAATATGTAAATAGGAGCTAACACTTCTTAAAAAGACCTAATGTAAGGCATTCCACGGAGAACTGGGATCCAAGTGCAATCAATCTTGCACCAATACCAAGGTGATTACAAAAAATTTTCTTCATACACTACCAGAGTTCTCAAAGGCTTTTAATATATACCTTTTCCACCTTAGACAGCTTTGTTTTCTTTTTAACCATTTTAGGCTTCACCAATGGTATATATCGTATTAAAAAATCACTACATAAATAAATAACATAATCTCTCCTTTGTGAGAAGAGAACACTGTACACTAGAGGTCTGCACGGGCTGGAATTTCGAGGTCCGGCCCGGCCCGTTTATTTTTTGACGGTGTATACCCGGGCCGTAACCCCGGCCCGTGCAGTCCTCTACTGTACACGACACCTCTAGCTAACATCCCATTAAAGAAAAATCCTGTGTCCGCTTGAATTTGAATATGTTAAAATATGCGCTCGAGCATGAAATTAAACACATTACTCCAGCTCTCACAGTTAAGTTTACAGTGATCAATTTTTTAAATAACAAAACCAATAATATTTAAACTGCGTCATAATTTTTTGGAGTTAAACCATAAATAACGTTGTTTCGAGGACTGTATCTATAGAAATTGTGGTTTAAAACATATTAAAAAAATGGACAATGAGCAAAGAAAGGGTTGTTGGAATTAAAGCCGATTGACTGCACTAGGATCCTAGGCCTGAGGGAGAGTGTCCTCCATTGGGGTCTTTCTAAGAGTGAAATACGTTTTTAAGCAATTTTTGGAGAAAACCACGGAAAATTCGAAAGACTAGACCGACAATCGCAAACTGGGATCGAACCTGGCATCTCACACCTACCAGCTTTGAGCACAAAACCGCTGGTAGGCCGTAAGGAATGGAAGAATGAAGTCACAGAAAAATTAAGAAAGAAAATTAAGCATTTTTCACGTAAGCTAATTCACAAGCAACAAATATTGCGCGCAGATTATTGTAAACAACTGAATGTCATAAGAAATTATTAGAATGTGTTTTATATTATTTATTTCATTATAATAAAGAAATTATGATTCAGAAGTATACAGGAGTGTTGTCAGTGTAACTTAAAAGAAAATAAATTAATAAGTTAAATGCATCAAAGAATTCTATAATGGCATTTGTATGAAAGATAAACTTCATAATGATATGAGATATAGATATGACCATATTATACTTTTAAAAAATGAGAGAGAGAAAAAAATAAAAATAAATAAACGGACACTGCACAAACTAAGGGCCTGATATGCCACTAACGCAAGTTCAAGTAGGCCACTATCTAAAACAGCAAATTGTATCAGGTCAGTTGCCCAAATTAAAAAGAAAAAAAATTAACAAATGTACAAACAACTAACATATCATATAAGCTGTAGAGTATAAGCGAAATATATATACTATTTTATTTTACTTCTTTACGTCAAGTTTTTATTAAAGCTTCATAAAAAGTTAATGCAGGGAGCATATAATTCCAGACTACTGGACTACAACTGTGAAATAAAAAAATTATCACAATTTTAGAAGAATTCAAAGATATAATCTCTATCTCTCCACACTCTTGCACTTCAACAAATAATAATAAATTATAAAAAAAAAAAATAATGAATAATCATACCTTAGATTAATTTTCCCCAAATGAAAATTTTTGTATTTCACATGGCTTGGCTGATACCATTCAGATAATTCCACCTTCACTTTTTTACGTTACATTATACAGAATTTAAGATGTGCAGGTTTCACAGTGAATGTCCCTCCCCCATTTTCAGCTATTCGTTAAAAAAAATTGGAAGCATGTATTTTCCCAGTAGTAGAAAAAAAGATTATTAGCATTCCTGTTCCGGATTTCTTTGAAATGCGTAAACGTGTGTGAACAAATAATATCTATTTCTATCACCATAATAGTTGTTGAAAAAGACCTCGTATGTAACTGTACTATAACTATAATCATTTAGGTGACAAAAAGGGGAACACATCAACTGCGCTCACATTAATCCCCCTATTATTGAAAAAGCATCAACTGTGCCCACATCGAAAATTACTGATAACGTTCATTGTCATCCTCTCAGCCCAAAGCGTTTACTAATCTGTAGGTTAGATATGCTTTGTCTCAGTCCCAGCTGTACATGGAGAAGTAACTAAGAATAATTTCTAGAAAGGAAAGACTTTTTATGTATGTACTTGTTTTGTTTACTTTGAAGGATAAGGCGAAGTACAGTTCATTCAAAGATGGAATTTACATTCACGAAGAAAAAACAAAATTATATAAAAGGCACTTTTTTTAATATTGTATTCAGTATTAATTTTCAGTTTATTTTTATAAAGATGCTATATTTTTAAAATTTTTACATGCATCTTTATTAGAGATGAACCGTATGTGTTTCACTAAACATGCAAATCGCCCTGTTTAGTGGAACATGCAAGATACCCTGTTAACCCTTTAACGATCATTGGTTTCGCAGCGAAACCAAACATTTGGCATATTTTAAGAATTTTTATGCAGCAGTTTTTTTAACTCACCCCCCCCCCCCTTGTTTTAATCAGTTTTTATCAGCTCTATTCCAAAATTTAACAAATAATGCTTCATTGGAAGCTAAATGCATAAGTCACTTGAAATTTCTTTCTGTGCGCGAGTGCGTCGGTTTGATAATGCACTCATGTCTAGGTTTTTTTTTTTTTTTTTTTTTTTTTTTCATTTAACGAAGAGCTGGACTATTATTTTTACCCTAAACAACTTTTACGAGTTTTTGTAGTCGATAATGCTTACTTACAAAGTGTTTTCTTTATTAAATTAAATATTATTTGAATTTAATAAGGTTAACTTATAGATGTTTCAAACAAAAAAATTCTCAAAACGGAACAATGATATTTTTTTTATTTTTTAAATATTTATGATCAGCTAACGTGTCTAAAAACCATTTTTAAAATTAGTTTAGTACTTTTTAAAATAAATTAAGTAGTGAACGTTAAAGTGTTAAGCATTCTATATTAGTTGTAATTCTTGATATGGTTTGTGGGGGATAGGGATATATGTTTTTTCATCCATTTTTAGAGAAAATTTAGGAATATGTGCACCTCACTAAGGCTTAAGGCTTGCTGTTTAGTATTTCATGAGCATTTACTATTAGTTTGTAAGCAATTTTTGTCGTTTATAAAAGCATCAAAAAGAGGGCTCCTTTCATGCCTGATCGGGCACATATGGTGTTATTTCTACATCATTGATAGCGGCGCAGTTTTTATTTATTGATTTTATTTCATTTATATAAATAATTTTAGGGGAGAAATAAATACCTGTACCATCCGGTAGATGTAAAAGGCGCCCTGTTTTGTATTTTTTTTTATTTTATTATATATATATTTTTTTCAAAAGTAGATTTTTAGTTTATTTTTATAGGGAGGCTACATATAAAATTGTTGAAAAGAGGACGCCTTTTATGCCAAGCGGGGCGCATGTAATATTACTAACGTTACGATATATTTTATATTAAGAACTAATTTTTTTTTTTTTTTTTTTTACATATTTGTAGTGTTTAAATTATATATGCGTACTCACTGAATATGAAAGGCGCCCTGTTTTGCATTTATTTAAAAAATAGTTTTTCAGTTTATTTTTATAAGAGGCTACATATAAAACTGTTGAAAACAGGGCGCCTTTTATGCCTAGCGGGGCGCATATAGTGTTATCGCTAAAGTTACGATATATTTAATTGGGCGCTTAAAATTTCTTTTGCATATTTGAAGTGTTTAAAATATATATGTAGGCCAAGTGCACCTCACTAAGGCTAAAAGGCGTCCCGTTTAAGACAGGACAGGGTGCCCTAAAAACAGGACACTTTTTTATCCAGAAGGGCGCATATGGTGTCATTTCGACTTTACTATATTATTTACAGGGCGCTTTTTTCTTTAAATTTTATTTAGTATTAGTTTTCAGCTTATTTTTATAAAGTCACTATACTTTTATTTATTTTTACATACATTTTGATTAGAGGGGCACACGTATATGTTTCGCTAAACATGCAAGTCGCCCTCTTTAGTGAAACATGCAAGATACCCTGTTTTCTGTATTATTTGTTATTCTTGATATTGCCAGAACATTTTTTTAATCCATTTTTTGAGAAAATTTAAGAATATGTGCACCTCACTAAGGCTAAAAGGCGTGTTGTTTAGTATTTCATGAGTATTGATTATTTGTTTGTAAGCAATTTTTGTTGTTTATAAAAACATTAAAAAGAGGGCTCCTTTTATGCCAGATCGATCGCATATGGTGTTATTTCTACGTCACTGATAGGGGCGCAGTTTTTATTTATTGATTTTATTTCATTTATATAAATAATTTTAGTGATGAAATAAATACATGTACCATCCCGTAAATGTAAAAGGCGCTCTGTTTTGTATTTTTTTCAAAAATAGTTTTTTAGTTTATTTTTATAAGGAGGCTACATATAAAATTTTTAAAAATTGCCTTTTACGCCTAGCGGGGCGCATATAGTGTTATCACTAAAGTTACGATATATTTTATTGGGCGATATGCGCTAAAATTTGTTTTATATATTTGTAGTGTTTAAAATATATGTACTCACTGAATGTAAAAGGCGTCATGTTTCGTATTTGTATTTAGTAATAGTTTTTAGTTGATTTTTATAATAATGCTACGTGTTTTAAAACTATAATTTGATTAATGGTGCTCACATATGTGTTCCACTGAACATGCAAGGCGCTTAATTTGTTAAAACATACAAGTTCGCTCTCTAGTGGAGAATGCAAGGCGCCCTATTTAGTGGAACTTACAAAACGCCTTTTACTTTGTCTTCTGTGTGCCTAGTGTAGTGGGGCGCACATGAACATATTCAAGAACTCGCATTCTTCCTTTATAATACGTACATGTAGGCATTCAGAAACAGAAGTTTCAGGATTGCTTTTGAGAATAAATTCTACCGAAATATTTCCTTTAATAATAAACAAAAACCATTATAATTTTACAGTGTTCTAGGGAAAAAAAAAAATCAATTTTTACATTGAAAAAAAGTTCCTCGGCGAAGGGCGCACCGGGCATTTGCCTCGTTGCCCGGTGGGCCAGTACGAGCCTGCTATTCATTCTGCATGCAAGTAGCAGTTTACAGTTTTTTGCTTTCTAAGCGGTTTTACACCCATCATGTAAATTAAAGCAAATATTTTAAATCTTCCACAGCAATATTAAAAAAGATTAATTACATTTATTATAACAATTAATATTTGAATAAGTACAAATTCTACTATGGTACAAAACAAATAAAAGATATGAGAAAAAACTAGTATGTTGCGGCCATGACAAAACTATGTTCATTTTCCTATAAGAATTCACACAATACAAATAATCTATAAAAAATTATGCAAACGATTTTCATCCCAGAGAAGTATAACGCAGATTATACAAAAAAAAAAAAAAAAAAAAAAAAAAAGGCAAATTTTATGTTTTGCAAAATAAATCGATTGTATCTTAAATTATCACAGATCGATGGTTCAATTATTTTCTGATCGAAATCCCGTTCCGAAATCATTATATGAGGGAAATAAATCTCCCACATTGATTTCAACATTTTTTCCCGAACACACTAGCTCAAAAAATAAATTAAAATGCCGCATTCAACAAAAAGCAAGGATAGTAAAGCGATCATTTAAAATAATAAATATAAAAATGGCGTCGTGAATGTCAACATGTGTGCTACGAGATTGATTCACAAAAGAGTCGTTCTTAGTGGGAGCGATAAAGATTCATTGGTGACTGCCGTAACAATAATATTGTTCCGGCTGCCGTAGCAATAGACACTTCGCATTTTATATTATATATATTTTTAAAATATTTAATTTAATCAGTATAGTACAAAAAAAAATTTAATTTTTCAATTTTTCTTGGTTTCTCCAAACATCATTCTAATTTATTATTGTATTTGGATTTTTAAAAACTAAATATATTTTTTAGATCTTTAATGTAATAAACATAGTACAAGTAGTTTAATTTTTAAACTTTGCATGATTTCTTGAAAGATTATTTTAATATATTATTATATTTTGATTTTTAATAACTAAATATATTCTTAAAACTTTATTTTAACCAGTATAGTAAATAAATAAATAAATAAATTTTCAACTTTGCATGTTTTTTTCATAGATTATACAAATTTATTATTATATTTGGATTTTTTAGTAACTAAATGTATTTTTTAAAACTTTAACTTAATCAATATAGTGCAAGGAATTTAATTTTTAAACTTTACATGATTTCTCGAAATATTATTCTATTATTTTATTATGTTTTGATTTTTGAAAACTAGATATATTAAAGAAAAAAAAAATAGTAATCAGTATAGTATAAAAAAATTGTTTTTTCAACTTTGCATGATCTCTTCGATTATTATTCTAAAATATTATATTTGAATTTTAAAAAAGTAAATATACTAAAAAAAAAAAAAAAAAAAAAAATCAATTAGTATTGTACAAGAATTTTAAATTTCACCTTTGCATGATTTCTCCAAAGTACATTCTATTATTAGATTAAAATTTTTAAAAACTAAATTATACAAAAAAATTAATCTAAATTTTAATTTAATCAGTATAGTATAAGAAATTTCATTTTTCAAATTTGCTTTGTTCGTCCAAGGAAAATCTGTGGTTTCAAATCATTTCGAAAGAGGACAGCACCAGGTGGATTGATTACAAAGTTGACTGATTGAAAAACCACTAGTTTATTCGTTTGCGTGTTTGTTAATTGTTAAAGTACACATCAGACTTATATCCTTGAATGACACTATTTATTGTTTACTTTTACCAATTTATCTGTTAGGAATGAGAAAAAAAATCCTCCCTTGTTTCAGCCGGCACTTCAGCTACAGATCAAGTATGTCATACCTGGAAGTTCTAATACGCAAATGCAGAAGACTGCCGGGTCTATAATACTTACCCGGCTGCCGGTTCTCTAACCACGGCCTATATTTTATTATCTGTCGAAAAAATTAACTCGTAAACTTTTTCGGCAACAATTAAAAATTTAAATAGCTAATTTTAAAGCTGAATAGAAGATATCTATATAGCATAGAAAATATAATATGGATAACGTTTTGCTTCCTCCTCTTCTTAAGGACTGAATTTCTAAAATTCCAAAAATTGGTTTTTAAGTATTTGTGTTAGCTATATTTTAAAGCAAAAATTTTACAGATGTTAGTTTTTTTTTGTTTGAGATATAAAGGTTCTTGTGAAGTCACGTTTCGCCCCCTGTTCCCCCTTAGGGACCGAATTCCTAAAATTCCATAAATTAATTTTTAGGTATTTATGTTAGCTAAATTTTGAAAAAAAAAAAAAATCACGTATATCTGTTTTTTCTTTCAGATATGAAGTTTTTTGTGACATCATGATTTGTGCACGTGAAATCACGTTTTGGCCCCCGCGTTCCCACTTGGGGCCAAATATCTAAAATTCCAAAAATTAGTTTTTGGGCATTTGTGTTATCTATAGAGTTCTAACAACCACGTGACTTTCTTCTTAGCAGCCGTACTTTGCTGAAGGACAGCGCTAATTTTTTCATTGCTTTGGAAGCGTAGTAGTCGAATTTTTTTATGCTTTTACAAATACATTTAGAACACTGTGTTACAATAAATTTGTAACACTATTCCGCAGTGATAAACAATGGGTCAGTGGGGTCAACTGTCCCTCAGCAAACAAATATTGCCTGCTCGTGACGTCATCTGTTAGAGCTCTATATTGCAAAGAAAAAATTTTACGGATTAGCAATATAATGTAAGCAAAGAAAAATTTTTACGTTTTTTTCTTTTGACATATGAAGGTTTTTGTGAAATCATGTTTTGCCCCCCCCCCCCCCACCTTGGGAGCGAATTTTGTGAAATCGCTTCTTAGGGGTTGCTTACACTATATGTAGGCTGACCAGATAAAAGTACCTTTATAATAGAAAGCATTACAAATTGCTACAATTATCAAATTATGTATGTATTTTTTCATTCCTATTAAATAAGGACTAAAAATAAAGTGTTATTGATTAATAATTTAGTTTCTACAACTTTTTAAAACTTAGAAAAATGCCTTTAAAAAAAGGGCGTCGCCATTTATCCCCAGAAAATGGGGACGTTTGGTCAGTATAGCTACTATAAAACTCGAAAATAGTAATGGAATAGAATATTAATGAATTTTGAAAATGCCGAAATATTGCGCGGCTTTTAAGTGTTCTAGTAAATATATGAAAAGAAATGGGATAAATTTTCATAAATAAGTTATATTCAAGTAATTTATGAAAAATATATTTTTTTTATAATCAGTTTCTTTGTTATTATTATGGTAGTTCCCTTGGTAACAGCTTATTTTCAGTAAATTTCTATGGCAACGGTTTGGAGATTGTTCTTCGCAGCCACAGACTAAGGAAATACTTAGACCGGGCAAGGCGGTTCTAAAAGTGAAGTCTCAACTGTAACCGAGCCGCCACATTGGTATAAGCAAAACATTAATGCGTTTTTCATACAATCGTATTGGTATTATTCTATATTAATTGTAAAGGAGGCTATAAATCGTGAAAAATGGCTTGTGCAGCCTATGGTTGCACCAATAGACCATCTAAGAAGGTTCCGGGAATTACGTTTCACAGGTAAGTTTCAGTAAATATACTTGATCAACAAAAAATTTCCATATTTATTTTAGCGTTATGAGGTGTGGTAGACATTTGTCAGACACGCGTTGCAGATTAACCATTACGTCGCTGAATAGAATATTGGATATTTATTTTTTTCATTGAGAAATAAAACAAATGTGAACTAGTATGTTGTGGCCACCACAAGACTTTCTTCTATATTTTCCTATACATATTCAATCAGTAACAATATTTTAAAAAAAAGTACGATTTTTTTTCTCAGTTTTTTTTTTCTTTTTTTTTTTTTTTTTTTGTTAAAAGCAACACATATTCAAATAGTAACAAAAAAAAATTAAAAAATACGATTTTTTTTTTTTTTGGTTAAAAGTAAAAAAAAATCGATAACTTAGTTTTAAATAATCACAGATTTATAGTTCAACATTCATTTTAAAGGTATTGACGAGATCTTTCGAAAGATACCCATCTTCAAAATTTACCCCTCCCCCTGGTGTGGGGGGGTAGCGATGTCCCCACATGCACAGAAATTTTTTCCTAGTTAACTATTACTATTATCAATAACTCATATTAATTTTACAATCACAAGTTAAAAATAACTCTCATTATGTACATTTATACGACATTTTGTCCTATACTGCCATGTTAAAAATTTAGAAAAAATGAGATCACAGCGTCACCTGTTGAGCGATTGATCCCCAAATGTAATCAGCACCAGTTTATGTCGGAGACCAACTAAATACCAAGTTTGGTTAAATTTCGTTAAAAAAAAAAAAAAAAAAAAATTTCTAAGTTTTTTTTGTTAAAAGTAAAAAAAATCGATAAATTTGTTTTAAATTATCACAGATTTATGGTTCAACCATTCGTTTTAAAGGTATTGACGAGACCTTTCGAAAGATACCCATCTTGAAACTTTGCCCCCCCGGGGGTACTTCCCCCCCAGTGGGGGGGAACCGATGCCCCCACATGCACAAAATTTTTTTCCCAGTTAACTATTACTATTATCAACGAGACCTTTCGAAAGATACCCATCTTGAAAATTTACTTCCCCGGGGAGGTACTTCCCCCCCAGGGGGGGGTGGAACCGATGCCCCTACATGCACAAAATTTTTTTCCTAGTTAACTATTACTATTATCAATAACTCATATTAATTTTGCAACTCATATTATTTTTGGTTCGTGAGATACAGCGTCCACAAAAAAATTATACAAACAGACTGACAGACAGACAGACATTTTCTAAAAACTATTAATTCGTGTTCTGGACATCCCAAAACATGTAAATCCATCAAAAAACGGAGGTCGAAAATTTTCGCGAATCCAATACTATATTACATATAGAAGAAAGTAAAAAATATGCTTTAAACCCGTTCTTGCCCCCCCCCCCTTCTCCCTGAGGGGGGGGGAGATATAAAAAAACATTATGCCAGAAATCTTCGCGGGAGTGTATTCGACAATTTCACAAAGTTTCATGGCGATCGGATGAATGGTGTTGTAATGGATGAAGGATAAACAGACAGACATGCATTCGTTTTTACATATACAGATTGCAATGTTACTGGTTTCTTGCTTGTACCAATATGGCCGCCGGTCGCTCTAAGCGCCTTACAGTTACTTCACTTTTCCCCATTCAAGAAAGCCGTCTGACCGGGTCTAAGTATTTCCTTAGTCTGTGTTCGCAGCCAATGTTTTTGTTTACTTATGTAGTTTCATATTCTTTTGTTCTAAACCATTTTGATTTTGATTTTACTTCTTTTTTATTTCGTGTAGTTGAACTTTAACCGATAAAATGTTTAAAAACAGTTGAAAAATTATTATTTGTTGTTAAATTTAGCTCTTTAAAAGTTTAAATTTTCTTTTATAAACACATTTAAACTTTGTTGGGAAACGATGAAAAAAAGGTATTTTATTATTTATTAAAATGTGAAATGTGTGTAAAGTTATTTTAAAAACAATTTATTTCGGTCATAGGACTGTCATGTTATCTAATAATGATAATTTGTCGAACTGATATTTTAAATGCCGAAATAGCGATAAAGGGCCAAACACAGCAACCTATTAGAGCATGTCACGTGATTCATCTTGAACCACGGAAAGCTAATCCTTCATCCATTGAATCAGCACCCTAATTTATATATCTCGTTGATTCCCGTGTATATTCACTCGGGGAAATACATCCATAAGAGAGTAAAATGGCCGTCTTTTCCCGAATAAAAAAGGTATCACTTTTTCCCCCTCAATGATCAATCTATGTCCTATATTACTATATATCTATGGTTCCCTGTTGTCAGTTCATCGCAATTGACGTCACTGCTTGCAAGCGCTATCGATTCATTTCAAGCGTTACGGTTGAATGTAACTGAAAATGAATATGTTTATAATTTGTTTCACTCTTTGGCATCATCATACTGAATGACGAAAGAAAGAAATATAAACAAACAAACATTTGGAAGCTCTAGCTCTGCGGAATGTCAAACTTCACGTTGTCTTCAGCTACAGAGCTGTAGTAGAAACTGAAGAATGACTGAAATTATTCGAGAGATAGCTAGGTACAATTTAATAAATTGAAGAAATCAGCAGTTGCTTTTTTTTTAAAGTAAGACTGCATTATTTGTTCTTTAAAATTTCTTTTCTAAGATTTATAATGAAAGGAATCGTTATAATTATTTTTTAAATTCATCATCCTGTATATATTTTATATATATTCAACCTTTTTTCTTTTCATACTTATTGCGTCTGTTGTTCTCCCCCCCCCCCTCCTTTTTTTTTTTTTTCTTTTTATTGAAGTTTAGTATATAATTTATATATCTGATAATACTATTATGCTGTTACGTAAGTGAAATGAAATTTACGAGGACAAATTCGTAATCCATATTTCTATATTTAAACTGTTAATGTAAATTTACTTTATTTATTTATTTATTCATAGTGTGTATTTTTCTGTTTATAATTTTCAGAAATTTGACACAAAGAAATTAAACATGACAGTAACATATAGCGCCGAAGTTGCAACTAGCAGAGGCTTTGGCTGCTTTTGGAAGCTTCTCTTTAGGTAGTTTAATATATTTTGAATCATAATAAATAAAACTTATTTTTAATTTGTATTTATTGCAATTTGTATAATAAGTTTATATTTAAAATATTCAGATCTTTAAACTTCTTTGTGATAAAATCTGTCCTTAAATTTCTAGATGGAGAGGAAGTATTTACAAGCTTCTTTGGCCTGACTTATCATTGTACCTTTTTGTTTATTATTTTTTAAGTATTATATACCGTTTTACATTGAGTGAATCCCAAAGAAGGTAAGTTTCTTATTATCCATTCTTTCTGAATTGAATATTTGTTTTAATATATTCAATAAATGCACTCCTGCCCAAAAGTTTAGCAAGATTTGCAAATGAGCTGTTTTTTTCAATGTAAAAACTAATCTCTCAATGAAATGTTTTCAAACATTGGGTATTTAAAGAATTGAGTCTTCCTCATGTTTTTCAGTGAAGATTGGTTTAAGACAACATTTAGGGGTCCGGTAACAAATTGAGCAAAATCAATAATGTTTGTAATCACCCTGTATCGTTAAGTGAACTAAATGAAATGTAACTTTAGAATATGTTAATATACACCCAGTACAATTTCTGTGATGATAGCATATGAAATAACAGAGATATAAGCATTTATTTTAAAACTAAAAAAAAAACCAAAAATTTTTTATTTATAATATACAGAGTTTTTAATAAAAACTATTCCCACTTTCAGATAAGTTGAAAAAACACTTTTAAAACAATATACAGTTCCCGCCGCTTATTAAAATCACATTCGTTCTGGGCCAAAGTGATTTTATTAAGCGGCTGACTTTTATGTCTGGCGAACGTTCCTGCCGTTAAGGAAAAGGTATTACTTCTCTGAATTTCGAAGAAAAAAAAACTTCAAAAGGTAACGAATAATATAATTAGTAAACAATATTAATTAGTTTTTGGAAGATAATTAACTAATTGTTTCTTTGATATAAGTAAATTAAACACATTGTAAGCTCCCGTACACTTTCTTTAGAGGAAAATCATCATTACTTTACCAAAAGTTCACGCTGTTCTTATAAATTTAAAATCTTTCCGTTTAAACCTCATGAATTATAGTAATTTCAAAATAGGAACTAGAAATTGCCTTCTAATAATTAGAAAAAAAAAATCAAATTTGTATTTTATTACTGCACTTTGAAAAATATGTTCCTTAAAATTGTTATGGAGATAAGTTGTGAGGCGTTTTTAATTTGTAACTGTGCTGCAAGTATAAAATCTTGAATGATGAGTGATAACGGAGGGTTTTTTGTGCTTTAATTTCTTTTTTTATTAAAAAAAAGGAAAGAAAATCACAATGTAATTAAAAAGTTTTTTTAGTGTGCATAAAAGATATTTTTGGCTGTTGAGGATATTTTTGAGTTTATTAACCGGCGATGCTGATTTTATTAAGCGGCGGCTTTAAAAGTAGTTTGTATTGATTTGATTCTGGTCCTGACGATTTGATCAGATTAAGTGGCTGATTTTATTAACTAGTGATTTTATTAAGCGGCAGTTACTGTACTGCAATCAGAATGCAAATGTCTTAAATATCTCATGAAATATGAGCATTTTTATGAAAAACGTTTTCACTGCACATGTGCGAAAGATAATTTTTTTATTGCATAGGTTGAAAGCTAGATGTACTGGGCAACTTTTATCAAAAGTGCATTTGAATAGAATAAAAATGAAGCAAATTATACGAAAAAGAACGAGCTAGATTTTAGATATTTTCCAAGAGTTGAAATTTCTTAAAGGGTTTTTCACATGCCGCGAAATTAATTTGAAGATCGGAATATTTCAATCTTGTTCCAAATGTACCTACTTTTTTGTGAAAAAACTCTGTAAATAAGCAAAAATATCTTAGAGTTACAAGCTTATAAGGGTTTTTTCACAAAAAAGTACATTTGGAATATGGTTGTAATAATGGGGAAATTGCACATTTTTCATTTTAAGGGGGTGCATCCCGAAATGAAGTTTCCTATTCAACATGGCTGCCCAGGTTCTAAGAAAAAATTGGGGTTGGCTTAACTTTAAAAACTGACAGCCAACTGCTCCAATCAGTGAATAGTATAATTCCGCAAAAAGTTGAAAAATTATCTACTTAACTACCCAAGTTATTTTGACACTTCCTCTCCTAGCTGTGGGGTGACAGAGGTAATAAGAGATAGTTTCCCACCTGTATTCAATTATCTACAAGAATGCCGCTAAAAAAATATACAAACTATCGCATCGCTCAGTGAAATATTTTGTAAAACGTAAATCACTAAAATAAGTAGATTTAAGATTTAAATTCTAATGTCAAGAAATTTAATCTTATTAAATAAATAAATAAAAATTCTTTACACAAAATGTTTCAGAACAGAAGAAAATATTTTTTAAATTATAAATACATGCATAAAATATATGAATATTATAAATAAAAATGTTTATTCAATTACTTATACTACATATATAGTTTCAAACAGTAGATAAAAAAGCTCTCTCTCTTGTCGAAAGATTCAAACCCACAATAGTGTGTTTTAAAAAATAGTGGTTGATTTTTCTTTTTTTTTTTAAGTTTTAATAGGAAATATGTTTACTCAAAAGTTTTTTTTAATTCTAACTACAGTCAACTCTCAAAAATCCGCAACCCTAAAATCCGCACATCATTTGCAATGTAAACAAACATTGTCACAATTGATTAGTGGATTGCAAAAATTCAGTTGTATTAAGAGACAAATCAGTTTTTAACTGGTGCTGATGGATCCCCAATCACTCAACATATTGCAGAGGAAAAAATGATTATACATAATTATTAAAAAATAAATGATAATAATTTAGAGGAAAAGGAGAAAGACAGTTTTCAAGAAAGATTTTCTCTCATGAAGATAAATACTCAAATTTTCTCATAGCATAAACTTATGAGATTGATCAAGAATTGCTGACTTTTTTGCAGGTTATAGGAAAATAAATATGTATGAATATTCTTACTTAAACTAGTATTGATCAGACTTTTCAAAAATCTAGATAATTTGTAACTATAATGTGATATATAAAAATTGTTCTTTAAATTAAAATTTCATGAAATATTTGTACATTTATTAGACACACTTCATGTCAGCATTGTATATATAACATATAAATTGTATCTTAAAGATTTGCTACTCAAATGAGGTTCTAAGATATAAATAAAAGAAATTACTCTAAAATCTGCAAATTTCAGAAATCCGCAAAACACTTCGTTTTAAGCTGTGCGAATTTTTGAGAGTGTACTGTATTTACTTTCTTTCACATATATACAGGGTAGAGAAAGTATTGCTTTTGGGTCAAATTTTCGAAATTGAGTTTTTTTTTTTTTTTTCTTTATTATATAATTATACGTTTTGAAATCCTCTGAATTGGAAAATGTTTTTAGCGGTTGGTTTGTGTGTGTGTATCTGTCTGCTATCAGCATATATCACGAACAAATAATAGCAGAAAGTCCAAACTTGGTATTTTAAATGGGTTTCATATAAATATGCTACACTAAATTTTTTCCTTAAGACAAAGCAAATGGTTCACATGCAGGAATATCCAAGAGAATTCAAATACATGATGTTTATGGGGTTCAAAGTTCAAATAAATTATGTTCTGATAAGTACAATTTAACATCAATAGGCTGATTAAACAAAAGTGAGTAACAATTTTTTTTTAAATGCGTACAAGCAATATGCAGAACTACCCAAAATTAAGCTAAATGCTCTTTTGTATTGAATGTGATTGATAGAAGTACTTTGCTATATTTTACTATGCCGACGAACACTTGCTCACGAAGCAAAATTAATTTTTCATATCCATACTGTATGTAAACGAATTACTTTTAGTAGTTTTATTCTCAACTCTAGTTTTTTTTTTTTTTTTCATAATATCACATTTTGAGGTTCCCTGATTATAAAAGTCCATTATTTAGCGGTTGATCTGTATCAGAATAACATAAAAACAGATAACTGCAGGAAATTCAAAAGTGGTACTTTGAAGTTCGTATTAGGTTGCCACTTAAAATTTTGAGCTAGGTTGTCAAGTTTGAAGTCAAATTAGTAACAGCCTTGATTATTATTTATTTGTTTATTTTTACAATTAAGCATTATAAATAAGTGGGTTTGATGGAGGAGGGGAGTATCCCTCTTACAAAGAAATGCATGTGAAATAAAACTGTTCCATATGTTCTAAAAATGTTCCGCAATTTTAGATTTTTTTTTAAAGTACATTAATTTTATTATCTTACGCTATTGATCTTAAAACTTAATATGCAATATATATATATATATATGTATGTATAATGAAAACCTTTTTAAAATTTTCAGTAAATATTTAATATATTTTTCTTTCCTTATTTTATTAAAATATGACATTTTCCTATTCCTCCCTTAAAATTTTAGTCTTGAGTCGAAACAATTTTAAGATTTAATTAAGTAGAATTACAGTTCAAGGAAAAATTTTATTAATTATTTATTTTTGGGTCTAATTTTAATGTAATTTTCGAATTTCGATGGAATATAATCCGACACATGCAGAGCTGCAAATACTTTAATTAAGAAAACGTTAATTAAAATAATACGTTCATTTCCAGATATTTTAATTGTGGATCTATGATAAATAACACCCGTGAAGTTAGAATATTTACAAGGCTTTTAGATTAGAACCTCATCCCCCACCGCCCTTATTATTTCCCAAAATAATTTGCATCTCTGCAGAAAGGCAGTGGCAAAACAAGGGTGGGGCGGAGGGGGCGGTCCGCCCCGGGCGGCACGATTTTGGGGGCGGCATTTTGGTAATTTACATTAAAAGTATACCTGAAAATTCAACGCTTTCTCAAACATATAACTTAAAATATTTTTCTATGAAATTATAAGGATTCTATAAAAATTTGATATATTTTTATAAAAAAAATTTTCTATAAAAAATATTTTTATTATCTTATTATTTCACAAAACTTTGATTTGAATTTTTTTTCTTTTTTTTTTCTCAAAGTCTATTGCAGAGTTTGCTAGAAAAAACTTATTAAAAGGTGTATTAAGCGATCGATGTCCGGTAAAGTAAATCCGATACAACTGAAACTCCACGGAGCCGACTTTCAGGAGGGCAGGGTTCCCAATGGCAACTAAAAAGCAACTATTTGCTACTAAAATCACCTCCAAGCTACTATGGCAACTATTTTTGTGTAAAAGTGGCTTAAAAGCTACTACTTTCAGGTTAGTCAACACTATTTTCAGGCAAATGGAGACTATTTTAAACAAAACATTGTTTCTAGCTTTTTCTGTGCCTTCACTGCATTTTTACTTCCGTTACCCGACTATCGTAAGTAACAGAAATATTTATTGCATTCAGTCAAAAAATTCAATTTCAAATTTTAATCTGATTTACAGTTTTTAAGGTCTCTTTGTGCCTCAAAAAAGTGGTTTTCGGCAATTGGTGTGCGTGTACGGGAAGGGGGGTGGGAGTGAGAAAGACCTGACTACTATATATCCAAAACTAATAAGTATAGAACGATGAAACTTCAGAATTGAGGTAGGTCTGGTGTATACAGATGATTTTTCCAACTTTTGTTGAAAATTGGAAAACCAGAAGTGTGCCACTGGAAACCTAAAGTGGGACCATACGACTGTATATAAACACCCTCTTAGGTATTCTTTCATATGTATTAGTTGGTTAGTTCAGAAAAATTGATAGGCTTTCTGTATAAGTAGGTCAATTTGAGGTTGTCGCAAAACGGCTGTACGACTATTTTACAAACTCGCCATATTAACTTGTTTTTTGATATTCTTTTGTTTGTAATTATTGTTTTCCAGTCAACAGTTAAATTTGCCACGTTTTAGCGGAAGTATCTCACAAATGGCGGTTTGATTTTCTTGAAAACTCAGAAATTGGTGTCTCAAAAATAAAATAAATAAATAAATGAAAGAAAAAAAAAAAAAAAAAAAAATCTGCCGATTTTTTTTTTTTTTTTTTTTTTTTTAAATCTTGCTATGAAAATCTATTTTATATGCCTTTACACATGTATCAGTTTTCTTTTAGAAGAAAGATATCTAATTTCTTAGGTCAATTTTATGTCTTCTGACCACATTATCACCAAAAACTGCTTAAGTATTATATTTGTATTCAATTTTTTTAATCAAAGACTACTATTTGGCTCAGAGTGGCTACTATTTCAGACTCAGTGGCTACTATTTTGACCACTATTTCCTACATTAAAGGCAACTAAAACAACTATTTTTGATTGTCTTTCATGCTTTGAGCCCTGGGAGGGCGAACAGGGGAGTAATTCAGACGTTTACCTACTCCTTGACTTGTTAATTATCAGTTAAAAAAGGATAAATCTACCAAAAAACAAGAATTTTTTTTTTAAACTTTATAATCACAAATATAAGGTCTGTAAGTGATAATAAATATTCTTCTCTCGCGTAGCCTTATAAAAATAAACTTTTTGATTGTAATAACAAAGCGATCAGATATACGTATGCGATGCATATTCATCGAACGTTTGCAATGTGTTTGCTTCTGGTTTTGGCCATTTTCTAATTGCACAGATCTGTATTTCAATAATACATGGAACATTTTTTTTATTTAAATTTAGTTTTTAAAGAATTGGTTATTTTTAGTAACATATAATTTTACAATCCTGGTTTATTAGATGCCTTTTCTTGATTGAGAATATTAATTTTTCCTCTGAGTAATAGGCAATATGCTAGTTAGTAGTAAAAAAAATAGAGCGCTGAAGAATGTCTCGCTCGGGGAGAGGAATTTTTCATGATTATCGAATGATTAAAGAACATTCTTTATGATTTTCGAATAGGCAAACTGAGTTACTTTTCAGGGAGCACCTAAAGCTTAAAATATTTAACATTCACAATATTTTCACGTATATACCTTCTATATATGAATTGACATTGCAGATGAAAATATGCTATTAGAAGATGATTCAAAATGTAACTTTGTCTTGAAAATTGAGGCCTAAGCAGAAGTGTTCCTAGCTCCGAAAATGCGGTTCTATCGGCTTAATATATCAATAATAATGTACAAAAAACTTGAAGAAATAATAAAATATATTCGTTTGCTGGTGTACCATTAAGTGGATGAGGGGAATGTTCACGATCCCTGTCACCCTGAAATTACATTATCAATTGAAAGTAAAATTTTGAAGTTATTCTTATATTTGCAAGAGATTCTTCGCAAAGTAAAAATTTAGGATTTTTTTTTTTTTTTTTTTTTTTTTTCACAGGTTGTCGACAATCGAAAATTTTTCGCCGTTTCTTCCACCAGTATATTTATATAATAATTTTTACATAGGTGATCGTGAAAACGTACTACTAAATTTTCCGACAGAAAAATCCTGGTGGAAGAATCAGGGGAAAAATTTCGATTGTCGACACCTGTTTAAAACTTTCCTAAATTTTAAATTTTATTATTAATTTAAAACTTTAGCATATTTAATATTTTTCGTTTAAAATTCGAATATCTAAACATGTTACGATTGCGGAAATAATAGATTTTATACATTTTACTGTTAAAATCAAATTTAAGATGGAATGACAGAAATATTCTTAGTTCTCTCTCAATAAAAAATAAATAAATAAATAAATAAGTGCATGGTGCTCCCACAGAAGAAATTCAAATGCTATGAAGAATTGATAATTAAAAATTAGATGCAATCGGCCGGACATATTTATTCATTAAATTAAATCATCTTCGTGGATTTAAGCATATTACAAACAATGTACTTTACAAATATTATTTATTTTTTGCACTAATTTCTATTTATATGACTAATGGAATGCCATGGTACAACAGTAACGTCAATTTTTGAAATGAGAAAATTCACAAAATCTTTATCATTCAGTCCTTCGCATTTTCCTTTGCCGTACACATAAATAAACAATATTAGTGAGATGATATTAACATCAGTTCTTAGAACATCCATGTGCTTAGGCAACAGTAAAAAGACAAAACAGCAGGTGATGCATAGATTTATTTAACCAAAATATGTTTTAATATAATAATCAATACAGAGCGTTATGTTTGCAAAAAGAAAAGGTATGAGCAATGATGAATTTGTTGATACCGCTTTATCTTAGGAGGTTGAACTAAGAAGATAAAAGGATTCAGTGACAGATACAGATAGACTGGTTGAAGAAATCGACCCTAGATTCTAATGACAGTAATATGATAACTCAAAAGAATACACTTTTCTAATTTCGTACAATTTGTCAGATAAAGACTATAATTGTTGATGTAGATGCTTTTGATGAAAATATTAAAAGCGAGCGATTCAAAATTATTTAATTGCTGATGATGCTGAAGGTATAAAAGGATCTTTTCAAGTTCTTCAGTTTATCCAGCACTTTCGTTTTAGTGATTCATTGTCGAATATTGTAATGCTTTTAAAAGTCTTCATAGCTCATGCAATTAGTGTTGATTGGTTCAACAATCCTTTTCAGAATTAAAGCTCGTCAAAATCTACCTATGGTCTAGATCTAGAATTAGCCGAAAAAGGTTGACTAATATATATTACCTATAGAGCAATATTTTATACTTCATGGATAAAAATGATTTTGGTCTGTTGATTCAAGAGTTTACGAAGAGAAAGACAAGTAAATTCCAGTCGCAAATAGATAGTTTTTACATACATCTTTGTTATATAAATCTGGGCAAATGAATTGTTCACACATTTTATTTTCTCTTGCACTAATCGCTTTTAGCAACGAACTAGTTCACAACGACTGAAAATTCTGACTGTAGCAAATCTCTATTCAGTTTAGACTGCTTCACTTTCAATTCAATGATTTTCTTTAAACTATTCCGACTGTAGTTAACATTATAATTTTGTTAGCGATCCTTTTAGCTGTCCTTTTAACGATCCTGTTAGCAAAATTTTGATAGCGGCAAATTCCCACTTGCAGTCGCCTGTGGTGCCTTCAATCTGAGCAAACATTTAGAAATTATTCATTCACCCACCATACAAACAAACACTTATTGGCGCCCGTAACTCATTACATTAAACACCAGCTTTATATACTGCTAGAAAAAAAAGTTGTATCAGTAAAATTATTTACTATAGATAAAAGCAAAAGTCTAGCAAGAAAGCATCAAATGTGAAAATTTCAATGTTTGCATTAAACATTTAACAAAGTTATAATTTTTCTTTTTATGTTGCATTCCCCACTATTCTCCGATATCCCCGATTGCCAAATTTTATTGATCTGAGATGTCTGGATGTTTACATACACTATAGTTGCACAGGCAGATGCACAAATGCAAAGACAGATTCTTTTATTAGTATAAATACCTACATATATACCTGCATTATCCAGTTTTTGGCATTTTAAAGTATTTTTAGACTTTTTAAGGGGCGGCAAAATAAACATCCGCCCCGGGCGGCACTTTGGCTAGTTACGCCACTGCAGAAAGGAAAAACAATAAATTATAAAACATTTAGGATAACAAAATTAATAATTTCAATAATTTTCTACTTGCAACTTTAAGTAAAATCAATCCTATGCAGGATAAAGGCCCCTCCTAGGTGATTCTAAACTGCCCTGTTTTCTGCAATTCTAAATTCTGCTCTTCCAAACTTCACAATTTCATCGCTCCAATGGCACTATTATATATTTCCTGACCCATAATTTTATTTTTCATTCCTTTATTTAATTATTTTTAACAAATTATTGTTTTTTTAAAGTTATGTCCAGACATTACAATTTACAATTTTTTAAAGTCATAAAATTAGTTAAATAATTAAAAAAAAAAAAAAAATCTTTATGATATTAAAGAAAAAACTTCAAATCAAACTCTTTCTACCATCTATGTCTCTATGATGGGTTGGTTTGTCTGCTGTTTGACACTGATATAACAAACAAAATCAAATTTGTCAAATCAAATCAAAAATATTTTTTCAATTTCACCCACGATAGTTAATTCTTTTAGCACAAAAATGCTGGAAAATCTTTCTTTATCTATGCATATTTTTTAATTTATTTTAGTAACTTTCTTTTGTATAAAAATCAACCTCTGACTCTTTTTTTTTTACAATATATATAAATGTCATAGTAATGGGGAAAATGTTTTGTAAATTATGAATGATGCATGGGTTCTGAAACAGAATTTTTTTTGTTTAATCTCTCTTTCCCCCCCCCCCCCCCTTCCCCTTGTAAAAACAAAAATTTTTTGCTATTGTTCGTATTTAGAAGTATTTTACGAGAAACAATTAAGAAAAGTGCCCTTTCTTCCAGTATCTTTTTTTCTGCGATCCGGAAAAAAGGGCACTTTTCTTAATTTGCGAATCGAAAAAGTGCCCTTTTTTTTCCCAGGTGCCCCTTTTTCCGGGATCCGCATAAACTTGCACCCATTTGGCACAATTTTTGTGACAACGATTTATACATACGACATAACAGCATACTGCGAATATCCCATTCGAAGCACAGTATAAATATACAAAGAAAAAATTCGATTTTCATTGAATTACTAATTTAATTAACACATTTTTTTTTAATAGCAACCCTACCACTAACCAAAAGATTTTACTCCCTAAGCTATGAGAAGTGTTTGGTTCGATTCAAGGCAGCACTCATCAGCCTAGCACTAGGAGTTTTCCATCGTTTTCTCCAAAACACACGTTAATATGGATTAGGACCCCTTAAAAGATTCTCACAGAATCCATTCCACCTAGACTTTTTCTAAATTAATAATAATAATAATGAATACATATTATAATAGCTTTAATTTTACAGCGAATGCAATACAGGTATCAGATTCTCTGTTTTAGATTGGGACGTCATAATTACAACACTATACTGTAACAAAAAATTTAATAAAATTTAATATCCATAATTTGAAATGGATGCAAAATGAAAAATAAGATAATTATTCCGTTAGAATTTTATGCTTTTGTATTGTTATTATTATTATTTTGCCAGAGATTTGCATTATTTATATCATTTTTAATAGAAAACGTGCCATAGCTACCTTGAATAACATATATCAGTTTCAAAGCATTCTACAAAAAAATAAATAAAAATAACGGAATGCTGAAAAAAAAAAAAAAAAAAAAAAAAAGAGAAGCATTGAAAGCTACAAATACTTCAATTACAAATAATAATAACATGTTGATTTTTTAATATTCTTATTTTTGAACATAATAACAAACAATTCTAAGTTACGGTTTAATATTAACAAGACCTAAATCACAACCCCTATCATACTAAAAGTATGTGCACGGCAATATAGCAGACTTTCTCAAACTCTAAAACCTAAAAATACTTTAATTGAAAAAAATATCAGCAAAAAAATTGAAATTTAAGAAATTAAATAGTATATTGATTTCAAAATATTTATATTCATAATCTAAATATTTTGTATTGTGGCTGAAATTTGGAATTTTCTTTGAAAAAGGAAAACATAGAATAAAGTTTTATATTCAACTATAATATTAAAAGGGAAAGAATTTTGTTTATAAATTTTATCCTTCATATATATATATTGCCCTTCGCACAGATACATTCATTAGTATGATAGATAGTCCCTAATTAGACGAAAAATAAACAGATGAAAAAATTGCCACAACACACAAAAGCCAATTTGGTCAGTATTATATATATATGCGCACATTTTAAACTACAAGTATGAATATTGGCAAAAGCATTTATTAATTACTCTCTGTTCATTTGTTTTTATTAAGATATCAAACAAAATAAAACTGCTGTACAAATAGGAAAAAGAATTCAAAGCTATACACAAATAAACTTTTATTGACAAAAACAACATTACAAAATATCAGACAAATTTAGTAATTTTTAATTTGATTGGTTAATCAATTATTATTTCTGATTTCTATGTGCCTTATCTCATTTGTCTATTATTCAATCAGATAATATGTTTAATTACACAGGCATACAAAAATGAAGTTTACAAAATTTGATTTGATGATTTCAGCTGATCTTTATGTTTTTTGATATGCTGAAACCGAAAATACAGCCCATTTTTCTCTATCACGTATAGATTTTTGTCAATACAAGGTGTTTACAGACACGATTTCTTGCAATATACCATCATAACAATCGGTTTGTTGGTTGGTTGATATGGTTTTAAGTCGCACTAGGGCTTTGCAATTTCAACAATAGGCCTCTACGATTAATTAATCATGGAAAAATACTATAAAACTTATTATATAATTATATTGGTGGAAGAGTAATGGAAGAAATTGTACCCTGTTTTGACAAAAATCTATACGTGATAGAGACAAACTGGCTTCATTTTCGGTTTCAGAAAACCAAAAAACATAAAGATCAGCCAAAATTATAAAATCAAAATTTTACATGTCGGCCTGTGTTATCTCCCGTGGATAATTTTTAAGTTTAACATCAAATGAGTTTTCAGATACATTTTTCGATGCTGTAACATATTTTATATTGGTATTTGACAAATGAATTTATCATTTTCTTGCTTTCAGTTGTATTTCTTTCATTATTTACATATACTACATATACATACACACACACACACACACAAATAAATATATGATGTAAAATAAGGGCATGACAAGGTACTATAAAAACTGAAAAATAAATAAATAAAAATAAATTGGAAATTAAAAGCCAAATTACATTTTCTGCATTAAATTTGTTGCATTCATTTTCTTATTTAATCAAATAAATTATCACGTTTTTCTAATTAAAAAATCAATGACAATGAACGTATTTGCATTTGCAAAACAAAGATATTAAAGGGTAGTATTTAAACTCAGGAAAGTAAAATAAACAAGAAACGAAAACTGAAAACTATGTACACTCTAGGAACAAAAAAAACGTTCTCTGTAATAATAGCCTTATTTTTTTCAGCGGTTATGCTGAGAACTAACATTATAACTGCAATAAAACATCGAAATAAATACAGTAAAATTTTACCCATGGCCTTCAAAAAACAAAAAGGTTAATTTGACAGAAAACAAATACCATCACATTTGCAACATTGTATTGAGAAAATAGAAAACAAGCCTTTATCCATAATTAGAAATAAATAATAAGAAAAGTAAATTAAGAATTTATTTCATGGTTTAGTTTAAATTAACCGAATTTACTTTTTTTTTTTTTTTCAGGAACAGCCTTAGTATAAGATCTCCTTGACGAATTCGGCTTGTCACGCATAATCATTATAAATAAATCACATAGTATCACAAAAAATTAATAAAACGAAAACAATCATCACGTAATTTTTTCTAAACTGCTCAAAACAGCTTATCTTTCACTTCATTATCTTTCACTTCATTTGAAACATATTTTATAAAGAAAACTAACTTTTTTCTTCTTTTTTTAATGAATACATTATTGTTATTGTTATTATTACTATTATTTATAAAACATTTGTTATCTTACAAACTGTTCGTCAGTCATAACCTACTTTATTTTTGCAGCAGACATTTTAGTCTATGTGAGCATTGAAAATATAAATAAATTTTTAAATGGCATAAAATTAGTGAAATAAAAACAATAGTCATATAAATTATCTATTTCCAACGTATCTAAGTCATGATTAAAAAACAAAAACATATTAAATAAAATAAATGAATAATAATATAATACGCCAAAATATCGACCTATCTAGAAATAAATAAATAAATAAAATCCCATATTAGTTTTTTCATTGAATTACTAATTTTACATTTTTTTTTTTTTTTTTTTTTTTTTTAATTTCCTGATCAATAACCCAGAGATTCTGGTCTCGAATACTTCAGCTAGTGTAGTGGTGCTGCTGTTATTCAAGATATAAGATTTTGCAGATGACTATATCCCAAAAACTATTTGACATTGTGTATTAGCGAGATTGTAGCATGACCTAATTTTTCTAGCCCTGGCTCTGTTATAATAAAAGCAGAATTAAAATTAATTTTTATTGCATTATTATTAATTATACTAGCAAACCATTGCGAAATTTTCGCAATTTCTTTCTTTCTTTTTTTTTTTTTTTTTTGCCTTTAAAATTTAAAACTTTTATAAGCCTTATACCGTTTACACCCACCAACATAAATTTAAATTGATCAGAAGCCAGATTATTATTATTACTGACATGTAACTCCGTCAAAAATGACGGAATGTGAAATCAATTGAGGTAGTGAATCAACGAAGGCTCTGCCTGTTTCATTATGGACACTATATTTAATGGAAACTCTTTTCTATATTGTTTTCTATATTTATATATATATATATAAAATCCATGAAATTGCTCAAAAGCCCGCTTCCTTTCCCCGCTGTTTTTGGCAGCGACACATTCCTTCACAGACTCTCGGGTGCCTGTCCCTATTGCCTGTGGCATAGGCTTCCATTTGGGTACTTATCAGGTGACAGTTTCAAAACGGTCAATATCGAAAAAATTGAAGTAGCAGTTTTATATTTGAATCGCAGTTACATATGAACAACACTATACGTGATGTACATAATATTTTCTTTCACAATATTTTCTATATTTATTTGATTTATTCCATCAACTATAAAATGTCAACAGTTTTATGCCAAATATAATATGCTATGATCGGCTACATCTATCGCATAAGACACGACTTCCATTACCCATTATACTTGCATTATATGCACTTGATCAGAAGACATAGAATTGACCTAAAGAAATAGACAACTAAAGATGTTCCGGTAAGAGAAAGTTAATACCTATGTAAAGACATATAAAACAGAGTTTACATAGCGATTTTTTTTTTTTTTTCCTTGAAACACTAATTTCCAAGATCTAAAACTGATCTGTCTGAGCAGGGTAACTATTAATTTTTCTGTAATAACAACGTAAAGCATGAGAAAGTATATATAAAATGGGTTTATGTAACGATTTTCAAGAAAATCGCTAGAGCCGTTTTTGAGATACCGACTTTTACCAAAACTTGGCATATTTATTTGTTGAGTGGAAAACAACAATTACATACAAAAGGATATTTAAAAAAGGTTTAATATTCAAAGTTTGAATAAAATTCGTACAGCTGTTTTGAAAGGAACGCACTTGCAGTACCTGAAATTTAGCTATTTATACAGGACGCCTATCAATTTTCCGGAACTAACCAACTATATTATTCGAAAGGGAGTGCTTATACATTAATTTTTAAAAAAGTCGTCAGAGCCGTTTTTGAGATACGGACTTATGGTCGCACTTCTGGTTTCGGATGTCCTACTTCTAGTTTTCCCATTTTCACCAAAACTTGAAAATTTAATCTGTACACCAGACCTATCTCAATTCTGAAGTTTCTTAGTTCTATCTGTATTAGTTTCCGAGATATAACAGCCAGAAAATTCCCCACACACATATACACGCACACTGACCAATTGACAAAAACTACTTTTTTGGACACAGGAGGCCTTAAAACATGTAATTGAGGTGAAATCTCGATATCGAAATTTTTGACCGAATACAATACTTCCATTACCTACGGTAGTCGGGTAATGGAAGTAAAAATCGAGTAGGTTTTATCTTTGTTATTTTAAGAAGTAGATAGGAGAAAATTAAAACTTCAAGCTTTAGGCACGGAAAATTGAAGGAGATTTTCCCAAATTAAAGTAATAATAATAATAATAAACTTTTTACTTTCATTATCCGACTACCATAGGTAATGAAAGTATTGTATTCGGTTCAAAAATTTCATGTCGAGTTTTCACTTGATTTACGTGTTTTAAGGTCTCCTGAGTCCAAAAAAGCAGTTTTTGGCAATTGGTCAGTGTGTGTGTGCATGTATGGGGTGAATCTTCTGACTGTCATATCTGTGAAACCAATAAAGGTAGAACAGTGAAACTTCAGAATTGAGTTAGGTCTGATGTGCCGATGAATTTTAACTTTTGGTTAAAATTTGGAAAGCCGGAAGGGAGATATATAAAGCCGGAAGTAGGACCCTAAGTCCGTATCTCAAAAACAACTCTAACGAATTTCTTCAAAGCTGCTATATAAACACCATATAAGATTTTCTTTCGTATGTAATAGTTGGTTAGTTCATGAAAATGAATTTGAGGTCTCGCAAGTGCATTTCTTTAAAAACGGCTGTAGGAATTTTTGTACAAACTCGCCATAATAAATCTCTTTTAGATACCTTTTCGTATGTAACTGTTGTCAATAATTGATTTTGAAAAACTTTGGTGGATGTCGATGTCTCAAAAACGGTTCTTATGATTTTCTTGAAAATTGCTACATAAATCTCATTTTAGATATCTTTTCGCATATATTACATGGCTATTACAGGAAAATTGACAATCATTCTCATTAGGTAGGTCAGTTTTAGATCTCAGAAATCAGTATTTTTTAAAAGCGGCTCTACCATTTTTTTTTACTTTCCGAACACTATAGTGAGGAAAGTATTGTAATCATGTCAAAAATCCGAATTTGAGATTTTGATGTTTCTATACGTTTCGAGGTCCAATGAGTCCGTTTTCACTATTTTTGTGATGATGTATGTATGTGTGTGTGTATGTATGTGTGTATGTCTGTGAGTGAACACGCTGGCGTCTAAACGCTTAGTTCGAATAAGCTGAAAGTTGGTACGTATATTGTAAGTCACCATAGTACGAACCCTATAGATTTTGGTGAATCTAGCACTTATAGTTTTTTTACAGGGACACAAAGAAATATTCTTTATCATTATGGCCTATGGGACCAAAATCTTAAAATTGCGATAGCATCTAAACGCCTTATTCAATTGAGCAAAAATTTTATACACATGTTATAGGTCACAGTTGCACCAACTGTACAGATTTTGGTTAATCTAGCACTTACTGTTTTTTTACAGGGACACAAAGAAAAATTCTTTATCATTACGGCCTATGGGGCCAAATTTTTAATAGTGCGATAGCATCTAAACGCCTTATTCAATTAAGCTGAAAATTTATATGAATATTATAAATCACTGTTGCACTAACTATAAGCATTTTGGTGAATCTAGCATTTATAGGTTTTTACAGGGACACAACGAAAAATTCTATATCATTATGATCTATGGGCTCAAAGTTCAGTAACGTTAAATAAAACCGTGTAATATATGGAGAAAAATACTGAAACACTCTGTTATGGTTTTCACTCTTTTGTATGTTTAACAACTTCTCTTTCTTTATCTACAAAACTGTTAATTACTCAATGTTCGGAAAGTCGAGTGGAGTCACTCCAGATTTTTTTTTTTTAACTTGGTATGCAAATTCTGTTTGTATAACTTTACACATGTATAAGTGTTCTTTCGCTGGAAAATTGTTAGGTGGCTAATTTGTTAGGCTAATTTTACGTTTTTTGACCTTACATTATGTCAAAAAAGTGCATATAATAAATGTAATAGTAGGTAATGGATTTTTTTTTTTTTTTCACCAGATGTTTTCGAAATGGTAAAATTATCTAACTGTACATTAAAAATATGCAGAAAGCATTATATACCGTCCCAAATTAACTAAAAGATTATTAGTAAAAAGTATAGGCATTAGAAAAAGTAGGTATCCTAGATTTTATTTTATTTTATTTTTTTTTTAAATAAGAGAGAGAGAGAGATAAGAAGAACAATTACACGAAAAAAATCATCGCTAAATAGAAACAAAAATTTAAAAGTTGCCAATGGGGTCGTATACTAAAGGTGTAGTGTAACGCAAAATGGTCTAGATATTACGATTATTTATTTATTTTTTTTTTCTATTCTAAATAAATATATGCTTACTGATTTTTAGAATAATATTTCGTAAAATTTTTTTTAAATAGTACTTATATATTTCAATTTGACAATAAATATGAGGATTTCTTGAATTTCATTTTTCTACTTTTGGTTTATGTTATGTTATGCACTAGTAATATCCCTATTCAGTGAAAGGTAAAGCGGCAAACAGACGTGCAGAGTGCCGCAGGGGTAAATAAGTGAAGCGAGTAAGGGGCAGAGCACCCTAGTAATTAAAAAAAAAAAAAAAAATCTAACGATTGCTCTGCTTAGGAAAAGCTATCACCAGATTGAGAAAAATTTCACAATCAAATCGTACTGGTACAATATATGTTTGTATGTATTATCATTACTATTATTATTTTATTTTTATTTTTCGCGTGTAAATGAATTTATGCCAAGGACAAAATAAATAAATTAAATTAATTAATAAACTCATAAGTTCATTCATTTATTTATTTATTATTATTATTTATTTTTATATTTTTAATTAAATATTTAATAATTCTAAAACTATTACAGGGATTTTATTTATGTCTTTTAATTAATTGAAATAATTTTATTTAAATGCTCAATTCTGAGTCCTTGAGTTATTTCGCATCTTTTTGCGTTCAGATTTCGTAAAGAGGTAGTCGGAGACACAAACATTTTTTTTTTTTTTTTTTTTTTTTTGTAATATATAAAAAAATATTAGATTTTTAAGCAAAGAGTGCTCTCTCTCTTTTTTTCTTTTTTTTTTTTTCTTTAATGCATATGGACTCTGAAAAAGAAAAATTCTGTGTGGACCCAGAAAGTATATTTTAACGACACCATTATCCCCCTTCCCCTTTCGACATGAACGATATCATCAATCAATCTTAATGACTTCCCGTAAGGTTCGTGGGTGGGGCATTTCCGATAGGAGGCGGAGAAATCTGCTGAAATTGAGGTTTTTCAATTTAAAAATTAAAGTTTCTTATATTCTCATTAATAGAGATTTAAATAAAACAATTTATAAAAACATTAATAAAAAGCTTGGTTTTCTTGAGAAAGTGACTAGCTATACAGATTTCAGATATTGCAATTTGTTGATAAGTTAGAGGCTAGTAAAGCAACACAAGTGTATATTTCGCATTTTACAGCTTAAAAATAAAGGGTTAAAAATTAAAAAAAGCAGTTTTTGTTTCACGAGTAGTCATTTTATGGTTCTGAATTTTCTGATTGTGAAAACACAATTTTAAAAAATGTATTAGGTAATGTGTAATTCTATAAACCAATTTCGCCATAGAATAACATGGGCTTTGGATGACCTTGACGATCCGTGATGCACCCCCTTAACTTGTAAATGATAGAACGTGAAAATACAAACATTTTGATACCATTTTACGCATATTTGAAAACCGGATGCTTTAATAAATTAACTTTAAAAGATGTAGTTTTCATGTTGCCGCGAAAACGCTGCATCACGTGATGAAACCTATCGTGACGTCACTATTCACGAAATGAACTGCTCGCTGAATTTCTCCCTATAGTATTGTAAAGAAAATTCGCGCATTCAGCAAAATTTTGTACTCTTTCTCTAAAAAAAATTATTAAAACAATCTGAACTCATTAAACATCACTTCATTCTATAAATGACACCAAGTTTCAATGGGATTTTTTTTACTCGCCTACAGTTATTAATTCAAATTAAGCTATAATCGAAATAATAGTTGATCAATAGAATTTTCTTAAAGAATTTCATTAGTATGCCAAAAATGTATACTTTAAATACTTGTTTCGTTTCATTTTATTATATTTTATAGATTTATTATTATTATTCTAGACTGAGTACAGAAATAAAATATTGGGATTGGGTAATAATATTTCACTGAATAATATGTATATTTTCATTGCTTAAATAATCTAGAATAGTATATGCTGAATTAACCTAAATTAGATTACATTTATAATTATGAGATGCCAGTATAATTGTATATATATATTTACTCTTCGACTGTATACAAAATTGAGATTAAAAAAAAACAATAAACAATAGTAATAAATATTTATACTTCAAGCAACCTTGTCAGAGTCTGCAACCGAAGATATAGTACTTTAAGCTAGAAATAACTCTTTTAATACATTTCAATATTATATAACTTAACAGTATTTCTATTAAAATCGAAGCTGAAGATTGTGAATAATTAAAAACATTATAGTGATGCATTTTGAGAAATTGAAAAGTATTTAAAGAAAATTATATGTGCTTATTATTCTAAATAAATAAATAAAAATAAAAAAAGGTCTCCTTACAAAAATATTATTATTATTTTCAGACTTTAGAAACGAGCTTAGTTATTTTTATAATGTAATTTACTTTTTTATTTGGAAAAATTGAAAAATAGAAAGAAAAGATTAATAGAAATAGAAAATAATAATAATAATTATTATTATTAAAAGAAAAAAGAAAAAAGTGCTTTAAAATAAAATAAAATAAACACATGAACTATATGTTAAATGTAATAATACCTTATACGTTATACGTGATCTAGTTATAAATATGAATGGTATTAATAATTAATTAAAAATTTGCAGTAAATTGCAGCAATCAAACATAATATATCTATATTAAATTCATTTATCAATGAAGCTTTAATGTAAAATCCAAATATGTTTAGAATATATCAGGGATCGATCCAGGTAAAAATTGGAACCCCTTTCCTGCCCCTTCACAAAATTCAGATTCATAACAACAGCCCTTTCACAAGATTTATTTAAAAAAAAAAAAAAAAATGATTTTGAAAAATTTTTCCACGTTAACAGTATTATTTTAAATGAGTGTCTGTATTTGGTTCAATAATATGCTGTTAACTTGATAACCAACATTAGATAGTGTAACTGCTAAAGTGAAAGGTTTCGTGTGATCATTCTTTTTATCACAAAAAGAAATAAATTTTCACAAAATTATTTTGTTTTTCTCAAAAACGGGCCCCAAAAATAAACCTGTATCAACCCTTGTATATACTATAACTGACGTTCTTCGCTAATCGCTAAATTTAAATTAAAAAAAAAAAAAATAATAATCCTTATTTTTTTTATAAAATCAAATTGTTTTAATATTTTTTTAATATAAATCTATTCTATAAACAAAAAACTAACTAAATAAATAAATAGATACTTAAAAAATAAATTCATTGAAATTGCTCTCAACACCGTTTCGGGTATCTCTGCCTACGGCAGCCTTTTTCCCTCCAGTGAACCCTGCTCTTTTGGGTCTGGGTTCTTATTGCCTGCAGCAACGTCTTTCCTTGGCACTTGAATTTGGGTACTTATTAGACGGCAAAAGCTGCTATTATTCAAGAACTAAGATTTTAAGGATAGCTATATCTCAGCATCTATTAAATATATTTTAATTTAGGCACCATGTACTTTATTGCATTCGCTCTTTCTGCTATATTGCCATTTGATTTCGATCAATGCAATAAATAAATAAATAAATAACAAAAGATTTTCCTTTCAAAGGAATTAAATAAATAAGTTTTCATTAAACTCAAATTTTAATAAGAGTAATCCTTTCTCCGATATTAACATTTTCCCGATAAAAACATTTAATTTTATTTTCCTTTTCAAATGAATTAATTAAATAAATAAATAGTTGTTTAACAGCTGTTGCTAATGTAAACGGCGAAGAACAATATAATTCAAATGAAATGAAAGAATAAATTTAAGAAAAATAATAAAAAAATAAATGGATAAAATTGAAATTTATCTATCTATCTATATATATTTAAAAAAACTACTGAAAAATTATGAAAAGTAAACTTCCTGATTTAAAAAATAAACAAATAAAATAAATAAATAAATAATGCATTTTGAAAATAACATTTTTTTTCGTTTGCAAAAACATGAAGTAAATATTAAATGCTACTGAACTCATAACATAGCCATTAATAATTAATGACTGTTCATTAAAATAATAATATATATTTTGTAAAATAACATAATTAAAAAATTCTGGTTAAAAACAAAATAATAATAATAAATAATAATATAAGTAAATCAGTAAAATATATTTTTATGCACTACAAAATTTTAATGAACATTTTAATTATAATTAAATCTTTAAGCAAACATTATGAAAAAAGAAAAATTCTCACATACAAGCGTCTAAAAAATTAGAGAAATGTGAAAAAATACTACTACTATATTAATACAATGCTAAAATTCTATTATGAAGACGTTTATAATTTTCTAAATATAAATACAGAATAAATCTGTATCTTTTAGCTTTAGCTACTTTCATTTCTGCGACGACAAAATCGAGGTTTCTTCTCAAAAATGAGAATATGAAAAGAGCATCTACACTGACGGAAAAAAAAATCCCAACACCAAGAAAAAATTATTGTACAGTAATGAAATTTCAGCAATGCATTTGTCTAGGTAAGATATTTAATTGATTAAAGTTTCAAGATCACAGGTAGAGCCATTGGCGAGAAGAGCCATTTCAAATGTGAAATGTTGGTACATTAGTAACCGTTGTAACCGCCAGAATTTTGAATGCAAGCATGTAAACGTGCATGCATTGTGTCGTACAGGTGTCGGATATCAGTTTGTGGGATGGAGTTCCATGCCTGTTGCACTTGGGTGGTCAATGCAGGGAAGGTTAATGCTGGTTGTGGATCACGCTGGAGTTGTTGTCCAATGATGTCCCATACGTGCTCGATTGGAGAAAGATCTAGTGATCTAGCAGGCCAAGGCAACATGTCGACACTCTGTAGAGCATGTTGGGTTACAACAGCGGTATGAGGGTGAGCATTATCCTGTTGGAAAACACCCCCTTGAATGCTGTTCATGAATGGCAGCACAACAGGTTGTATCACTAGACTGACGTACAAATTTGCAGTCAGGGTGCGTGGGATAACCACGAGAGTGCTCCTGCTGTCATACGAAATTGCTCCCCAAACCATAACTCCAGGAGTAGGCCCTGTGTGTCTAGGCCGCAGACAGGTCGCTAGCAGGCGTTCACCTGGCCTCCTTCTAACCAACACACGGCTATCACTGCGACCAAGGCAGAACCGGCTTTCATCAGAAAACACAACAGATCTCCACTCCGTCCTCCAAACAACTCTAACTTGACACCACTCACGTCGCAAACGCAGTGGTTTGGAGTCAGTGGAATGCACGCTACAGGGCGTCTGGCTCGGAGCTGTCCTTGAAGTAACCAATTTGTAACAGTTCGTTGTGTCACTGTGGTGCCAACTGCAGCTCGAATTTCAGCTGCAGACGCAGTACGATTAGCCACAGCCATACGCCGAACACGCCGGTCTTCCCTCTCAGTAGTGCCACGTGGCCGCCCGGAACCCGGTCTTCTTGAGGCAGTACCTTCCCTTGACCACTGCTGCCAACACTCATGCACAGTGGATACATTCCTGCCAAGTCTTTCTGCAATATCGTGGAAAGAAAACCCACCTTCTCGTAGCCCTACTACACAACCTCGTTCAAACTCAGTGAGCTGTTGATAATGGCTTCATCTTCTTAGAGGCATCCTTGACTAACATTAACCCACTACGTCAAATCTCAACTGTAAATAACGATCACGAACCTTACAGCGCTTATTTAAAGCAAACCTCATTTGCATGTTCATAGTGTCGCTACAAGCGCCACACTTATGCGCGTAGCTCGAAATTTGAATCGACGTCATCTTTCAGATGTATAAACACGCCTACGAAATTTCGTTTATCTAGCACAGCTCCTTCCTGGTGTTGGGATTTTTTTTTCCATCAGTGTATTTTCGTCAGATTATCCAATTGCTCTTTTACAAATCCAAAATCGACATTAAGTATACAAATAAAAATAGAAAAAAAAATATATATATATATAACATTATAGTATAGTTATGGAAGGTTTAAATTATTTCTTACAAAAGGTAAAAACTTTAAAAAATAAAACATAAAATACAGATTAGAACAGAACGAACAAAAAAAAAAGCAATAGGTAAAAGATTGTAAACATTCGCACTTCGTGAACTGTGACATCAACCCATCTCACGGAGCGTTTTCAGATCACATGGTTTTGTTTTGGTTAAGTTAATTTGAATTAATTTTACGATTTTAATTGGATTTTTGGGATTCTCAAGATTGAGTTTATCAATTACAATTTTTAAAAAAATGTTTTTCTCCCGAGTGCAACTTCCCCAATTTATCTTCAAATTAATTTTGCGGCATGTGAAAACCCCCTTAAGAAATTTTAACCCTTGGAAAATATCTGAAATCTAGCTTGTTTTTTTTCGTATAATTTGCTTAATTTTTACTCTATTCAAATGCACTTTTGATATGAGTTGCCCAGTACAACTAACTTTCAACCTATGCAATAAAAAATTTTTTATCTTTCGCACATGCACAGTGAAAATGTTTTTCATAAAAATGCTCATATTTCATGAGATATTTAAAATTATTGTATTTTGATTGCAGTTAGTACAAAGTCGAAAATGCGGACAATTTCAGCCGCGTAAATCATCATCAACAGTGAATTTTTTTTAAAAAGTATAAATATATCTAAAAGAAGAACCAAAAAAGTATTTCATTTCTTATTAGTCTTCAAAACCGGCATAGCATTTGCAAAGTCTGGAAGAGGAGGGGGAAGAAAATTACAATAATAGTAACAATTCTTAAACATTTATCTAATTGGCAGCTAAGTTCTATATTCCATTTCAATTATGCCCAAACTTTTAATTGAAACTACCTAAAATAATACTAAACAACAACAAAAAACAAATCACAGAAATGTTTTAAAGATGGCATGTTTTTCTTAAATTTATTTTCTTTTATTGTAACTTGTACTAATTTCCATATGCAAATATTTCAATAAATCTTTTGTTTTTCAAGTTTAATTTTATTCATTTTTAGTTATTTATTATTAAAGTTTATTAATATATATATATATATATATATATATATATATATATATATATATACAGAATATGTTTAAAAATTGTAATGTATTATTTTTTACTTGAATTTGCATATTATCCAAGTACTTAACCCAAAACATTATTTTTAAGGCATGACCAAACATCCGGAATCGCCACAGTCCCATTGATTCCGGATTTTCGGCTTTGTACTGTATATTGTTTTAAAAGTGTTTTTCCAACTTATCTGAAAGTGGGAATAATTTTCGTTAAGAACTCTGTGTATTATAAATGAGACACATGTTGATTTTTTTGGAGTTTTATAATAAATGCTTTGTCTAAAATAAATGCTCCGTTATTTAATAAGATAATCTATCGTCACACAAATTCATCCACAAATTGTACTGAGTGTATATGAACATAATATCTTAAAGTTACAGATCATTTCGTTCACTTGACGATACAGGGTGATCACAAACATTGTTTTTGCTCAATTTGTTACCGACCCCTAAATGTTGTCTTAAACCAACCTTCACTGAAAAACATGAGGAAGACCCAGTTCTTTAAATACCCAATGTTTGAAAACATTTCATTGAGAGATAAATTTTTAAATTGAAAAAAACTGATCGTTTACAAATCTTGCTGAACTTTTGAGTAGGAGTGTACAATGCTAATACGTTATACAAATTATTGCATAATTCTCATTATTCAGTAATTATTAATTGCATCTAATATACAGAATATATATTTTTTATAGTATGGAACTCTCTGTTTAGTCATGCATAATTATTTATTAATCCTTAGAAAATAATAATAATAATTTATTGACTGAATAAAGATTTATCTTGGTTGATTTGAATAAACAACATATAAATAAATATTTTATCTGTAAAATGCTGTCGACTCTTGGTTAATTTGTTAAGGAGTACTCTTTAAAATATATTTTAGCACCTGGTAACCCTTTCCAACATTTTAAAAGTCCAGAGGACTTTTAAATACTTTTCTTTGTGGCTTGTACAGTTGGTAACAGAAGTGTCCGAACACTAGCAAAAATTCCTATGTAAAAAAAAGAACACTTCATACGGTTTTATTAAATAAATCCGTATCGAATCCTGTTCTTAGTCAATGTAAGAACACGATTCGATGAGGATTTATTTAACAAAACCATATGAAGTGTACTTTTTTTACATAGGAATTTTTGCCAGTGTTCGGACACTTTTGTTACCGACTGTAGTTTTCTGGACATAGTTGTCCTGCAAAAACACATGCATATATTGTACAGTTGGGGAAAAAACGCAACACTCACTGTAATTTCGTTATTAATTGACACAGGAACATCTAATAGACATAATTAAACAGAAAATTAAATGAACTTTCTGAAAATGTCGTCAAATTTTGAATTAGGGGTCATCTGCATATTGAAATGAGTGCCAACTTTGATTTTTTCTATAGCAACACCCACTTTTGACTTCATATTCGAATTTCTGAGAGTTTGTCAGTGTGGAAAAATATACTGTTTGTATACTTTATCTTTAGTATTTGTAGAGTTATAATCAAAAATGTGTTAGGGGGTTATATGTAAATGTAGAAAAGTAAAATTAAGATCCTATAAGAAATAAACAAAATTTTACTGTTTCACTAAATTTTTCTGTTCAGAAAAGTTTAGTTGTCTGGGGAAAAAATCTAAAAAAAAAAAAAAAAAATGCAACTCTGCTGTCAGAAATTCTTTGTAATTTGAGAAAAAAGTCATAAATTACGAAAAAATTATGTTGATAAAATGTATTTTTCTGTAATTTCAGAGAATTTCTGGCAGCAAAGTTGCATTTTTTTTTTTTTTTTTTTTTTTTTTTACAGTGGTGATTTCTCTCTCTCTCTCTTTTTTTTTTTTTCTTCTGTGAACTTACGATACTTTCTGAGAACTTAAGGTATTGGAAAGAAGTTTAACCCTATAACATTCATTGGTTAGATACTCAAACCATTAACTTTTTCTTGTTTTAATAAGTTTTTAAACTTTTGAATTTTTTGTGTTTGTTAGATAGCAGCATTTCTCCTAAATTTAATAAATGATGTGCCAGAGGAAGCCATATGCAGAAGTTACTTTAAATGTCATAGTAGGTTCAAGTGCACCTTGCTACATGGATGATGCATCCGTGCCTACTTTTTTCAGCTAATGAAAATTCATTCTATTATTTTGACCTAAATCAACTGTTACGGGTTTCTGCAATTTATGGTGTTTATCGTCAAAGTTCTTTATTTATTAGATTAATTAATTATTTGAATGTAATCAGGTTACCACATACATGCCTCAGACAAAAATTATAAATGCTAAATTTCTCTTTTTACATATTTAGGATCAACTGGGTGTCTTATAGCCAATTTTGAAATTACATAGTTTACCAATTTTCAGAAGAAAATATGTAGTGAATGTTAAAGGGTTAAATTAACATTTTGTAATACAATGCTCAGACCTTGTATTAGGGTATGGGGCTCACTTTACACAATGTTTTTATTTATTTATTTTTATTATTATTATTATTATTTATTTATTTTTTTTTTTTTTCTATTAAAATTCTTGAAACTGAGTTCCTTAAAATTTTTTATTTCTTTTTAAAAAAGTGTACATTTTTTTTTTTTTTTTTTTTTTTTTTTTTATAAAAACAACTTTGCAAATTATAATGCATGTCTAAGATCAATATTTAAGAAATTAAAGTTGGGGGTCAATGTTTCTCAAACACATCATATGTATATACAATATAAAATGGAATGTTGATGAATTTTGAAAATTCCGAAATACTGCATGGCTTTTAATTGTTCTAAAAAGTATATGAAAGGAAATGGGATAAGTTTTCATCAGTAAGTTATATCTGACTAATTTATGAAAAATACAATTTTTATAGTCAGTTGCTTTGTTATTAGTATGAAAAAAATACACTTTTCATATTTAATGGATTTTTTTTTTTTTTTTAGTAAGTAATATAGAATTATCAAAATTCTTTTAAGTATAGTTATTAGCGGTACAGGTAAAGCCTGCTAGTTTTAATATATAAAAAAAGTTTAAATATTAACTAAGTTAACAGATATCGTTAAAAAAAAGAAAGAAAGAAAAATGAATTTGAAACTGCATCTGGAGTTTTTCTTTCACTTTTAGTACATAAATTATTTATAAATTTTATTTGCTAAATTATCCGTATGTATTCCCATATGCATTCACTCAGGGAAAGACAGCCATTACAGAGTAAAATGGCCATCTTACCCTGAATGAAAAGGAATAATATTTTCCCCTGATACTTTACTTTATTACATCTATGACCAGAAATAGTACATATTATAAAGTTAGTGTGATATAGATCAGTTTTATAAAGATCTTCAATTGTATATGTTTCTTTTTGTTTTCTTCACATCATTGCTACTAAGTTAAACAGTATTTGACTAATTTTCATGATTGTCAAGTTTCGAGGATAGTTTGGCTGTCATCGTGTTAATAAATAAATTATGCATATAGTATATGTTTTTTCTGTAGGGGAGACCAGGGCTAGTAGTGACGTTTTTGTCATTTTTGATATTAGCTCTAAGATTTGAACTGAAGTGAAACATTTAATATATCATACCATAGAGTAAACCTTGTGTAATATATTTATAAAACTATCATTAATATTATTAACATTTTTCATGCCATAAAATGAATTCTGCGTAACGTCAAAATTTGTTGCAACTTGCCCAGTAGCGGGGCTAATTTTGACATGCTTAGGTTACATTGTGACATACAAATTATACATACAAACACATTTTAACATATACAAATTATGTGAAAAAGGTAATAAAATGCGATATTTTAAATCAACAATGAAAATTATATTCACTTATATCAATTCTTAACACACACACACAAAAAAAAAAAAAGCTTTAATTTTTTTAATAACTCCGTAAACCAAATGAAAAAAAGAGTTAAATTACTAACACTTGTAAATTTTAGTCTTTTAAAAAGCTACATTTGGAGACACTTAACAATAGAAATAAAGGAAAAAAACTGCGTTAATCAGGAAAGAGTTAAAAAGTAGGCTAACAAAAATGTTTGGCCATATTGATCTTTGACTCGTAGCTTACTACAACGCGAAGGTCTACATCCTATAGACCTACCTATATTTTTAATCATTCATTATCACTTATTTCAGTGTCTGGTTTGCAGTACACTTCTTTTTATTTATATAGCTAAGAAGTGACATTCTGTTTACACGAAACAGTTCTTGGGTTTCCTTAAACCACACCTTCCAGAATTTACTTCTATTGCAGCCTACTCACAACCTTCTAAAGTATCTTTAGCTCTTTCAACAAGCCTATTGTAATTTAACATAATTTTTCCTGAAATATAAAATTCTGCATTAAAAAATCATGCCTGAGCAAGTAGAGACACTGTCACAACATGCTTCCTACACTTCATCACAACTAGCCCTGTGTTACGCCATTCTGAATTTTATTCATTAATTTCTGAAAAGTTGTTATCCTTAACATATGAAATATATAGAATAACAGCGCAAAATATAAATATTCAAATAATGTTTAGGAAGTTTACATACCTCACGATTAAAGGGCAAAACTGGGAAAATTCATTAGTGGCCAGTGGCCGGTACTGTCAGTTTCATTAGTAGCCACTTTTTTAAGTTAGTGGCCACTTTTCACATGATAAGATTATTTCTTTCAGACAGCAAAAAGGATTGTCACCATTTTGTGGTATAATCACCACAAGAAAAATAAGAAAATAAAAAATACATATAATAATAAAATTAACACATGGACACTGAAATTGTAATTTGTAATTACGCTCTTTTTAAAAATCCTAAATTGCACATCCTAAATTAAAATCTTAGGGCTGTAATAATAACAGCAAAAGTTTTTATCTTTCAGATAATTCAGTAGTACTTTTTTTTCAATATATTTAAGTGAAATAAGCTGTTATCATTCACAGTTCACATTGATATTTTCTAGTAAACGAATCAGCTGATTCATCATCATCACAACCTTTTACATGGTCATGTGCAAATACAGTTAGCAGTTTTATTATTTTTTCTTATTTCTAAAGACACACTTTTTTAAACGATTTTATTTCAATAGAGTTAAAATATTTCCTCTTAAAAAGTATAGATATGGAAACTTAGCTGCTTCATTAAAAATAATTTACTTAGCTCAAAAATTTGTAGCTTTAAAAAGGGAGATTTCTACTTTAAAATAGGAAGGAAAA
The DNA here is from genome assembly GCA_963930645.1 of Salticus scenicus. NCBI lineage: Eukaryota > Metazoa > Arthropoda > Arachnida > Araneae > Salticidae > Salticus > Salticus scenicus. The sequence continues at coordinate 21,718,568 of OZ005655.1, forward strand.
AGGAAGATTTCTACACAAAAGAAAGCAAATACAAAAATTTTTGAAAAATGCACATTTAAGCCAAATCAAATTTTGATACACACATTTGACAAATATCTTAAATGGGTTAAATATACGCTAAATACTATGGAGATAATAATGGAAAAAGATTGTGCTTTGCAGGACATTTGATCATTAACTGCTAGTTGAAATGAAGCGCACATGTGCGGGGGGGGGGGATACATCTATATACTTCTTTATAGGTTCTAGAATCTAATCAAGAAAGTTTAAAATGAATATTTATATTTATGTTATGGATGGAGAAAGATTGTAAAACACAAGGCTTCAGTAGAGCATGTGATTGCCAATCGTTGGAGGAGGGGGGGGGGATTACAAGAATTATGAGTAAAATATATTAAACAATTCTACTTCTTTACAGATTCTAGAATCTAATAAAGCGAGTTTAAAATAGGTATTTATACTTTTGCGGCAAATGGAGAATGATTAGAAATTATAAAGCTTTCTATAAGCTGTGTGATCATGGATCGTTAGAGGGAGGGAAAGGGGGGGGGTCCAAAAAAATTATGAGTGAGATATATTAAACAATTCTACTTCTTTATAGGTTGTAAAATATAACAAAGCAACTTTAAAATGAACAGTGACATTTATGCCATGGATGGAAAAAGATTGGAAATCACAAGGCTCCGATTGCTTATCGTCGCTCGATTTTTAGAATCTTTTAATGATCACAAAAGTGGCGACTTTAGTGGCGATCGATGCATAATTTTTAATCGCCATCTTTTTTTATTTAGTCGCCACGTGGCCGGTGGCGACCGTTAATTTTGCCCTTTACTCACGATCCCTCGTGGCAATGACGATTCTCACGTAGGTCACAAAATTTACTTTTGCAATAGAAAACACGATAAATAATTTTATCTCGAAAACAACTCAATGCTATCCTTCCAAACTTACACAGCACATTACAATAATCAACCTGTTCACTCACTTGACGTGACAGGTTCTGGAACCTACCGGCTCATTCAGAAAGCCCTATGGCACAACTCACCCCGGTCTCCCCTAAATACATGTTTTATGAATATGCATCATACTTATTCAATTAACTTGAATGGAATTAATTTTCATTGTTATGTTTTATGTATCATATGATTTCTTTTTTTAAAAAAAGTTAGTTATACTTTGTATGATTTATGTACCTGTACAGATATTTTGAAAAGGTCTCCATATATTGTAAAACTTACGGCGATTTAATCCCTGTATCATTTATACTGGGATTCTATGTATCCATTGTTGTTAAAAGATGGTGGGACTCCTTCAACTGTATTCCATGGCCAGATACTCTTGCTTTTTTTGTCAGTGCATACATTCATGGCCAGGTAACATGACATTTGGCAATAATTTATTTCAACATGGGTGATCAGACTTGTAACTAAAACTGTATTTACAAATTAATATATCAAAATTTGTGTTGCGAAACTAAGTTATAAAATTTAAAGTTTTCATTTGATAAATTATGATGATTTGTATGTATGTAATAATATGTTTCATACTGAAAAATTATAGGGTTTTTTCAAGGTTAAAAATACATTCATTGAAAGTCCATATCACACAATGAATGAATAAAATATTATGATTTTTTTTTTTTTTTTTTGACAGATTTTAATTTAGTAAGTAGCCTACTGAACAACAGATGTTTCCTTTTTTTTTTTTCTTTTCTTCTTTTTTTCCCTTAAAAAAAAAATATTTTCTCTCTCAGTAAAGATTGTTATCAAAAGAATTTAATTAATTTACAACCTGTCAGATTGATTTCTAATCATTTAAAACCATTAATCTTTGCTTTTCATCAAAATAATGAAAGCAATTATTTGAAATAAATTTTAGTCGATGTAGAACAGTATTAATGTTAACAAAAAGTCATGATTTCTATATTTTGGACATTATGAGAAAGTGGAAGAAGGGGAGGGGCTTAAATTTGGAGGTGTCACTCTGCTATTGTTTTTTGCACATTAAAGCCATGAGCTGTGGCTGAAAGTGGATTCTTATTTACATAAATATCCATGCTTGAATCAGGATTCAAACCTGTCATTTGAAGACCAGAGCGCTAACATTTAGTTTCCAGATGGGTAAAAAAAAAAAGGGGGGGGGGGACCAGTTAAAATAGTTTAGTGAATGAATGAAGCCAAATAAACTAAGATGAAAGTCAAAATGGGAACTGCATAATAAAAAAGGACCTGACACAAAAGTAGGAAATATTACATACTTAAAAATTTAATTAAAATTTCCTAATTTATAAAGCAAATGTATTGAAAAATAGCCTACTTGGAAATTTGCAGCATAAAGGTGTGGTAAATAAGAACACACCTGATGGATGAGCACTAAAGATGGTATGGGCCTGTACCGAGAAATTTATGCTGCAAATTTCCAAGTAGGCCATTTTTTGATATATTTATTTGGGAAATATTACATTAAAACAGCAAAATGCTGGAAAGAATTATGACCAGTGAAAAAAGATGAATGATAAACTTTACAAATGAGATGTCGAATTGCGGTGGATGACATTAATAATTAAAAGTGAATGGGTTATTTGTCAGTTCTCAGATGAAAATTCCTGAACATTTTCCCACAAACCTTACCTTAACTAAGGTTAACAGACATTTCAGTTAATTTTATGTAAAGAATTGCACAAAATTGTTGATTGAAAGAAATAGGTCAGTTATACCAAAAACTTTTTTATTTTAATCCATTGCATGCTACTTTACTTATACATGTATTTTTAGCCAATGAAAGATCGAATAATTGTTCATTATGAAATATGTTATTTATTTTTGAGTATATCATGTCCTGTCATCAATATTAGTATTTGTGATGTATTTACTTAAAAGATTTCTTTTCTTTTCTTTTTTTTCCTTCAAAGATTTTGAAAAAAATAAATTTCTTTTGCATGATATTTTTTATTTTTCCTTAATTATTTTTTTGTTTTTGTTATCTGCTTATTTTTGTAATTGATATGTATATGTTTCATAATTATAAAAAAAATTGTTTTGGAAGAAATTTTTTCTTTTTTAATGAATTAGTTTATGTAATTTATAAATTAACTACATTTTATTTATTTATTTTTGTTTGACAGTCACATGAATGTAGTCTATATCTAAATAATAAAGTATAAATAGATAAAACAGATATATTACTAATAAATTAGCAAATTCTGATTGCCCTGTTTTTAATGCATGAAGTATAGTTTTTGCATGCTCTTTAGTGTGTATATTAACACATTCGCGACCGCTGATGTGAATTCACGTTATTTCAACTTCTATAGCTAGTTGCCGCTGACATAAATTCACGTCTTTTCAGATTTTATTCCTGTTTACCGCTGATGTGAATTCACATATTTCAAGAATTTCTATGGAAACAATACTTCAGTATTATTTCAATAGTATTATTAAAGTATCAATTCTTTGATAGTATTATAGGTTCGTTCTAATAGTATATAACTAATCTTCATTCCAAGCTTCAGGTAATTACAAGAGTAACATTTCAAAACATTGCATTTAACTTTTTTCCACGTTTAAACATCAAAAGTTTGCGGCAACTAACTTTAGTTTACTTCAATATTCCCCAGCAATCAGTTTTAGAAAAAGCTAAAGTATGCTGGTCGCGAAAGTGTTAATAGTAGTAGTAAGTACTTGCATTATCTCTGATTATCATTTGTTTCTTAGTTTGATATTTTATTCATTTTTATTAATAATGTGTTTGTGAATGACTAGTTTTAAATTAGTATTTATTTTTTTATATATATATTATTTTTTGTAAAGATAAAATTCAAATTTAATTCATTTTATATATGTATTTTGCAACTAAAGAAGTAGAATGCCAGGGGTCAATCCAGGCAAAAATTGGGTCCTCTTTGCTGGCCCTTCACAAAATTCTACACCATAAAAGAGGACCCTTCACAAAATTGAGATTCATGAAATGAGCTCTTCGCAAGATTTGTTTTACAGAAGCGATCTTTTCAAAAATGTTTTCATGCTTTCTGTATTATTTTTAATTAATTGGTTCAATGAAACTATGTTAATTTGATATTAAACATTATTTAGAGTGACAGTTAAAATGGAAGGTTTTATACACATTTATTTATTTATTTATTTTTTTTTTTCCACAAAAATAAATAAAAATTTCACAAAAATATTTTGTTTTTCACAAAAAGGGGAACCAAAGTTTAAAACCTGGATCGACCCCTGAATACATAAAATAAATGATGAAATGCTACCAAAGTCCATAAGAGCCTGAATAAATTAATAAATACCTTTTATTAGTTTTAAGAAAAGGGTTTGAAAAATAGACCAATATAAATTTTAATAAAGATATGAAAACAGTGATAACACTTACTTTAATATAATTCCAATGAATAAACAAACTATATTGTACCTTAACAACATGAAGTTTATAAAGAATTTGATAGTTTATAAATAGAAAAAAAAACACAAAAAAAAAAAACACATATGTGTTTCTCCCAATCAATTATTAAGCAAATGGAACCAAAAAAGCTATTGAAATTTTAATTTATGGAAATTAACTCTCTTACTGCAGAAAAAAATTCCCTTGGTCGTCTATCTCTGCATACATATATATAAGAAAATAAAATTAAGAATTAAATAAAATTCCAAACAACATTGAGGACTTCGCCAGGGAAGCTCCCCCATGTAGGGAAAAAAGCATGAAAAGTTTCTGAAAAGATGTAGGTATTTATATCTGAAAAAACAGTCTTACTCCTCAACCTCTCATTAAAGAAAGCACATAGTACTAACAAAAATCAAATTCAACAAATATACAAAATACTTATATATTTTAAAATTTAAATCTAGATACAAAAATTCATAAATAGTTAGCATACTGAAAATATAGTAAAGCTTAGAAAAGCAATTAAAAAAATCCACCTGAGCTATTTTCAATCTATGTAGGGGAGAGTGGCGTTGAATGGGAAGCAGGACGAATGGGACAATAGCAAAATTTTTATGTTTTGCAAGCACTGGAAACTTGACAATTTTTTTGATATATGACAGCACTGAGGTCATTCATCAAGTGTAGTTTCAGAATTGTGCTATCCATAGAAGGGCAGAAAAAAATTAAAGTGTCTTTTACAACTGCCAAAGTAAGTTTTTACTGATTCAGTTAGGTAGTAGTTAAGACATTAACTATTTGCTCAAACTTAATATAACTCTTATATAGTGAAAAGGCATAATCTTTTATTGTGTTTATGATATTAAAGAAGAATATTGACAATTGTTGATTAAGCCTATTTCCTGTTTTATATGATCATGTGGTGGTTGGGATGAATGGGACAGTTTGAATGGGGATGAATTGCCCACTATGTGCTAATCTAAAGTTTTACACAAGAATTACATTAAAACAAATCTTAAATAGATTTTCAATATTTTTATAACCTGTAGTTCTGTAATTATAATATGGAATTATAAAAGTAGCATGGATTTAGAGAAATAGATTGAAATAGATTGTTCTGATTTTTGTTTATAATAATTATGATTAAAAAATTATAAGTTAGAATATTCAATGCAACTTAAATCAATAATTAAAAATAAATAAATAAACTAATAGTAATTTGATTAAAATCACAATTTCAGTCAAGCTAATTAAATAAATCCTGGTGATTATTAATGCAATACAGAATAGAATGCTGATTTTCCCCGATCAGTCGGAAACAAAAATTTATCTGGATAATTTTTCTCTATTATAATGATTTATCTCTTTCTAGTGTCTTATTTATTTATTTTTAGATTAGATCTTATTAGATTAAATTACCAAAGCCTAGAGCCCTAGGAACTGTGCAAACCAAAGGACTATTGCCTTTTGATGTTAATTTGAGTCACTACATCAGTTTATGTTAATTTCAGTAAATTCATAGCGTGTGATAAAATCGCATAAACCAATATGGGGATGAATGGGACAATGCACATGCATGTAAAAAAAAATTATTATTAATTAAAAATGATAACTTTTTATTAAAGTTAGTATGTTTATATGTAACTGATTACTGAAGTGTACTTATGAGCAATGTTACAAAATTCTGAATTACATATGGTGAACGTTATCAGTAAAAAAACTTAAAAAATGTCCCATTCATCCAGGGACGTATCCAGAGGGGGGGCTCTGGGGCTCGACCCCCCCCCCCCCCCCGAAATTGTCTTAGACAATTTTTTTTCATGTTCTGCTAACCAGAAAAAAAATGTAAAAAAAAAAAAAAATTTTTCTCCACAATATCGTTTTTTTTGTTGTTGTTGTTAGTTTGTTTGCTTGTGAAACTTTATTTATTAGCAATTTTCGGTCTTGTAAAGTCCAAATTACCGAAATGCATATTAGCTCTTTGTAAAAAACACTTAAAAGAGATCTTTATGGTACTTATTGTTGAACACTGTAATGAGTCTCCTTTCTTTTAAACACTTCTCTTGCCAGAAATAGCATTTTAAATTTAATTCCATGCAAGACAAAAGATTCGTCATTAACAAAGATCACTGCTTCATATGGAACTTCTAGTTTTGTTAGTTATGCACATAGTATACCTTCCATAGAGTATAAATTTTAACAAAAGAAAATAGCCAATATGAAGTCTACTTTACAGAAAGACATGTGATGAAAGATGGTACTATCTGATCCTACTGAAAGCAAAAATGCAAGCAATCACATCATAGATTATAGCATTCAGTTTTCATATTTGAAGAGAGGCAGATTTTCAAACGAATGTCCAGATTCTCAAACCAGACTGGGCTTTGACTGGACTAGACTCTAGTGGGTACATGCAGTCAACAGGTTCTGTCAAAAAAATTCCTTATCAATTTTCCTTGTTTTCCAAAAGGAAACCGAAGTGTTAAACCCACTTGCGGAAAAAGCTACCATATGTGGCTATTACATTTACAAAACATGGAGGACACAACAGATTTTACGTGCACCAGATACCCTTAATTTACATGTCAGTCTTTGGATGGCTCCAGCATCGATCGCTCAATCCTTCAATTACGAGCTCGACTCCTTATTAACCGGGTTACCGTGAGTCCAGTTTTTGGGGATTTTCTCCGTTTGTTACGAATTAAAGAACTCTCTAGCAGAGACTTGTGCATTTTAAAGGACTAGTTCCCTCAGTTTTAGGCCCAAGGCACTTTTTAGAATTATAATTATTATTAAATCTTTTCTTGCCATTTCAGATTTTAGGAGTATTAATTCCATTTTTTGCCGCCATGTGGCGTTGTAACCGATTTTATTTATAGCTCATAACCATTTTACTATGCCTAGATACGAATTTTAAGGCAATAACTTATATTTGTTTTTAAGTTAAGATGAATTGGGGGGGGGGGGACAAATTTTAATGCACACGCTCTTGGTGTACATATGTGCGGGTGCACGACCAACATCTGAGTGAAAGTTGGGCCCCCTCCGAAATTTTTTTCTGGATACGGCCTTGCATTCATCCCCACTCTTTCCTATTCACTCAAAGTTGTTATATTAATTGCAGTTTGCATTTTAACAGGTTTGAATGACAGTAAACAAATCACAAAAAACATCCAACACTGTTGTTTGTTATTAATAATGAGGCAAGATTACTACCTTCAACCATACTAATTAAAAAATTTGATATGGACAATGAATGATTTTTAATGAAAGCAAAAAATATTCAGGCCAGGAATTGAACCTGGGACCTTTGACATAATTTGCTAGTTCTTCTCCACTGAACTATTCTGGGCTTAATTTGTTTTGGGATTTGTTTTTTTTTACCCTTATTAATCCAAAATTGGTTAGTTTGTCTTTTTAGTGCGTGTTGGGGTGGTGGAGGGATAGCTTTTAACAAATAGGCTAATTACCTCAAAATTTGAATGTGTTGTCAAATTACAGAGACTTTTTTAACATGTTAAAAATAGCTATTATGTCTCATTCTCTCTTTTTTTTTTTTTTTTTTTTCCTTCTAGGAACATACACATCATTTAAATTTTTTACTATTGTCTCAAATTACTTGAAATTTCAATATGTTGTAAGTTGTAAAAATATGTAATCTTTTACCTTTTGTTAACAATCTATGTCTTAAATTTTAAAAAGATAAAATAAAGTTCACTTTGTTACATAAGGAAATTTTTAAATCAGTTTAACAAATTCTCATAATTATTTAAAAAGTTATTTTTGTGTGATTATTTTAAATGATTATTTTAAATGATAATAAAAAGATGGATGGTTTCACCATTACATTTTTAGAAATTGTTGTATACATAGTTTTAGATGAAGAAAATAGTTATTCTCTTTTTCATTTCAATTTATTTATTTAATTATTTACTGTGCAAATCATGCACATACAAATGAAACAAGGTAATTTGAAATAAAGATTATTTTGCATTTCATTTCCTTATTTCAACAGAAAGTTAAACAACATAAAAGCAACATATTATAAACACACAAGTACATAATCTTAAAAGGAGACTTGCTGCTAGATAAATAAACACACAAAAAATAAACAACCTATTGGTTGCCAAAAGGAATAAGGAAATAGCAGACAGCTATATCGGTAGTATTTAGTGCATTATCATCAATGCAGTTGCTGATGATGGTATGCTAAAAGCTACCGAAACAGCTTCAAGCTTGCTTTTGGCATTCAAGACTTTTATTTTTCCTGTGTTTATGTAAGTACATGCTCAAAGAAACTATCACAGTAAAACAGAATATTCCAATACTATTATGCATGCTTCATTTTCTGTGTATGATTGGCTGGCAGTATGCTAAACTTCCAAGAAAATATAGGGGAGCTATAAGTATCGCATCCAAAGTTAAGAACTTTAGTATTTTTAAAACCAGGAATATAATCAGTTTCAATAGAATGAGTTACGGTTTCAGAACATTGATTACAATTTGTCAATTGAGTGTTTATGCTCTTGTAATATAATTATCCTTGTAATATAATTATCTTGTAATATATATCCTAGCTGTGAGGCCAGTTTCACCAATATAAATATAATTTACAATTTTTACATGGAGTAAGATAAACTGTATATTTCATTGTGTAGTTTAAGAAATTTAAATGAATGTTTTAATTTTTTCAACTTGTTTATGAAATGTTTGAATATGCGATTCTCTGTAAGTGCTTTTTTTTTTTTTTTAATAAATCCAAAATTTTATTTGATAAGTATAATTATTAAATTATGTAACACTTTCTTATGCACATATTTTCTTCAGCATGCATTGAACTAACATAGTAAAAAGGTTTAAAGGGCTATTAGTTTATAATGTTGTTGTATTTCAGAAGCACAAGATGATTGTTTTGCGCAGGTGCTAGTGTTATTCTAGTTATAAAGCTGACAAAAAATTGCAATAAATAGAAAATTTTTATCTTTGTTATTAAATATGATCCATATAATTAATGAAGTCTTTTTGTAGGATGAAAGAGGACGTTTAATGCGTAGGACCATTATGAGGTATGCTAATCTTGCCTTTGTCATTACATTGACCTGCATTAGTCCTTGTGTGAAGAAACGTTTTCCCACAATGGATCATTTGGTTGAAGCAGGTATGCATGCATATTATATGTGGCTGTATTGAATATTAATATATACAACCTCTGACTATAAAGTTCGGTGAATGAAGGCAGAACGGCCGATCTGGCAACACTGGCAAAACAAAATGCTGCACGTATGTAGTGGCAGGTGTTGACCATCTGCCCCCACCGTTGTTCAGTTGAGCGTTGTTTGTGTTCCGTGTAAGGCTCGTTTTACAAAGTGCTTGTTTAGTGCGTTGGTTCTTAACTGAGAACAGGGAAATGAAAAGATCAATTTAAAATTTTGTTTTAAGCTTGGCAAGACACCGAAAGAAACTCATGCGATGCTGGTACGTGTTTATGAAGATCAAGCTCTGTCCATGAAGTGTGTATACGAGCTGTTTACACGTTTTCGAGAGGGCCGGGAAAGTGTTTCTGACAACTCCCGTAGCAGAAGACCAACGACGTCCGTTAGTGACGAAAATATTGAGAAAGTGAGGAAATTAATCACGAAAGATCATCGATTAACTGTGCGCATGATAGCTGATGAACTGCAGATAACCATGAATCCGTGCAACAAATCTTTATCCAGAATTTAGGGATAAGAAAAACGTGTTGTCATCTTGTGCCACATCACTTGACTGACGATCAGAAGCAAGCACGTTTAGAGGGTGGTGCAAATTGAACATCCGCCATATTTGCCAGATCTCAATCCTCCAGACTTCTTCCTATTCCCACGACTCAAACTCGCTTTGAAAGGAAAGAGATTTGATGATATTCCTGACATCCAACGACACGTGACGAGGCTTTTGAACACCATCCCAAAAGAAGACTTCTTGCAAAGTTTCCAGGACATGTATAGCAGATCTCAGCGGTGCATAGTTATGGGAGGTGACTATTTCGAAGAACAGTAAAGTAACTTTCGTTAATATTTCATCTACGTTAATGTTACAGGACTATTCACCGAACTTTATTGTCAGAGGTTGTATATATAGTGTCAAGTATTTAAATTGCTTCAGATGTTAAATTTATATCTTACAGAAAAGCTTTTAAAGTCTTACAAATTTAAAAACAATTTTAGTATTCTATTAAAAATAATTGTGCATTCTTACATAAGATGCTTGTGTAAATTTAAATACATATAAACATACTTACTTCATAATTTGACATTGTAGTTACAATATTGTGTATTTTCTAGAGATGACATAAATAAAGGTGCTCTTCTATGTAATAGTAATGTAATGTAGGTTTCTGATGTAACCCTTTTTGTTCAAACTATTATTTTATTTGTATTAATATTTTATTCTGGCCCCCAATTATTCTGGTATGATTTAGGTAAAAATGTATTTTTTTAAATATTGATGTGTCCAAATTAAATATAAATGCAACTAAGACAAATAAAACAACTTCCCTTTCAAATAAATTATATAAGGTGTTTAAAATGATATCTCTTAAAAAAAAAAAAAAAAAAAAAAAAGAAAGAAAGAAAGAAAGTTTATGGTATAAATTCTGAAAAAAGTCTGACCCAAAAATTTCATATTTTAAGTTTAAATCTTAAGTAATCATTTTATGACATTAAAAGCTTAAGTTTAAAAATGTTTTCATCTCTTGGAAAAGCTCTTTCGTATTATATTTTATTTTTCTAAATTTATTCTGTTGTTAAAGTTATAGATTAATTTAGCTTTTGGCAATGCAAGAATAATCGTAAGTATGAAGTATATTTGTAAAATTTCAAACCAAGAGAAGTTAAAGTCAATTTTTAATTTATCATTAGTTTTTAGATGTTAAAAATGTATTTTAATGGGTAATCTGTTTATCCTGCTTAATTTTTGTTTAAAGTGGAGTTAAGCTTATGTTTTACTTCTACTGTTTGTTTAACATGCACTGTTACAAACAATTGAACTTTAAGTAAAGGTTCTAGAAGTTTTTTAGCATTTCAATAGCTTCTTTGTACAATTTCTAGGTGAGGTATGATTGAATGTTGGCTCAAGTCTGATAATGGTTGTGAAATTTCTGGGTGTGAATTTAATTGCTTTGTGTTAGGGGATTTCTAGGAAACACTATTAAGGAGCCATTGTTATAAAACAATCATAGTTTAGCCAAGAGATTTGGCTTGTTGCCTTTACACCTGTGGGTGTATTTGCAAAGATAGCTTCCCTTTCAAATAAATTATATAAGGTGTTTAAAATGATATCTCTTAAAAAAAAAAAAGAAAGAAAGAAAGAAAATCTGACTGTAAATTATAGTGTGATAGCTTATAATTTTTTTTTTTTTTTTTAATTTATAAGGTAAGTTTAGCAATTTATTTTGTAATAAATTATTTATGTATGTATTATATATTTTTAAAAAATAGTGTATAAAGTAATAATTCATTTTGTATTTTTTTTTTCAATATTTTTCTCAAAAAAAAGTTTTTAAGATAATAAAATTCAATTTAAAATAATAATTTATTTTATTACTAGCTAGCTTTGCCTGCTTCGCTGACCACTATATTTAAATAATTTCTTTTTAATTGCATAACTGAAATGTTTAAATAAATATATTTTGATTGATGATTATTTTTGTCAACTTTATTATGGACCTTTTTGTCGACTTAAAATATTTTTTGAACTTCTCGAATCTAAACAGAACTATTATTAAAATGAATATTCTCAAGAGCAGTACAGTAGTATTGTTAATTATTCGAATATTCTGGAAACATTTGAAGCTGTTACTCGTACAGCAAAATGCACTATTTGATGAATGTTCAGGAACAGTCCAAAAAACAATCACTTGTTCCACAGGAGTAAAGCAAATAACATCCAAATACTCCAGAGCAGAAATATTTGCTAGCTCACAAAAAATGTTCAGTTGCTTAGAGCTCAATCTCTAAAGGGCAATCACTCAGAATAAGTCTCTGAATAACTCTGAATCGCAGTGACTACATACTCTCTCATAAAAATCAACTTACTCCTATTTATAACTTTTAGCAATGGGGCTTGGCGATGATTCCATTGAGAATCCCATGGAAAGCTCGATCTATGCTCCTGTGAATGTTGGAGAGCTTCGAAACTTCGGGAATGCTAAATTACCATTTTTCACCATTAATTTGATTGTCCACTCACTAAATTTGTCGCCAAGGCATATCCCACAGAAAGTTAATAAACTACTCTTTTATTTTCATTTTGCTTGTAAAATTACTTTCATTGCAACAGTACAATTGATGCAGGGAAAAGACTTAATCCCTTGTAACAATATGCTATGAGCACTATTTCTGCCATATTTTAGACAACTAATGGTTTTATGGTTATATATATTTTCCATTAAACACATTTTTATTTATTTTTTTAAATATTAATTTGAATTAATCAAATATTTCTGTCTGACAACATGCAGGTGCTGTTGCACACAGCAGCTCATTTATTTATATGATAAATTAGCATAGTGATTGGCATATAGAAAAAGTAAATAAGTAAACAATATCGTGCGCTATACAACTTTATTATATCTCTCCCTTGACGGCTTTTGAGTTTTTGTCGCCACATAAGTGATGGATTTTTCATTTTTTTTTAATTTTTTTTTTATAATTTCTATTATAAAAAGGGAAACCCTAATTTGCTAATATTTTTATCGGACACCTTTTTGTTAATTTATAAGAATCTTTCATATTCTGTTTATATTTTTAATGCTTTTTGGTTAAAAATAGTTCTTGCTGAAATACATTTTCTATTTTTGAAACTGTATTTTTTTTTATAAACTTGTTTACTCAGATAAAAATAGATCATGTATGTGACTACTATTTCCATTTATTTATTATTATTATTATTATTTTCCTTTTTGTAATACTTTGTAATTTATTTATATTTTTGGTGTGCTACTTAGATTAAAATGGCTGTTGCTAAATTAAACTTCTTGGCAAAAAACGTTTAGTGTACTTCAATGCCAAAATTTTAAAAATCGCCCAGGATGATATATAAATAAAACTGATAAAATAAATGTATGGTTCATAGAGTTTACAGTAGTAAAGAAATGCTAGGCAGTGAATGTGACGTCATGGGCAGTTTTTTTACTTCCATTACCCTACTACCGTAGGTAATGGAAGTATTGTATTCGGTCTGAAAATTCGATATCGGGTTTTCACCTGATTTACACGTTTTAAGGTCACCTGAGTCCAAAAAAGTGGTTTTTGGGAATTGGTCAGTGTGTATGTGTGTGTGTATGTATGTATGTATGTATGTATGTATGTATGTATGTATGTACGTGGAGAATCTTCTGGCTATTATAGCTCAGAAACTAATAAAGATAGAGCTACGAAACTTTAGAATTGAAATACGTCTGGTGTACAGATGAAATTTCCAAATTTTGGTGAAAATTGAAAAACCGGAAGTGGGACATCGGAAACCAGAAGTGGGACCGTAAGTCCGTATCTCAAAAACGGCTCTAACGATTTTCTTCAAACTTGCTATATAAACACTCTATTAGATGTCCTTTCGAATGATATAGTTGGTTAGTTCAGAAAAATTGATAGGCGTCCTGTATAAATAGCTCAATTTCAGGCCTCGCAAAGGCGTTCCTTTAAAAACGGTTGTACAGATTTTTTTCAAACTCGCCATTTTAACTCACTTTTAAATATGCTTTTGTATGTAATTATTGTTTTCCTGTCAATAATTGAGTTTAACCGGAAGTGGGACCGTAAGTCCGTATCTCAAAAATGGCTCTAACGATTTTCTTCAAATTTGCTATATAAACACTCTATTAGATGTCCTTTCGAATGATATAGTTGGTTAGTTCAGGAAAATTGATAGGCGTCCTGTATAAATAGCTCAATTTCAGGTCTCCCAAGGGCGTTCCTTTAAAAACAGCTGTACGGATTTTTTTCAAACTCGCCATTTTAACTCACTTTTAAATATCCTTTTGTGTGTAATTATAGTTTTCTGGTCAATAATTGATTTTTTGTAAAAGTTGGTATCTCAAAAATGGCTCTAACGATTTTCTCTTTAGGTCACTTTTATGTTTTCTGATCACATTATCTCTCAAAAATGCATGTAATACATGTAATAGTGGGTAATGGAAGTCATGTGGTTGTTTCACACCAGATTTTTAAATAACAACTTGACAGTAAAAAAAAGTAGTAGTTAAAAAGAAAAAAAAGGGGGGGGTCCTGCCCCCTGCTCGCTCCGCTCACCAACCCCCGAAGAAAACTTCGCTTCCCCCAAGACTCGCTTCACTTATTAACCCCTGTGGCGCTATGCCTTTCGCTGAATATTAATTGCTGATGTCCACTCCTTTACTTTTCACTGAATGGAAAAATTAATACTGCATAAAACAAGAAAAAAAAAAAATGGAAATACCCATATTTAATGTCAAATTGAAATGCATAATATTTAATACCATATTTTTTAATGCAATAATGTACTAAGAATCAGCAATTTTTGGACTCTTCCCACCTGACGTCAGAAATTGCATGATAGGTGAAAAACAAACAGCAGACGAAGTCTTCTATAGCGATTTGTGAAATAACATATTTTCTATTCTTATTTTTGATCAATCGTACTTAATCTGTGTTATTTTTTTATACATCATCATTTTTAATCCATTTTATATCATTATTCATCATCTTTTGTTTGCTGTGTACATTTGCAATCATCATTTAGTTTATATTTGTTATTAGTGTTCATAGAGAACATGTTAAATACTCTTATTTTTAGTACTTAAATCATTGACAGTACAACATCGTACGGTGTAAAGCCATTTAGACCAGTAACTAAGTTAATTAATTTGTTGTAACACCTTTATGCAATTAAATTTAATTGAAAACATTTTAAATTTTCAAATTATAATCTATAAACATTCTACAAGAATAAGCTATTATTTATTGCTAGATCAGTTAACGTAACAGTTACACTACAACATACAAAAATCGATTCTTACAGGTGAAAATTAATAAACACATAAAGTTTTTTTTTTAATTGTTAAATTTACAAATACAATTATTCTACTGTTTACAAATGCACAATATTACTTTTATTTTATTTTATAGTAAATATTAACACTTTTGTTCTTAAGAACAATATTTAATTGAATTCGATTATTTGTTTTCCCCTATCACATGACTGAGCAGACGACGCTGGGAAGAGTCCATTCGTAACATCTAAACCGTTTTATATTACAGATACAGTATGTGAACTTCTTCGGGACATTTCAGTTTCTGTCACTATTTGGCGATGGATTTTTTGGTAAAATTGCTTGTTAAAAAAAAAAAAAAAAAATAGAAACTTTAAATTAAATTAGAACTTTAAATTAAATTAGAATAACCTTTTTAAAAAATTAGAACCTATTTTTTTCTAATGCCCGTACTTTTTATTATTGAATTTCTTTAGTTAATTTATGGCAGTATACTCTCTGTATGTATTTATTGAACTGCTAGACAATAATTTTAGACATTCGAAAATATCGAAAAGAGAAAAAGTTTATCATTATTATTATCATTTTAATTTGGAAAAACCTCCTGCAGCTTCAATTATTAATTCTCTTAGGTACTTTTCCATTTTGCCGGTGAAGCGATAAAGTTGCCAAGAATGATATAACCGACGCCAAACATTAGGCACCTAAGACAGAGTAAATTGTTTGAAAATACTTCGAATAATAATAAGAAAAACATTAAAGAAACTTATTTTACGTTTACTTATTTTATATTTTTAAGAATTAAATTTTTTGAAGCTTTGCTTAAAGCTAGCTTTTAAAAGTGTTGTCCCATAAAAAATATACATTTATTTTGTCAAATCCTTAATAGCATATATAAATAAACTTTAAATTTGAAAAAGAAAAAAAAAATCTAAGTTTCAAATTTACTTTTAATCCATAAATGTATTGTTGTCGCCAATAAAGTTTGCTTGGCGAGAATTTCGCCGGCGAAAGGAAAAGTACCTTCTCTCCTATTCACTTCTTACATTAACGAAGAATAAAATCTATAAAAATTTTAGGTAAATTTTTTCTTGCCATAATTAGAAGTATGAAATGTATCATGGAAATGTC
Source organism: Salticus scenicus (assembly GCA_963930645.1). Lineage (NCBI taxonomy): Eukaryota > Metazoa > Arthropoda > Arachnida > Araneae > Salticidae > Salticus > Salticus scenicus. The sequence goes on from OZ005655.1 coordinate 21,735,102, forward strand.
TAATTCTGTAATGTTAAAAAATTATCAATGCAAATAAGATTTTTTGTTTATAATTGAGTTTAAATTTAAATCTAAATATTTTTGTATACCAAAATCTATCCAAAGTATTTAAAAAACCGTTTTCAAATAAAAATAATAAATACACTTTAATGGTAAAGAGAAACGCGGTCAGTTATACAGACACGACATTATTTCGTTATTCACACACACACACACACACAAAAAGAACAAATAAATAAAATAAACATAAATATTGCCAGTAATAAAATTAATTTTCTAAAAGTAGAAAAAAAAGAGATGTTTGCAGAATTTATTTTATTTTTTTACACCAGTGATAATATTTTTATTTCCCTGTAGAGAATGACGTCATTGTGGAAAATGATGTAATAAAAGAAATGATTTCTTTAATGACACATAGAGTACCTTTATAAACCTGAGGTTTTCTATTAATAACTTCGTTAATTAAAATGATACAGATTTCTAACTACCTGAAATGCCTTCCTTGAAGTATTTGGAATATTTTGATACATCCCATGATGCAGAGCATTTTGCCCTCCATGAGAAGATGCTGTCACAGACAAAAAAAAAAAATTTGACGCCAGCTACAGAAACTTTTTTTTAATATATAGAGATAATGATGTAAATTTTTGTGAGATGCATAATTTAATTTTTTATAATTTTTTATTTTTCACGTTTAAGTAAATGTATTTATTTTCCTGTTGAAAAAAAAAAAAAAAAAAACATAAATTTTTTGGCAACAATTAAATTATGGATGAAATTTAAAGAAAAGTAATCAAAAATTCAAAAAACGAACTTTGAGATGCACTAGGACCTTTTTTTGGGGGGGGAGGGGGTGGCACCTTTGTGTCAAATGACGTCACTGTCTGAGCTACTGTCTTTGTGCTACACTGTCCACATACACATACAGACATTGCCTTATATATTTATATATATATATAAAAATTATATTATAGTAAATAGTTAAGTTACGCAAAACTAGATGGGTATATATTGATTGTAATACTTCAAGAAGTGTTTCATCTGAAAATTTTTATTATTTTTATTTATATTATTTATTTATTTTGTATATGTTTTACTACATATTTTTGAAGTATTTTGAAATATTCTATGAAATAAAAACATAATAAGGAAAATTAATTCTATAATCTATTCTGTGTCTTATTATAAAGTTTTATTTTGATCACTGAAATTCTGTTTAGAAAAAATTATTAATATAAATTACGTGAGATATATTTTTATTTCTAGACTATAAAACCATTAATATTAAATTATTTAGTGTTGTTTTATTTTCAAAATCTAATTTATATCTATTTATTTGGTGTGTGGCTGTTGATTATGGGTACACAATATGTACTTTGATAGGATTTTATGAAATTTCTTATTTCAACTGCAGGGAAAGGGTGAGGGGCACAAAATATAATTTCACATGTAACTCTGATTCATATTATGCCAGGAAGGCAATTTTTTATGTATAGGTCGTTTTTTGTGCTTGGGATTACACTGCCATGGCTGAAAAATTAAAATGGGTAGATAGAGGAGGATGCATGCAATGCATGTGGATATGGTGTTGATGCAACATAATTTCATGTGTGAATGCTTTTGTTTCTGTAAGCACTGGCTTGAGTAAGACACTATCATAAGCTAGGAACCTGGACTCAACATGGTGTGGGTGAAGAAGCCCCCCTGCCTATAGCAATGGGAATCTAAATTTACGTTTTGACTGATTTCAGTATTATTTTTTCTTTTTTTAAGTCTTTTATTTTTTGCAATTTTTATATGAATGAGTGATATGTAATTTTGGAAATTCATTTAAATATTGTGACCCCCTGTGACAGAATATTTTTATGCTTTCTGCGAAAACTTTCATACAAAACTTTTCTACAAGACAGTATTGACATATTTTCTAATTTATACATCATATGTACATATAATTATAAAAATATCAATATTATTAATAGACTGTTAGAAAATTCTTAAATATAAAACATGAATTTTTATTTTCTACTGAAATTTAGGAATATCTTTTATTTTTATGAGCAAGTGACTTTCTGCAAGTGACAAATTCTTTTCTGCAACAATGTCGCTGTGTCGCCTAAATTCTGCCACAGGGATCGTGACAAGCAAAGCTGGCAAACCTTGCTAGTTTGTTATGTGATTATGCAAAATATTTTTATGCATTATAAAAATAACATAAATATTTATTTTTCTGTGATGATCCTCCTCTCCCCTTTTGATATCTTACATATTTTATTATTGTTTAAGCATAAAGTATTTTCTTTATGTGTTTTTAAATATTGAAACAACATTATTTAACATAATTGTATGCTTCTTTGTTGTAATATGCATTTGTGTTTTTGAGTTGAGTCTGAATGTGATGAAACATAAAATTCATATATCTGTTTGTTCTTATTAATATATTCTTATAACACAGCTATCTATTATTTTGAACAGGTATTCTTCTACCAAACGAGAAAAAAATTATGGAGCAGTTAAAAACATCCCATTCTACATATTGGATGCCTCTTGTATGGGCTTCAAGTATTGCTATTCGAGCTCGTAAAGAAGGAAGGATCAGGGATGACTTTGCACTTAATACTCTGATTGATGTGAGTTCTTTTTATATTCTGTTGTTTTGTATTCTGATGTTAGTTCTTTTTGTAATTCAGTTATAGTTTTTATTATACATGAGGTGCTTTATTTGTTGCCTTTTGAAAGATTTCATGCAAATTTAAAAGTTCTATAAAAATTTTCCACAAAGGAAAAAGAAATACGAACAGGAGATCATTCACAGTTTTTGAAAATATATATATATATATATATATATATATATATTTTTTTTTTTTTTTTTTTTTTTTTTATATATAAAAAAAAAAAAAAAAAAGATTTATTACAACGATTTGCTTCTATTTGATAGTGTTTTGATTCCTACCTATATGATCTAGCTCAAATTTTCCATAAATGTAAAATTTATTTGTAACATTATTATGTTAATATCAGGGTTTAAGCTGAGTAAAAATTTTCTTTAGCAAAAAAGCTAAAAGCAGATAAAAAGCTTTAACAAAATCAAAATGCTAAAATGCCTGAAACGGTAGAAAAAGATTAATATCAGTTTATACATTATTCTAAATGTCTCGATGTGTTTGATTTTTATTTGTAAATTAAACTTAAAAGTTTTTAATCAGGTCTTTAAAGAGTTATACACAGAAGGTAAATTTTTTTTATTTGAAATAAAAAACAAAAAAGTAATTAATAATTGTACTTACCACTGTAACCAGATCAATTCGAATATAGTACAAGCATATATTTTAACACATTTATTGGCAGACATGAAAAATATTAAACTATTTAGATTATTACTTTATATTGTAAACTTTTTTAAAACAATATGAATATCTTAGATACGACTTATAATATTTTTCTGGAGATATAGTTATCACTATAGCATGTAAAACTACATTAAGCTTATACTGTATCTGAAAATAAAAACATAACTTACAAAAAAAAAAAAAAAAAAAGAAAGAAAGTAATATAAGTGAAATTTGTTTATTACTATTGAAAGCTTTTTGGTTTACAATTTATAATTTTTCTTTCTTTCATATTAGACCACTTTACAAATGCCTCATGTTTATTTACAAATTGATTTCCTGTATGCGATTCTTATGCGTAGTTCAGCGTTTGATTTTCCTTATATGCATGAACTGATGGATTTTTCTTGATCAATGTTGTGATTTTTATTCCCATGAAAGATTCGTTATAATATTTTTGCCAATATTTTTTTTTTTTTCCAATTTGTGTTTAGTAAGATGCTTTAGCGAAACAGCAAAAATATGTTATTTCATTTTCGCATTTTGGATAAGTCTTTTAGCCTTTCGCGAAAAATGCTACTGTAGCGGAAACACTGGTAAATATTATCCCATATCCATTGTTCTTTTTCTGAAATTTGTTCAGTGTTCTTGGATTCTATTTATCTAAGAATTGTTTTGATAAATTGAAAGTGATAAAGCTTATAATCGATGAAGTGTGGATGTATTTAAGGGATTAAAAAGTTTTAATCATTTAAAATCATCCACACTTCATCATCAGCATTTAGTAGCTTTTCATATATTTTTTTGCAATTTGTTAAAGTTCAGCTTCATATGGATAATTTCTCCAAATTTCTCTTAGGTACAAATAATAATAATAATAAAATAATAAATCTAAATCAACTGCCTTTATTAGAAAGACAGGCTATAATTAGAAACAGGAATAAAATAAATTTCATTTAATAAGATACCTATAAAATAATATGACAATCTCCTTGTGGGATTAATTACTTCCAGTTGTAAAAATAACCATTAGATAAATGAAATCCAAAAATACTGAAGGAATTTTAGAAATCAGAATAAAAGATATGGATAAATTTAACATAACAATGAAAAAAAAAAAAGAAAAAAAGAAAAATCATAGATTTTTGTTGAAACTGCAAAACAAACATTATATTGTTTATATTTTTGGGTTAAATCTAAGAATTGAATTTTCTTCCATTTCCTATAATTTGATTGAACTGAATTTTGCATACATGTGAAACTTCGATAACAATACATGCTCAAGTAGTAACAGACTTAGGGATGGAAATGTAGGGCCCTAAGCCCCCAACACCACTTCAAAATTTACTTTTAAATTTTAACCGATTTTCTGTTGTCATATGAAGTTGAAATTTTGTATAAATGTATAATTCTGATGACAATACATGTTGAAGCAATAACAAACTGTAAGGGGAGGAGAAGGGGCATGAGCAGTTAAGTTGCCAACTTCAGTTCGAATTTCTTTTTCAAATTTTAGTCCACTTCCTATCGTCTGATTGAACTGATGTTTTGTATACATGTATGTTATCCTCATCTGTGGAATTGGATTTTTTAGTACATTTTAAAGTTCAATCCTTATTTTAGAATTTTTTAATTTGTGTCTTTTTCAATTTCTAAAGCTTCCAATTTTCACCTTCATGTTTACAAATATTATTGTATAAACTAGATTTTTTCTGTTGTTTCTTTCTATTTTCAAACATAGGAATTGATTGAAGTAATCCATACTTGTCAATCGAAATTATGCTGCCTGTTAGTTGTTCCTGTTTCAGAAATTTTTTTCTGTAGTCACTAAATGAAGCTTTGTTGATTCTGAATTCATTAATTCCATATTGTGTAGGAAATTAATTTTTTAGAAGACAATTTATTATTGAATTTCAATTAAAACAGAATTAAAATTTCTTGAGAGCAAAAACTTTTTTGTAGATTTTTGTATAATTATTTCTTGAAAATTTCAATTAATTTTTTTTTTTTTTTTTATAAAGACAATGAAATTTATTGAACAAGCAGAGATAAAAATTAAGAAATTAAGTCACTGATCTTGTGGACCAGTGATTTTAAGATTTCACTGGTCTGTTCACCCATTCTATTAGATTTTTAAAAAAATATTTAAAAATTAAATAAAGAAGAAAAACGAAGTTTATTAATTACATAATGAAACATAAAAAACCTAACTTTACTTCGTTGGTCGTTCTAAGATCTTTCGGTAAGAACCGGGTGCCCGGTACCGAAAGATCTTAGAACGACCAACGAAGTAAAGTTAGGTTTTTTATGTTTCATTATGTAATATTTAAAAATTTTGTAAAACAAAATAAATTAATTTGCATGACAAATATGAAAATTAAATTTTTGTAAATTAATTTAAAAATACAAATGAAGTCTTGTAATAAAACTTTACTGGTAATTAGAGAAAAGTAAAGCAATAAAATAAAATAAATTGCAAAGCTTCACTGGTCTAGTGGACCACTACTTTATATTTTGTTGGTCGTTAAATGTTCTTGTGGTCCCGAACCAACAGACTACTGTTAATTTCTAACCATGAACAAATCACAATGTTGATCTGATAATGATTAAATGATATTATTATATAAATTGAGAGATTTCCCCCCCCCCCCCCCCCCACTTTTTGTATATATGATTTAAAAATTTTTGATAATTTATTACACTTTCCTTTTACTGTCAGTGGTTTTAAAATATCAATTATATGTATTTTGTGTTATTCAATTCTTAATATTGGTGTTTATTACTAATTAGGCTATTGCTAGTTACCGTTCTTTGTGCGGAGGCCTTTTCAATTATGATTGGGTCAGTATACCATTAGTGTATACACAGGTTAGTTAAATTTTATTATTAATAACTTCTTGTTGCACTAAATAATTTTTATGATGCAAATAATTTGAATACCAACTAAGATTAATTAGCAGATTTTTTATTAATCTGTTATTTATTTATTTATTTATTTTCTTAATCACATAATAGAAAGTTTTTTTTAAATACATGAATTTTTTGATTTGTGAGAGGATTTTTCTACTGACCTTTTGTAAATATTTAAATATGTGTTTGATTTTCTTTTTTGAATATAAATAGATAATAGGAGAAAAAAAAAGTTTATAGAAATATTTTAAACGATACATTTACTGTCCATGTTTGTGAATTTTGGCAATAAATGTTGAAATGTCGGCATGGACACTACTAATGGTTCTGATTATCAAGCAAATGTTGTAGATGAAGTGCTTCTTGGTAGTTTCAAGAAATATTGCAAGATCACAAAATTGTAATTTCCAATTTTGAACAATAGGTTATAATGATTTCTTACCTAAGTGAGGGTTGCTTGAGGCAAAAATGCTGAACTGCAAAGTCTAATGTCAAACTTGAAATTAATTTGTGAGACTTAATCTGTCCTAAATTCTTTGGAGGCTTCTAACAATTTTGTGATTTGTAAAATAGTACTTCATCTCAAGGCCTTACTTAAATCATAATTGTCATTGACTTAACTATTCAACCATGCTAGCACCCTCTTCCAGCATTATAGGCTTAGTTGGTTTGTGAGTTAGTGATGAGACTAAATATATATATTAATATTATATAATAAAACTAGCCGGCTTTGCCCGCTTCGCTGAACACAATACTTAAATGAGTTCTCAAAATCCCATATCATTATTAATTAACCTGAGTTAAAGTTCCCGTTGTGTTCGGTAGATATTTTTCTCGCTCGAAACGTGAGTAGTTCATATCCCACTGCCTTCGGCAGCAACTTACCCGATTCTTACTTCCCCTTCCCCAGTGGCTAAGTTCAAAGTTTTGCAAAATCTCGATAAAGTACATAATGCGTACACCTAATCACACACCAAAGTTCGCCATTCTAAGATAATTTAAGGAGAAATCAAACAGGAAAACGTGTTTTTAGACGTGTTTATAGCCCTCTCGACCTCAATGGGGTAAGGGGGGGATTTTGTAAAATCCCGTTACAATAAGTGTCTGATACATATAAACAATTTATGCACAAAATTTCATGACCGCAGATCCCATAGATTTTTCAGGACAAATTTAGCACTGAAAGGGGTGTCTCAAGTTTGTCCATTCATAACTCTCCCCACCCCCCCCACCCCAAAAAAAAAAAAAAACTGTGCTTTTGGAAATATCCTAAGGAAGTCGCATAGCCTTTTTTCAATATCTTTGTTTCATTTTTGGTAGAGGTCTACTCAAAAATCAGGAATTTGAGATATTTCCCGCTAAAAATTGATTTTCCCCCTCCCTTCCCTTAAAAATCGAAAATTCCTAAATCACAGATAATGTATTATTTGTACTCGTGTCTAGTCTTCCCATGTGCAATTTCCTTTACTGTGAAGTAATTAGAAGCCGAGTTATGCTTACGAACGAGTTTTTGTCTTTTGCCCCTGCCAGGGGGGAAAGGGGAGTAATTTTGGACAAGTTGATAAGTATAATTTTAAGTTGGACAAAGACCTAAATTCCTGCGAAGCGCCGTTGAATTCCATCCAGCTGTTCTCAAGTGATACCCAGTCAAATGTGTTTTTATCTTTTGCCCCCCAGGGGGAAACGTGGGGGGAATTTCTGAAAATTTGATAGATATAATTTTAAGTTGGGTAAAGATCTAAGTTTCTGCCAAGCGCCATTGAATTCTGTCCAGCCATTCTCAACTGATGACTGGACAAAAATAGCGTTACAGACACCAGGACACACACACACACACACACACACACAGGCAAAATTTTCTGAAATTATTTTTGGCTTTCATGGTGTGTAAAACGTGAAGATATCACAAAAGTTTTTGATTCTGACAAATTTACAGACAAAAGTCTGATTTTATTAATATAGATATTACTTATAAATTAACTTAAAGTCTGAATACTTTTTTATCAGTTTTGATATTTAATTATTAATATTAAATCATGTAAAATGGTAAGAAAAAACATTTCAAAAACTTTAAATGTAAAGAAATGAAAATATGTTTTTAGAAAATTAAGCAGAGTAATTTAAACAATCAAATTTGAAAAGAAATATATGTGTGTGTGTTTAGATGCATATAAATATTCGAAACAGAAACTTTGAGAATTTTATAATTACTGGCAATCTTTTCTTATTTCTTTAAAATTTTCATGTATGTTTTTTTCTCTTTGCTTTATATATATATATATATATGCATTAGTCATTATTATTTATTAGGTTGTTACTTTGGTTGTTTACACATTTTTTGTTGCCACTTTAATGGGAAGACAATATTTAGACCCAGCCCAAAAACATCCAGGTTATGAAGTAGATCTGTATGTTCCAGTGTTCAACTTCTTGCAGTTTTTCTTTTACATGGGTTGGCTTAAGGTAATTCCAAAATCTTTAATTATAACACCTTTATAGAATTTTATAAAACTTAAAAGGTTTTTATCTAACATAACATATTTGCAGATAACTCAATAGTTTGCAAAAATTTTGTTGCATAATCTGCTAATAGCTTAAAACAATAATTAAGAAACTTTTCTGATAGTGATTTTTGTGATATTGACTAATTAATAGTTTTTTATTTTTTATTAATGAATGAAAATTAAATTACTGGTTCACTTTTCATTCTTGGTGAAAAATGATAGTGTTAAATTAAATTAATTGAATTTTAATGTAGAATTAAAAAAAAAAAAAAAAAAAAAAAAAAACTTTTTTGAATATATAAAGTTATTTGGTTTTTTATATCTTACATTTTAAAAAATTGTCGTGCCCCCCCCCCTCCCCATTTTTTTTTTTTTTTTTAATATAATTTAAATTCTGTGGTGTGAGATTTATTAAACCAATATCAATCTATATTTTATAATAATTATTTTATGCAATCTTAGTTTGTCCCTATTTACTGTTGAATGATTTTTGGATCACAGTAAAATCTGTCTAAGATCACTACCGTGTTATAGAAAATAGGTTCTTCAGAGATGTAGAATTTTTATAGAAGTTGTTCATAGAAAAAAATTATTTTAATTTAGATTATTTGTCAGTATAACTTTTTAATAATCATCAATGTTATCGTATTTGAAATTTTTTTTTAAAGTAGTTTTGTTTTTCAAGAATTATTTTATTTCATAAATTGGAACAAAAACTGTTCACCTTAGCTGCATTTCTGAATAAAATAGAGATCTATGAATTTCTACTTAAGTGTTTATAGCCGTAAATACTAATTTTAGCTTTTAATTTCTAATCTTAAGTTTGTTTAGTGCTTTTATTTTGCCATTCAAATGCAATATTACTCATTTAGAAGCCAATGCATTAATTTTTTTTTAGCTAAATAATGATATGATATGAATTTCCCTTTTTCAAGCTTGAACTTTACATCTAAGTATAATATAAAATAGGAAGTCTTACCATTTCTTTTTTCTGCTCTCGGATTATAATTACATATACAGTACGAAGCCGAAAATCCGGAATCGTCGGGACCGCGGCGATTCTGGATTTTCAGATTTTCCGGATTTTTGGTCATGTCTAAAAAATATAATATTATGGTTTAAGTACTGGGATAATATGCAAATCCAAGTAAAAAAATAATATATTATGATTTTTAAACATATTCTGTAATATTCCTTTTATCAACTTTCACAATACATAAATAAAATTAAATTAAATTAAAAATAACTTGAAAAATAAAACAGATTTAATGAAATATTTGCAAACAAAAATTAGTACAAGTTATAATAAAAGAAAAAAAAAAATAAGAAAAACATGCCATTTTAAAAAGATATGATTTTTTTTCTTTTAATTTTTCCTGTGAGCAAAGCATTGAAAGGATAACTGGTTAATTATTTGTGTGTGTATTTGTTTGTATTAAAATTTAAAAACTTCTTCACATACCATGAAATTAATGAAAGCAGAACTGGTTTCGAAAAGACATGGTCTTTATACTTCAGGGGCAAACATGTGCTACTGTATTGGAGGCAAAAGCAAGACAAGTTTCATTATTGATTGTACACCAGTTCTTTTTTTTTTTTTTTTTTTTTAAGTATTGTATGAAGTGAGCCCAAATGAAAAGGAGACTAAAGTTATATGTGAAGAAATTTTAATAACAGTATTATAATTACAGTTCATGTAGAATAGTACAACTATAAATAATTGTCATTGCCATTGATATACTGATCCCAGCATGCAGGAAGGGAGTGGATGGCTTCAGTGTAGAAACTTCTGGGTTGCTGACGGATCCAGTTTTCCACAGTATCCTGGATTTCCTAGTCACAGGTGAACCTCTGACCTTTCAGAAATTTCTTTAAGGGGCCAAAGATAGAGGAGTCTCATAGGAAAATATCGGGGCTGTAAGGGGGATGTTGCAGGACTGTGGTGTAATAAAAATTCGTTGTTGAGAGTTATGAAAATAAGAGTGTTAAAGATAACTTTTATCTCAAGAATATAACGTGATCGTAAAATAAAGTTTTTAGATAAAATCCTGGTGGAAGTACTTACCAGGTACGTTGTTGTCGCCGATCTGAGGGAATGACACATTCAATTTTTCTAATGAAGAGATCTAATTCTATTCCTTAACCCTTTCGACGTTAAGCGTTTTTTTCTTTTGTCGCAATAAAAATACCTGAAATGTTTACCGTGTACTACAAAATAAAGACCCGTCTTTGGAATTCAGTGTTGCACTTCAGGAGCTCTAGAGTTGAGAAGAAATATTTTTCCCCCACACACAGAGGGCTAATCTCTTTGTTGAAAGAGGCGTGTATCAATACAATGGAAATATCTTAACACAATAGAAGTTGACAATCTTTTAACCAGATGTACCTCTCAGCTGAGCTACGATGATTTTTGAGGGGAAAAGGAAACACTGCTTTATTTTTCAGATAAAATAAGCGCATAGATATTTCTAAGTAGAGTTAAGACTGCAAATTTTAAAGTGTAATTTATGTATAATACTAATAAAACGCATCTATTTTCCTCAGATTTATGTGTTCCTGAAAAAGATGCAGCACATCAAATCTCTTTAAATACATTCCCTAAGAACTATCTTTAAAAGTTAAGATAATTATAAAAACAAATAAATAAATAAACTTTATATAATAGTTAAGACAAGTAGATGAGACAAAATAAAAACATTTAAAATTAGTCGTTCGTATATATATATATATATATATATATATATATATAAGGATAGAGTTTTGTTCTTTATTTATTTTGATATGTGTGGAGGGGGGTGTTGAAAAAGAAAAAAAATTATGTAAAAAATTGATTGCATATTTTATAAATTATATGCTTTTTTTTTAAGCTTCATGCCGTTTTCAATAATATATGCACTAAAAAAAACTTTTATATTAATATTGTAATTTTCTATGATTAGTTGTTTATTTATTTGTTATTAGTATTATTTTCTTGTAAAGTTTCCTGAAATCAATCTTGTAGCTGTAACTTGTCTAGAGCCCTCGAAGTTAAAAAAAGGTGTTTTTTTTTCTTTCTTGAAATGGAAGTAAGGAAAAAAGATACTTGGAAAAAAGATACTTGATGTAATGCTGATGTAATGCTGATGTAATGATGATGATACGTAATGGAAAAAAGATACTTGATATAAAATTCTTAATAACAAAAGCTCAAGTTTCCCGTAACTAACACTGAAAGCTATGTCAAAGCTTAAACAATGTATTGGAATAAAGAAATTAAATTTTTTTCCATGATGCATTTCAAATGAAAATATATATGTATATATATTAATAATGAAGGAAGATAATTTAACGAAAAAATCTCCTTAATATGTGGAGTTTTAATGCGTCGTGGAAAATCTCTCTCTCTATATATATTAATGGCTAAGAGCTTTTTGAGTCTGTTTGTTTGTGTGTTGACGCAAGTTGCCACCAGCTTTCCATACTTTAGTTAATTTTAAAAAATCTAATTGTCCGATCGATAAGTTAATTCAACAGATGGATTCAGAAAAAATGCCCCTTTCATTTGGTACCTTATTTGTAACGAAATTTTGATTAGATTTTTTAAAATTAATTAAAATATGAAAATAATAACTTGGTAGAAGTTTTAAAAATGGACATATACATTTTTAATTGTTGCCAAAAAAAAAAAAAAAAAAAAAAAAAAAAATGAAAATAATAATAATAATAATAATAATAAATAAATAAATAAATAAATAAAATTACGAATTATTATTTTCCCCCCAGTAAAAAATGCATAGATATAGTATTTTATATAGATCTATCATCCCCATGTTATGGTGCAAAGATTTTTGAATGGCTAAGAGATTTTTGAGTCTGTTTGTCTGTGTGTTGACGCAAGTTGCCACCAGCTTTCCATACTTTAGTTAATTTTAAAAAATCTAATTGTCCGATCGATAAGTTAATTAAACAGATGGATTCAGAAAGAATGCTCCTTTCATTTGGTACCTTATTTGTAACGAAATTTTGATTAGAATTTTTAAAATTAATTAAAATATGAAAATAATACCTTGGTAGAAGTTTTAAAAATGGACATATACATTTTTATTTGTTGCCAAAAAAAAAAAAATAATAATAATAATAATAATAATAATAATAAATAAATAAATAAATAAAATTACGAATTATTACATTTCCCCCAGCAAAAAAAGCATAGATATAGTATTTTATATAGATCTATCATCCCCATGTTATCGTGCAAAGATTTTTGATGTCAAAAAAAGTTTTGGCATCAGACAATAGTGAGTATAAATCTCGGAAATAATAATCGAGCAGAATGTTCAGGAATTTTTAAAATGCCGAAATATTGTACGGCTTTTAACTGTTGTAATAAATATATGAAAAGAAACGGGATAAATTTTCATAGATAAGTTATACTCAAGTAATTTATGAAAAATATCATTTTTATAATCAGTTCTTTGTTATTATTATGAAACAATTACTGTCTTTATATTTGATGAAATACTCTCTTTAAATTTTAAGATTTTATATTAGTAAGTAATATGAAATTTTCAAAATTCTTTTAAATGTAGTTAGCAGCCGCGGAAGTTTTAATACATAACTAATCTGTTGTGGCCACCACGAGACTTTCTTCTATATATAATCTTATACAAATTTACGCAATACAAATTATTTATTAAATATAATTTATTAAAATTATTTTCCATGATGAATGCAGACGATTTTTATCTCAAAGAAGTATAATAATAAATGCAGAAAGAAAGTCAGTTTTGTGCAGATATGAGTATACTACAGTATAGTTAATTTAAAAAAAAAGGAAGAAGAAAAGGATGAAAAATGGGTATCTAGAGTTTTTCATTCTCTTTTAGTACAAAAATTATTCATAAATTTTATTAGCTAAATTATCTATGTGTTTCCCGTGTATACTAACTCGAGGAAAAATATCCATATATAAGTAAAATGGCCGACTTTTCCCAAATGAAAAGGAATCCCTTTTTCACCCTCGATGATTAAAATATGCTTTCACGTGAAAAAAAAAAAAAAAAAGTTAAATAATAAATTTGCTCGTGCATATGTAAACTGCATGAAGTTTTTATGGCTTTAAAAATTAAATAATATTAATAATTTTAAATTTTAAATGTTACAAAGAAATAAACTGCGAAAAATTCGCACGGGCTTGCCAGTTAATAATAAATTAAATATTTAGAATTAAATTACGTCGAGAGAAATGAATAATATAAATAAATAAACGAATACATGATTATACAATAAAGAGTAAAAAGTTTCAGCTCTATTTTTCTTGGAAACTTTTCAAATTTATATAAATATTACGCGGTGAAAGTTGAAGAAATTTGTTTAAATTTTATGTAGATCAGTGTTTAGTAATTTGAACTGGCAAGAAGAAATAAATTTTGAAATACATTTCTTATAATCGAGCGTGAATTTTTTTTTTTTTTTTTTTTTTTTTTTTTAGTCCATGAAAATTAATTTTGTTGTTTTTCAACTAATTTCAACAAATTCGATAAAAAAAAAAAAAAAAAAAAAAAAAAAAAACTGCACATTTTGCTTTGTTAAACAATCGAATAAGGATTATTTTCCTTATTAATAAAATATTCTGCATTTATAAAATTAAACAAAACATTCTTGATTTAAATTGATTTTAACCCTTTGTAACCCACCGGGACTTTAAAGTCCCATAAAAAAAAAAAAAAAAGGAATCCTCAATATAGCCTAAATTTACTGCGGGATTTCATTGGAACTTCAAACTCCCTATAGTTTACGCTTTCCCTACAGTTTAAGGTAAATTTAATATGAGATGTTTCTCATGCAGAAAAAAAAAAAAAAAATACAATAAAAAAGTTTAGAACTATTTCTCCAAAAATAAGGTAACTTGGGATATAAAGGGTTAAGTAAATTAACTCGTAGAAATGTTTTTTATTTAATTTTTTAATGTTTATATTTTATATTTTAATTAATTACAATATGTATTTCTTCCAAAATTTTGACATTTTTATTTATAGAAAATTTGTGATTTTTAATGGCATCAGTAGTTATATTAAACATAAATAAACCCCTCTCAGTTGATTTGTTAGCTATTATTAATTCGTACTCTGCTATTACTCCTATTTAAAAAAAATATTTATATATATTACTTTTGAAATAAATTTATGACGAAACATAAGATTTATTGTTTTATGGAGAGAAAAATTTGGGAATGAAAGGGTTAAGGTAATTTGCAGAAAATAACAGATTCTTAATCGTAAAATGGCAACATGAATAAACAAATTATTTATTATTTTGAAGGATAATGTTCGTTAGGTCGTCATAGCCCTACCTTTTTCAAGTAATTTTTATTGCTTATTATCTCTCTCTATATAAATGGCTAAGACAGTTTTTTTTTCCTGTTTGTCCGTTGCTGGACGCAAGTTGACAGGCTAAGAGAGATTGTCTTCTCTTTGTCTGTATGTTGTTGCCACCAGCTTTTCATAATATAGATAATTTGAAAAAATCTAATTGTCCGATCGATAAGTTAATTAAACCAACGGAATCAGAAAAAATGCCCCTTTCATTTGGTATCTTATTTGAAACGAAATTTTATTAGATTTTCTAAAATTAATTAAAATATAAAAATAATATTATGGAAAAGCTTTAAAAATGGATATTTAAATTTTTAATTGTTGCCAATCCCCCCCCCCCTTCCAACATAAAAAAAAATCTAGTTCGCATAGGTGGACTCTGCTCAGTTACCCATCATATTTATGTTCTCATAAATTTCTAGTGCGAGACATATTATAATCATGTTAAAAGAAATGAATTTGACCAAAGCTTGATACAGTAACAGAATGAAATCCCCGCCTAATAGGCTATCCACCGTTTACTTCGATATATTTATCTTATTCTAATCTATTGATTTATTTTATCAGGGTCAATTCTGTTGTTTAGTTTTCATGATACTATTTCCAAAGCAGTAATCCTCAATTTCATATTTATATGAAAAATTTACAATTTTGCTATGTTCATAAAATCGTAAATTACAAATAATTTACGAAATTTTCCTATTAGAATATTTATATTCAATCATGTTCAAACAAATATCATAAATGTAATTCTGAAGTTGTCTAATGTATTTATGATCCTCAAAATGGAAGTTTATGCTCAATTTTGCCTTATTCTGGCATGTTAAGTAAATCTTAAATTCCAAATAATTTTTTTAATTGAAAAAATCATAGTCTATGATATTCATGCCAGTATCCAAAATAATATTTAAAAAGTGGTTTGACATCTTTACGATGAAAATATCCCTCAAGATTGACGTTTATGTGAAATTTTGCCCTATACTGCCATGTTAAGAAATTCGAAAATTTCCAATAACTTGCGAAAATTTCAAATTAGCATATTTATAGTTACTGGTGTTCATTCCGGCATCAACACTGATATTTTAAAACTGGTCTGACATTTTTACAGTAAAAATTTTCCATTTAATGCTCGATCAAGTGAATTTTTGTCCTATTCTCCCATGTTAAGAAAATCGTAAATTTTTAATAACTTATGAAGTTTTTTAATTCGAATGTTGCAAATAAATAGGGTTCTTGCTAGTATCTAAAGTAATATTTTAAAACTGATCTGACCTCTCTGCGATCATTTGTTCGTGAGATATCGTGTAAACAGACTAACAAACTAACGGACTAACACACTAACGGACTAACACGCTAACAGACACACTACAGACAGACACCATAAAAATTTTGTCACTTTCGGATTCCTCACACCTGAAAACGTAAAAAAAAGTCTAAAAACCGAGGTTGAAATTTTTCACGATTACCTGAGTTCATACCTATAGTATGATGGGGAACTAATATGATTAACGCGGGAAAAAAAAAATAAATTTTCTCATGCGCATGAAAAAATGAAAATATGAAAATGAAGTAAAGAAAAAATAAATAAATAAAATAAAATAAATAATAAACCTCAATTTTGATCCCCCCCCCTTTTGTTTAAATAGTATGTTAAACAGATGAATCGCGCTTTGTATGAATTTCTGCATTTACATTAAAGAGCTTTACTTATTGATATTCCTGGGTAATTTTTAAAATTTTGTTGCTGAAATAGATCGGACATTTTTCGCCAAGTACTCCACTTTCGTAAAAGCCACTTTAAGCCAAGTAGCGCATAAAAAATATAAATAAATTATAAAATGTTGCAAAACAGAAAAGAAAGAACGAAAGGAAAACGAAAAGAAAGAAACAAAACAAAATAATAACAAATTATATGTTTTTGTCTACAGTGACGATAAAAATTCAAAAGTCGCCAAGGGGCTACATTAAGGCTGTACCATGATTAGGTTTACATATTTCAGTATTTCATTATTTATTTTTCTACATGCCAACTAGTATTAACTAACTCAACTGCTATTATAAACACAAAAATTGTCTCATACGATAGATGTAGCCGATCATAGCACATTGTAATATATTTGGTGTGAAATTGTTGTCATTTTATGGTTGATCGAATAAATCAAATAAATATAGAAAATAACGTGAAAGAAAATATTATGAACACCACGTATAGTGTTATTTATATGTAACTGGGATTCAAATATAAAATGGCTACTTCAATTTTTTTCGATACTGTCCGTTTCGAAACTGTCATCCGATAAGCACCCAAATGGAAGCCCACTGGTAAGCTACTGTCACAAGCAATAGGGCCAAACACCCTAGAGCCTGCGAATGAGTGGGTTGCTGCCGAAGGCAGCGGGGAACCAAAGCGAGCTTTAAAACAATTTCATGATTTCTTTAAATTTTATTTTTTTTTGTAAAGTGATATAGAAAAGAGTTTCCTTTAAATATAGTGACCAGCGAAGCGAGAAAAGCCTTCGTTGATTCACTACCTTACCTTCATTGATTTCATGAATTAAAATATGGTTTCGTTAACAAACTTTGATCTATTGACAAGCAGGTAGCATCAGACCGAGTTTTGTACATTTCGAGTTTGATTTTGAAATTTTTCCCGCATTCGGAATTCGGTTCGTTCCCAAACCGGGGCTTTGCTAGTTGTTAATAAACTTCGCTAGTCACTATATTTAAAAAAAAAAAAAAAAAAAAAAAAAAATCCAAAGAATTGAGCCACCGTTTTTTTTTCCCTTTTAATCGCTTCATGAATAAATAACAATAGTAATAAAAAAAAATTTACATTGAAATTGCTCTAGATCTTTATTTGGGTACTGTACTGACTGCCCACGGCCGCTTTTTTTCTTCCTGCACTGCATCGGTCCAAGTTCACACTATGTTTAGAAGAGTCTTTATTGAGTACTTCAATTTAGGTATTTATCGACAACAGGTGGAGCTGTTAATGTTCAAGAACTGTGATTTTAAAGATGACTGTGTCTCAGCATCTATTATGTATTTTTCTTCAAGCCGTGTATTTTATATCCTACGCTCTTCGCACTATATTACCATATGATTTCGACCAATATAAGACCATTTTAATAAATTTAATATTTTGTACTATATTACTGTTTTTTTTTTTTTTTTTTTTTTTCTGATAAATAAAATAAACTAACAAAAAACAAAAAAAAAAAAATAAATAAATAAAAAATCCTTTTCAAAGAATTTAATTGTATGAAAAGTAAAAAGTTTAGATATTATAAATATTATACATGAACATGAATGTTATAAATAGTTTTTTTAATTCAAAATTTTATATGTTTAGTTTGTTTCGACGATTTTACAATTTGAATTCAATAAACATAATAAATAAAAAATAAAAAAAAGGGGGGAGAAGAAGGAAAATTTCCCTCTAATGAAAAAATTACATAAAATATAAACAGCGCAATAGCTGTTGCTAAGGTACGCAGACTGAAATGAGTTAATAAATTTTAGAAAAGAAAACATAAATGTCAAAGAATAAAATCGAAAAAGAAAATAATAATAATAATTTTAAAAAATTCAATGGCGAAAAATATCTTAATGATGTGCACTTTTATGGTCCAAGTTACCTTTCTGCTAAATTTTGTAGATCTGCGATCAGTAGTGTAAGCACCAGAGCCAGACAGTCACACAGATACAGAGATGTGCATATAGATACAGAGATGCTTCTCTTGATTTATATACATTTATTTATTTATTTATTTGTTTATTTATTTTATTTATTATTTATTTATTCATTTATAATTTGATAAATTGATTTTGTTATTATTCTTAGTCTTTTTTCTTTTTCTTTTTCTTTTCCTCTTTTTTTTTTTTTGGGGGGGGGGGGGGGTATGTATTTACTAGATTAATCTTTTACCTTTGTTTTTATCGAATGTCAAATATGTCAGTAAATTTTGTTAATTCTTCGTTTACATATCATTTGATCTATAATAACAGTAATAATAATGTATTTGTGTAACAGCTGACTGCAGAGTTACAAAATTTTTCATAGTTTCTGTTTTGACTCACAACGAAGCACTTGAAACCAGATTTCTGAATTTTTAAAAATTAATATCAGTTGATTCCATTGTCATTTTCAGTCCCCTCGCTTACCAAAGACAAAGTTAAAAAAGATTTTCTGTGAATCAAGAACATTACCAGAGATAAAGACTTCTACTTCTTCTTCTTCTTCTTCTTCTTTTTTTATTTTTTTTTTTTTTTTTTTCCCGTAGTACGACAGGTCTTACTATTTCTTTTAGACATTGATTTTCCATTGTCGCCGTTTATTGTATTACACCTTGAAAAAATGACGAAAGTTTGACATTGTATCTGTCCAGATTATTAAATTTTATGAAGAATTGGTACACCTATTAATCAGAACGATATATAGCTAACGCCGTATTTTTTAATTCAGTGGGATATTGGTTCAAAAGGTATTAAATAAAAGTCACACTTTAAAATTAAGAAAAAAGAAAGAAAGAAAGAAAGGGGGAAAAAAAAATGATGCCTAATAAATAAATAAATAAATATATTTCTTTCTATGTCGAAGAAAGAAAAATGAACGTGCAAAAAATAAAGTTGAGAAAAATCGTGCTTGACCGATATATATTACCAGTTATCATTATATTATTTTTCTTTATGTTGAAAATAAATAAATAAATAAAATATAGTAACGTTAACATGCATGTATTTATTATAATTTCAGAAGGATTTGACGTCTTTTTTTATACTAAGAAATTATTTAAAAATATTTATTATTAATATTTAAAATAATGTTAAATCTACTTAAAACAGTTTTCAAAAAATTTGGTCATAAATATGTAAAATAAAAAAAAAATAAAAAAAAGGAAAAGGAAAAAAAAAGTAAGAAAAGAAAGAAAAATGGCATTTTTAAGAAATAACTTGTTTGAAACATGTATATGTTAAACTAATTACATTCAAATATAATTAACCTGATAAATAAATACCATTGCTAGGAAGCTTTATTAGTTACAAAACTTGCAACAGTTATTTCAAGTCAAAATAATAGTACATCACTTCATTAGGTGAAAAGGCAAGCACGAAATCATTAACAAAGCAAAAAGGCGCTATCGCGCTTACTAAGATATTTAAAATGACTTCTACATATGGCTTTCTTAGAAATATCATTTGATGAATTTCGGAGTAGTGCTGCTGTCTAACGAAAATTGTGTTGGGACATTAAATCTAATTGAATGCGCTAGGTTCCCAGATGTATGCCTACCGTTGGGCCGTTTTAAGGATCCTAGCCCGTATTTACGCAAGTTTTGTAAGAAATCGCTAAAAACTCTGAACAGGTAAGCCGACGAGCGTATTTGGCATTGAACGTAGAAATGATCTCTAACAAACAGAAAGAACAAATGTTTAAAAATCAATTGTGAAAAGTATTTTTAAAATTGTTGCATAAAAGAATGTTGGATGTTTAATTTCACTGCGAAGCTAATGTAAGTTAAAGGATTAAATGATAATATATGTTTAGTAAAATGTATGGGCTGAAAATTATTTGATAATAATTATGCTTTGCAGCTCAAGAAGTTAGATGTGATCATCTGCAGAAGAAATCATTTTAACCAGCAATTGAGACATTTTATAGCTAAATTACACTGCGCGGCAAAAAGAAAAAAAAAGAGATATGATACCTTTTACTGAATCTTATGTAAAGTGACCTCCTGAATCCGAATATGACTCCCATTTTGCCCAGTCACCCACCGTTTTCTAGATACACCACCCCCTCCCTCAATTTATTACCATGTCTGATAATTTTACGACCATGAATTTAATTTAAAGAATGAAAAATAATTAATTTAACACCTGAAAACAAAAAAACATAAAGTTTAAAAAATAACATTAATAACAGATTAAAAAAAATATAAGTTATGTAATGCATAATTTCAGTGACAAATCCCCCCCCCCCCCCCCAAAATTTTCCCTTGTCGCACATGTCCATGTTTTAGAGTTTTCCAACTCTGTAGCCCCTCAGAAGATATTTAACGATTAAAATACCCTCCCCCTCCTAAAAATCAAATTTATAGCCATAAAATCACCGAAAAATGATAAAAATAGGGGGGCATTCCTAAAAAACAATGGGTTATAGGGCAAAATGGCGTCCTATTCGGATTCAGGAGAAGATTTTACATAAGAATATGCAGAAATGATGTCAGAGAAAATTTTCATGCCGAGCAGTGTTATTCAACATTTAATACAAAACTGCTGTGTCAATAAAATTAATAAATGAGAAAGAAATGTTCTTGATTTTAATGACATATATTTGATTTTGTTTTCTACGGAAGAAAGAAATAAAATATTTTCACCCTCGCGTTTGTAAGAAGTATGTATGTTAGACATAATATTTTAGTATTTTAATTTATTTTCCTATTTTATTGAATAACAGTTTTTATTTATTTATTGAAAAAAAATAATATTTCTTTATAGAATTTTAGAATATTAACAAACAATGGATTAATTATATGGCTTTCTCTTTGCATCGCCCCCATCCTTTATTTAAATTTATATTATTTAATAGAATTAAAATGCATGATGATTGGATTACTCTATATATGTGAATGGGAAATAAATAAAATTTTGATGGAACTTATCCTGATTAACTTTAATATAAATTAATTTAAAAAATAAAGAATGGAGGAAAAAAATACAAAGAAAGACTATTTTTTCTATTGAAAGCAATTTGTGTATTTCACTTCTAAAGATAGCTGATTATATATAATTCTATATTATACATTTAAATTTTAAAAGTACTTTTGTAATTAAACTGTAGAATTAACAAAGTGTAATCGTTTTTAT
Source organism: Salticus scenicus (assembly GCA_963930645.1). Lineage (NCBI taxonomy): Eukaryota > Metazoa > Arthropoda > Arachnida > Araneae > Salticidae > Salticus > Salticus scenicus. Next base: position 21,757,065 of record OZ005655.1, read on the forward strand.
TTAAAGTGAATTAAACTAATATGAAGCAATTTTATTCAAAATGTTGTGTGTAAGACATTAATTTGGAGCGTGTGGTGGGGGCGGTGACACTGGGCTGTTCATACTGCTGAGTCTCGAGTGAGCCCTGCAATTAATCTTCGTTTTAATATTACGGAAAAACACTGGAGATAAAATAACATTTATCTAAAGCATTTCATGCAATGCAATAACATATTTTCCCAAGGAATATACATTCAATATTAGAGATTCTTATGATTGTCTACCGTGCATTCCAAAAGATACAAAAAAAAAAAAAAAAAAAAAAAAAAAAGTTAAAAATTGACAAATTTTCCTTTATGAGCTGCATTTCCGTTTACGATAATATCCAAATCACAAGGGATTCATCTGATAATTCAGTAATCTGTTATAACATTTTATAGATTATATGTATTTACATTCTTAAAAAAAAAAAAAAGAAGAAGAAGAAGAAGAAGAAGAAGAATGGAAGAAAATAGCATTTGCTTGTGTGTATTATTAGTTTTCTTTCTTTCCTTCCTCTTTTTTTCCCCCACACCCCACCCCACCCCACCCCACAAACACCCCACAGCACTGTTTTCATGCTTCTTGAATGCGTATGATCCTATACATTTTTCTAATATCTTGACAGTATGAATGAATACCATGCATTCCAAAAGACGATCCATTTATGATTATGATCTGATCATCATTCAGTATAACTTTACAGAGTTGATAATATTTAAAAATATAATATTTGTAAATAATTCAATTTATATAAGTTTGGTTTATAAATATCAAAAACATTAAAGTAATAATTTGTTTTCACCAAATATAATTGAAATATATAAATTAATATAGTCTTGTATGAAGAATATTACGAACAGTTTTGACAAGCATTAATTTTCACTATTATGTATGGCTATTTTAATTTATGCCCGCTTAATTTTAATTTTTTTGATAATTTTTT
>OZ005655.1:21763028-21981354 GCA_963930645.1 Salticus scenicus
ATCGACATTTTAATACACAATTTTGATTCGTGCAAATTTAGTCTAGACAAGTGATTTTTTACGTAATATTATTACATAAAATAATAATTAAGAATAATATTTTAAAAATTTTAATGTTTTTAAAGGTAGATTCAGTTTGTTATTTAATAGTAGTATTTAATAAAGCGTTATGAATTTACATTTTTCTAATATAATAATTAAATTTTAATATTCATTATGATTGCTTACGTTAAGTACAATAATAATAATAATAATAATCTGGTGTGTCACTCACTCGACTTTCTCTTACCCTGAAATTTAATACTATAAATACAGGTTGCAGATTAAAAGGTAAGATAACGAGTACTGTTATGTAAACCTGTGTTAAACAATTCAAATTAGGCTTCGGAAGAGTTTTATGTGATAATTAGTTCAGTGTGAGGGGGGCTATCACCCCCCTAAACCCCCGGTTTCATTAATGCACCTACATTTATATAGAATTGAATTCGGTTATTAAAAAATAATTCTGTTTTTAAAAAATAATTTATTAAAATTATTATTTTAAAAAATTATCTTTTATGATAATGCAGGCGATTTCCATATTAGAGAAGTAGTGTAACACTAAATATATATATTAAAAAAAAAAAAAGAGTTGAATTTATTCTCAATATTACATATTTTTCTTTTCTTTTCTTTTCTTTTCTTTTTTTTTTTTTTTTTTTTGTTAAAAATGAAAAAAAGGTCGATAACTTTATTTTAAATTATCGCAGATCGATGGTTCAACCATTCGTTTTAAAGGTATTGGCGAGCTCTTTGGAAAGATACTCATCATGAAAATTTACTCCCCTCGCGGGGGACTTCCCCCCTAGGGGGGAGGCGAGGATCCCACATTCACAATTTTTTTTCCCAGTTGACTATCTCTATTACAAAAAATATATATTCGTTTCATTTGATTTAGTGCAGTCTATAGATGTTAAACTCTACTTACCTGCAATTTCCCCCATAGACGTAATGTATTTGAATACTTTTGAGTGTCCCTGTACACGAACCATTTGCTTCATCTCAACGAAAAGCTTACTGTAGCATCCCTATATGATACACATTTAGAATACCGAGTTTGGAATTTCTGCTACTATATGTTCTTGAGATATGCTGATAACAGACACACAGACCATTCGCTAAAAACATGATTTTCGTATTCAGGGGACCTTAAAAAATGTAAAAATAACAAAAACTCACGTTAAAAAATTTGACCCTAAAACAATTCCTTCTCGACCCTATGGGTAAGCAAAAGTAATAAGTGATGATTACATTGAAGATAGGCTTTAATTACAAAATATCTTTTATAATCAATCATCTGAAGCATCACAAATTAAGTTATGGCATTTTTTTATTATTATTTATTCAATAGAAAGTATTGGATTCGAAAAAATTTTCAACTTCCGGTTTTCAATGGATTTACATGTTTTGAAAACTTCAAAAAACGATTTCACCATTTTTAGAAAATATATGTGGGTCTGGGATCCCGAAAAAAAGTCACCGGAAAAAAGGACACCGGTAAAAAGGGCACTTTTTCACTTCGCAAATCGCAAATAATAAATATCAAATAAGGAATTCACAGAATGACTTTCAAATTACATTTTTAGAATTTCATTTGATTTGGTACACCATTCATTTATTTTATATCTGAGAAAAGGGGGGGGGGGGAGGAGCTAGCAGCAAATGGAAAGAAAACAATTGTTTTTATACCACCTTCTTACTGATTTTAATGAAACTTTGTATAAGCACGTACAATTTGTGACTATCTCAATGAATGTACATATTATATACCTGGGGGGGGGGGTTGCAGATGGAAGTAAAATATATTATTCTTTAAACTGCCCTATTATCGATAAAAAAAAAAAAAAAAAAAAAAACTTTGTGTATATACAACGTACTGTTTAAGAAAAATTACAGTGAGTATTACACATGTCTGGACGGTTTACTAGGGGGGGAGGGGCAGAGTGACGAAAATGTTTTTTTTTTATAACACTATGCTACTTATTTATATGAAACTTTGTACTATCATTTGTACTTTCATTTTATTAAAATTATAGTGAAAGTTACCTACGGTTGATAGGGAGGGGCTAAGGGGGGGATAGATGAAAAATAAAATAATCTTTTTAAACAACACTTATTATCGCTTTATTTTATTTTTTTTTTTGATTGACATTTTGTGTAAATATCACTTACTATTAATGAAAAATTACAGTGAAGTTAGATATGTCTTGGGGGGAGGGGAGCACAGAGGGAAAGAAAATGAATGTTTATGTCACTATATCTTGCATTTTAATAAAATTTATTATAAATATCATTGAACAATTTGGAAAATTTACCCTGATTGTTATGTATATCTTGGGGCTATCTGGAGGGGCCAAAAGAGAAAAATGATTGCATAAGTATCACAATGTTACCAGTTTTAATTAAAATTTCAAAAACTATTACCTGCTTTTTATAAAAAAATTCCAAAGAGTGTTACATATATCTAGGAGGGGGGGGGGGGATATTGTTTTTAAATCACTTAAATAGGAAAATTTGCCTAAATATCTCTTATTGTTTATCAAAAATTGAAGAGAAGAGGAAAATTGAAGAGACACTACACGGTGAGAACTAAGGGCTAATATGTTTTTGTACCATCTTGTTGCTCGTCTAATGAAACTTTGTAGAAATATTACTTACTGTATATAAAACATTACAGTGAGGGTTAAGTATCTGTTTCTTTCTCTTCCTGAGTTTGTACGCAAAAATTCAATGTATGATTTAAATCTGAAAAATGTTACTCAAAAATGAAATTTCTTCTTTTAATCTGTCTCTTTTACCTCCCCCCCCCCCAGAAGTAAAAAACTCATGCTCTCGTTGATGTTTAGCATCAGTTTTACGAGGAGAAATTAAGAGTAGTGTTTTTTTAATACGAACGATAGTATTTTTTTTTTTTCTGTATCTACGAGAGGGGTGTGGGAAATGGGACAGATTAAAAAAAAAAAAAGAAAAAAAAAAAAAAATCTGCTTCAGAATAATCTTTTACCAATATTTGATATTAACTTTTAATTAATGTCTGATATGAACATTGCATTGAATTTTTACCTACTAACTTAGAAACTGAAGGATACTGCGATACATAGCCCTCCCTAAAAATTTTCATAAACAATAAAGGGCATTTATACAAAATTTCCTATAAATATGAAGCAGTATAATTTAAAAACAATCGTATTTTTTTCTCTTCCTCCTTGTCCCCCATGTGTAGGTAACACTCGCCGTAATTTTTCATTAAAAGTAGGTGATAGTTGTTAATATTTTAATTAAAATTGGTAACATTGTGATATTTATACAAGCCTTTTTCTCCTCTACCCGTATAACCCCCAAGATATATTTAACAATCAGCGTAAATTTTCCTAAAAATTAAATGATATTTATAATAAATTTTAGTAAAATGCAAAGCACAATGATATAAAACATTATTTGTATCTTTATGTCTCCAGCACTCTCCCCCCCCCCCCCCCTCCTCACCCAGACATATGTAACAATCACTGTAATTTTTCATTAACAGTAAGCGACATTTGCACAAAATGTCATTAAAAAAAAAAAAGATAATAAGTGTTGTTTAAATAGATTTTGTTTTTCCTCTGCCTCCCCCTCCACCATCACCACACACATACTCGTCCCCCTTTTTAACTACAAGTAACTTTCATTATAATTTTAATAAAAAGTAAGTGATAATCAAACAAAGTTTCATACAAATTGCTAGTAATATAAAAACATAGTGCATAAAAAAGTAGCATAGTGATATAAAAACGACTCCTTTTTTTATTCTGTACCCTCCTGAGATCTGTGTAACACTCACTGTAATTTTTCTTAAACAGTAAGTGGTATATACACAAAGATTTATTTAAATCGATATTAGGGTACTTAAAAAAAAATATTTTTCATTTTCATCTGCAACCCCCCCCCCCCCCCTCAGGTATATAATACACTCATAAAAAGTAAGTGATAGTATAGAATATATCATTTAAAACGGTAAAATAGTGATATAAAAAGTCATTTTATTTTTATCTGCCTTCTCCTCTCTCTTTAACCCCCCCTCCCAAGTATGTCTGACAATTACTGTAATATTTTCACAAATTGTACGTGATTACACAAAGTTTTTTTTTTTTTTTTTTTTTTTTTTAAATCGATAATACAGGAAAATATAGAAGAATGTCTTGTGGTGGCTACAACATATTTTTTTTTTTTCATTAATTAATTAATTTATGAAATTGAGAATTTTTTGACAATTTAATTTCTCATATTGGCATGAAGTATGTTTAATCATAATATGCACCGCAGAGTATTAGAATTTATTAATTGCAAGACAGAAATGGCTTAGTCATTATCTATAAACAATTTAATTTTGAATGGAATTATACTTATAATTTATAATAAAAGTTTGGTTATGTAGCTAAAAAAAATTGATTTTGCACTGAAACTATAAAAGCGGAGTTAAACTATTTTATATCATAGGATTACACTGCATTAGTAAAATTACAACAAACTAATTAAATGTAATATTTGTTATAACATTAAGATTATTATTTTTATATAATCATTGATTAAAATAACTTTTTATTTTAAAAATAATTTGATGGAGGTAGTTTAGGTGTTAAAGCCGTTTGAGAACATGAGAGTCGACGATCATGATCTGGGATCGAACCCGGCACTTCCTGTCTACCAGTTTGGAGAGCAGATCTGCTCGGCTTATTACTAATTAAAAGTCCAAATAATCTTATTCAGTGATTTCAACTAAGTTAATTATAATAAATTATATTTTTAATAAATAAGTTAGTGTTTTTAATTGGAATATTTCATTAAATATTTTTTTAACTAGCTGTATATATATATATATATATATATATATATAATTGTTCATAGAAAGTAAATCTTTTAATATTAAAAGTGTTTTAAAATAATTTTTTCTACTAAAAGCAGAAAAAATTGTAGTAATCTCAGCTAATTTAATTATTAAAATTTATATTTTTGTTAATTCTTTTAGTTTTTAGATAATTAATTTAGTCATTCTATTAAAATTTTTAAAATAAAATAATTTTAATTCGATCCTTAACTACCTTTTTCCTCATAATTATTCACAGTAAAAAAAATCTTTTAATAATAAAAATATTTTAAAATAATATTTTCTATTGAAAGCAGAAAAAGTTGTATTAAGGAGTCACACCTAATTTAATTATTAAAGTTTACGTTTTTGATAATTCATTTAGTTCTTAGACAATTACTTTACTCTTTCTTTTAAAGTTTTCTAAATAAAATAATTTTAATTAGATCCTTATTCCTATAATCAATTACAGAAAAAAATATTTTTATGTTTAAGAACATTTTGAATTTATTTTTTCATTTTAAGGCTTAAACAACAGTATTAAGCAATTTGAACTATTTTAATTATTAAAAATTTATATTCTTAATAACTGAATTATATTTTATAAATATGTATTATTAAATCATTTTTTAATTACTATATTTTTTCATATGTAATCATATATATATATATATATATATATATATATATATATATATATATATATAAGTTTTTTAATTAAAAATATTTTGATGGTTGTGGTTTAAGCTTTAAAACCTATTGACAACATACGGGTCCTAAGTCTGGGTGAAATGACTTTCATAAGAGTTCTTTCTAAGGAGCCTGTCCTTGATGTATGCGATTTTCAGGAAAAAAAAAAAAAAAAAGAACCATGGAAAATTCTGAATGTCTAGGATGACAAACGAGACCTTGGATCGAACCCGCAATTCCAATCTATCAGGGCCCACCAGCGGCAGAGCGGTTCTGCGCTCAAAGTTGGTTGACGTGAGGTGCCGGGTTCGATCCCAGGTCCCCACTCGTCGATCTAGCCGTTCGGAGTTTTCCATGGTTTTCTCGGAAACTTGCAAAAATATGGGCTAGAACCCCTTAGAAAGACCTCTACGGAAGGTACTCACCCTCGGGCCAAGGCCCGTAGAATAGTCAATCGGCTTTATTCCCAAACACCAACAATAACACCAGTCTATCAGTTTGGAGAGCAGAACCAGTCGGCTACTGTAATAGGCATTGTAATTAAAAGTTTAAAAAAATGTATTAAGTAATTTCACCTAATTTAATTATAAAAAATTATATTTTTAATAAATAAATTATTGTTTTTTAATTCGAATATTTTAATGAATGATGTGATTTTTTTTAAACTAGCTATTATTATTATTATTATTATTATTATTATCGTTCAGAGAAATAAATTGTTTTAATAATATTAAAATTATTTTAATATAGATTTTACTATTAAAAGCTAAAACAATAATACTTTCCAAGTTTTTTAATTTTTTCCTTTTTTTTTTTTTTTATTATTACTATTTTCAGGGGAAAAAAATATATTTTTATATTAAAAGTATTTAGAAATAGATTTTTCAATTAAAAGCTCAAATAGTTCTATTGAACAAATTAATTTTATTATTAATCATTTTGATTTTTAGTAAATGCCGTCATTTTGAATTATATTTTTATATTAAATAATATATATATATATATTTTCCTATAATCTGATATAGAAAAAATATTTTTACATTGAAAGTATTTTAATACAGATTTTTCAGTTAAAAGCTACCACATAATATCCATTTATATAACAAGCAGTAACAATGGTTAAATCTCAGCAGAAATGTAAAACGTGTTAAAAATATTGGAGAAATGAAAGTACATAGCTATTTACCCCACATTTGCCTACATTTTAAAGCACGTGCGGAATCATTTGTCAATATTTATCTCAGTGACGCCACGTGCGCCTGCTCTATTCCATAATTTGAAAGCAAACAAGTAAATCTTATCTTCAATTTCAAAATATACATGACTGTTGATGATATTGTAGGGATTTTATTAGGAGTCAATTGTATTTAGTAGTTCGAAAACTACTTTTTTCCGTTCAGCCCACACATCAATCACTCACACACACACATAAAAACAGTTCTCTTTATTTACATAGATAATTGCACCCTTACCCATTTATCAAGTTATTGTTATCAATTTTACCGCTGCCTTTTTCCTCCAGTTGCCATTTTTTCCGGTTGTCATTATTTCTGTAGTCATTATTTCCGATTGTCATTATTTCCGGTTGCCATTTTCACCGAGCACCATTTTTAATCGCATTAAAATAAAAATTGCAATTTCTCTGTCTGTCTCTCTAAAGAACAATCAAAAGTAGGATAGAGAGAGTTAAGTACATTTGATTAAAAAAAAAAAAGTGCGAAATGAATTAATAATTGAATTAGAATGAATGAATAATTTTGCCCAATTATAATACCATTACAAGAATCTTAAAATAAAATTTTAGTTAAAAGTAGTTATAAAAAATTAAATTAAAGTGACTGAAGTTTTCACAGAACAAAATGTTACGAATGCATTTACAAATACATAAATAAATAAATAAAATAAAGTAAAGTAAAATAAGTAAAAATACAGTGCACATATTAATTTTGGGTAATATTTCGAATAAGTAGTCATATAATTTAAGAAAGGAAAGTAAAAAAACTAAACGTATATAAAATTTTACTTCAGTCCTCTAAGGCTCTAGTCCATCAGCGGCCGACCGGTTCTGCACTCAAAAATGGTAGGTGGGAGGTGCCGGGTTCGGTCCCAGGTCGCGCGCAACGATCTAGCCGTTCGGAGTTTTCTATGGTTTCCTCCGAAACACGCGTAAATACGGGTTAGGACCCCTTAGCAAGACCCCCATGGAGGGCATTCTCCCCATAGGCGTAGTACACTTGCCGAGTTAATCGGCCTTAAAAATCCTACAACAACAATCTCTAAAGCTCTCTATATATTTTTAATCGCATTAAAATAAAAATTGCAATTTCTCAGTCTGTCTCTCTAAAGAACAATCAAAATTAGGATAGAGAAAGATAAAAAGATTTGATAAAAAAAAAAAAAAAAAAAAAAAAAATGCGAAATGAATTAATAATTGAATTAGAACGAGTGAAATTTGCCAAATTATAATACCATTACAAGAATTTTAAAAATAAAATTTTAGTTAATTGTAGTTATAAAAAATTAAATTAGAGTAACTGAAGTTTTCACAGAACAAAATGTTACCAGTGCATTTACAAATACATACATAAATAAATAAATAAAATAAAATAAAAATACAGTGTTTACATACATATTAATTTTGGGTAATATTTCAAATAAGTAGTCATATAATTTAAGAAAGAAAAGTAAATAACTAAAAATAATGCAATTGTATTAAATTTTGGGGGCAAGCTATCAACACGATCAGATTTTGTAAAAAAAAAAAAAGGTTAAAGTGTAAATTGCACTTGTTATTGAAAGATTATAAAAGAAATATTAGCCAATTACAAATATCAAAATTTTAATTAATAAAATTCCCAAATATATTATTATTCTAAAAATAAATAAATCCTTAATTCATTAAAACAATTCTGTAATAAAATAAAATTAGAACAAGAATATATTTGTGTTAAACCTCCAATACGTAAGTATAATTTTACTTCCTTCCTCTAAGGCTCTAACCCACCAGCGGCCGGCCGGTTCTGCACTCAAAGCTGGTAGTTGGGAGGTGCCGGGTTCGATCCCAGGTCGCGCTCATCGATCTAGCCGTTCGGAGTTTTCCATGGTTTCCTCCGAAACACGCGTAAATACGGGCTAGGACCCCTTAGCAAGACCCCCATGGAGGGCATTCTCCCCATAGGCGTAGGACACTTGCGGAGTCAATCGGCCTTAAAAATCCTACAACAACAACCTCTAAAGCTCTCTATATATTTTAATCGCATTAAAATAAAAATTGCAATTTCTCTGTCTGTCTCTTTTAAGAACAATCAAAATTAGGATAGAGAAAGATAAAATTTTTTACCATTTTAACAAATTTAAGTTAATATAACTATTCCGATAAATTTTAAATATCGAACTTATCTAAGTTCGCTAGTTACCTAATCGGCTTTGTGGAGTTTTGTAATGAATTATTCAACTGTTTAGCTTCCGTTCTCATTCTTTTCAATATTATCATTAAAAATTATATATATATATTGTTCGTGTGTAGGGGGAGGGAGGTTTTTTTTTTTTTTTTTTTTTTTTTTTTTTTGTACCTAAATTGCAGAGTTATTTATTTTATTTCTAAAACAGTTGTTTTGCATATTTTATAAGATCAATACTGCTCAAGTAAAAATAGATATATGTAATGTTTAATTCCGTACTTAAAGTAATTTTAATAATTAAAAGATTTTTTACGTGCAATTATTTAACAATTCATTTAAAAAACAGCAAATTATCAGCTTAATCTTTATCTGTAACCAACGTATGTAGCCGGGAATACTTGAAAAAACGCTGTCAAACTTCTTTCTGCATTACCATTCTAGAAAATACCACCCTTTCTTTTATGCTACAGGGGAGCGTAACTCAATGACTTCCCCAAGCATGATAGAAACTAGAGAACGCTTCTAACAAAAAGAATTCCTGTCAAACACCTGCCATCACTTTTAACTCAAACAAAGCTCTTCAATTTATCTCTGTCCGAAAAATAAAAATAGTCTCCATTATTTCTTATCTTCTTCTTCTTCTTTTTTTTTTTTTTATTTATTATTATAATTATTATTTTAACATCATGATATCTTTTAAAAAATAATTAAAATACCATAAATAGTAAATATGTGAATAAAGTAATAAATAAAAGCTTATTTATTTATTTTTTTAACTGAAAAAGGTCCTGTGAAAGATTTTTTATATTCAGCCCTCTTAAAAGAATAAATTTCTAACTGACGATGAAATAAATAATCACTAACAAAGATGAAATGCTTTCGAAACATAGTTTAACTCTATGGCATAATTTGGGGCAATTTCAGTGTACGATTCGCAAGTAGCAATTCGCAATTTACCCATTCTTCCGTTACCCATTTTTCCATTACCCATTTTTCCGCTTACCCTTTTTTCCGTTACCCTTTTTTCCGCTTACCCATTTTTCCATTACCCTTTTTTCCGCTTACCCATTTTTCCGTTACCCATCTTTCCGTTACCCATTTTTCCCTTACCCATTTTTCCGCCTCCCATACAATATACCTGTTTACATTATAATTGTCTATATATATATAAATATATTAATTTGAATACTAATAATATTTAATAATCCTTAATTTTCACTGACTGATTATCAGTATATATATAGAATAAGAATAATAATAAAAACCAGTAATGCCATAAATGTAATATACACTAAAATTCAAATAAATAATAATCAAAATTAAGAAGTAATACGCACGTGAAATTGTGTGATTGCTTTAACCAATTATTTTTTTCAATTTGAAAAAAAAAAAAAAAAAAACTTAATATAAAAAATACTAAGATTATAGCATATTCCTAAATACGAGATAAAATGCAAGCAAATAACAAAGAATATGGATAAAAATAAATAAATTGAAAAGTAAAATGAGAATAAGGCATGCGGTCTGAACTTTTATATGAGAGAATTCAAATTGAATAAATAATTAAATAAAATATATTGCGTAAAGAATAATGTATATAAGATTAAAAAATATATATATATATTAATTAAAATGCATAAAATGTGTGCATTAAATGTAATTAAATTTTTTTTTCATTTTAATCATAAAAATTGTACAAAAACACATACATACACATTGAAAAAAAAATAATCGCACAGAAATTTTATTATAATAATGATGCAAAAAAACTTTTTTTTTCTTTTTTAAACAAGTGCCATAAAATTATAATAAAAATAAATAAATAAAAAATATTTAAATTGCGTCGGTTTCAAGTTATGAAGTATGACTCTTAATAAGAGGACCAAAAAAAAAAAAAAAAAAGAGGCACGAGTGCAGTATGAAATCATGTGTATTATATATATATGAAATTATTATACACTCTCTCTCTCTCTCTCTATATATATATAGAGAGAGAGAGAGAGAGATTAAATAAAATGAATTTTGTATACACACAAAATGAAATTTTGTATATTCAAAATATTTTTATAAGCAAATTTAAAAATTGTTAATTAACATATATTAATATTGGATGAATTAAACCTAAATGGATGCACATTTTTAAAATTAATTAAATACATAATGCAAATCATTTAAATAAGACAATTTCAAATTCTAAAAATCTAGATGAGTATGATATATTTTAAAGCATGGTGCAGCACATAAGCCTACGTTGCATTCATCGCATTGGAACCGAGTCTCACGACGGACTCTTTTTCCATTATCATTTTTCTTTTGTGAACAAACAACACATTGGCGAGCTTTTGCTTTTTTTGTACCACTGTTTTGTACATAAGAAGGAAAATGTCGCCCTGTTAACCGTGTAACGTTTTCAGACTGCTTAATATGATTACGAATATTATTCTGGCAATTCGCGCCATTTTCTTGAATGAGTCTCTCAATTAATTTTATTCTGAAATCAACATGTGTCATTTTCCCACCTTTTTTTTGGTACAAAACAAAAGAATTAAACTCCGCCTGATTAATTAGGTGGCGAAATATTTTTTTGTAGTATTTTCTTTGATGATTTCTCGCAACTGGGTAATATGATAGACACTGGTCCGATTTATCGACACCTCCCATGGTTTTGTTGTACTCAACAACTGCTGTTGGTTTTTTGCTGACTTTTTTGTCTTTGGTAAGGGTTTCCTTGAAATCTGCTGTGTGTACTGTACTTAACATTAACACAGGCTTCTTATCTTTCCATTTCAAAGTGCATATTTTCCCCTTCTGATATGCAATTAAGTCGCCTTTTTTTAATTTTTCTGTTTTCATTTTGGGGGGTAGACCTTTTCGATTTGCCCTCAAAGTTCCACAAATATCTGTCTTGCACTTTATCAAAAGCTCAGCTAATTCAGGTGACGTATAAAAGTTATCGACAGTTAATAAATAGCCCTGATTTTTTAAGTCGTGGATTAATGTCATTACACTTTTTGTGGACAGTCCATAATTTTCGTATTCGTCCATAAAAGTAGTTCCTTTTCCAGTATAGAACAGGGAATTCCAAATATATCCGGATTCGGACTCGCATAATTGAAATAACTTTATTCCGAAGCGTGCACGCTTGCTTGGAATGTATTGTTTCCACCCCAATAATCCTTTATGGGCTATTAAGGATTCATCGATGGATATATTCTCATTAGGAATGTATGCTGTTTTAAACTGCTTAACTAACATGGAATGTAATTGATAAATTTTTCTTAGTTTCGGATTGGGGTGGTTTTCAGCCCTAAATTCATCTGTATTTTCAAAGTGCAGGAATTTCATTAACAAAGTATATCTTTGCTCAGGCATTACTCTTCCAAAAAAAGGTGTGTTAATGATTGGTCGAGTTGACCAAAACCATCTCTCTTTAGGTTTATTAATTACACCTTGGAGTAACATTAGCGCCAGGAAACATTTCATTTCTTTGTTATCGGTTTCGTTCCAGTTCAGAATTCGAGAACTCGGCGTCAAATTATTGCTGTTTAGATAATTCTCTGCATATCTATTTGTTTCTTTTACAATAAAAGAAATGATTTCTTCATTAAAGAAAAGTTCGAAAAACTCCAATGGATCTTCCGTAAAGACAGTGGCTTGGACACCGGAGTTTCCTGTGAATGGAAACCTTGGAGGGGCATTTAATTTGGCTGTCACATCAATAGGCGTCCAAATTCTCACAGAATCTAATGAATCATCTTCAGATTCAGAATCGCTTTCTGAAGAACTAAATTCATCTCCTGAAGAGCTCAATAAGCTCTCTTCCGAATCAGAATGCATTTTTTTTTTTCCCAAAGTATTTTATTCGCTCTCAAGACAACAAATTCAAGTTATACTGATGAAGAATAAGAATATGTATTTCAAAAATGATAAGAAAAGAGTTTCTATCCTTATGAAATAATTTCATTGGCTAGTGTCTGAGCCAGTCCGCATTGCAATCCATTCTCAGTTTCCTAGTAGTTTGTAAATAGCATAGAAAAGAAAAAAAGAAAGAAGGAAATATCGGGAGGGCTGCGGAGGCGGGGAGGGATGGTGGTGGTATTGAATGTGGAAAATTCTTTTAAATTTTCTGAAAAGAGAAAGTTGCTTTGCCTTTGAATTCGGAAAATGGTTTATAGTTTTAGCAGTCTAAAAAAATTATCTTGTATATTTGAAATTATTACAAAGGGAACAAAATAGATATTATCGTTTAAAAGTAATAATGCCTATTTTGCTTAAAATGCTTTTAATTACAAAACGACATTTTAATGATTAAAAATTTAACATATGTTATAAATAGAAACGGAGACTGCAACAAACAGGATGATTTATATTATTAATATTAATACGAAAACGAATCCATAAAATATTTGAATAAACAAATTAATAAAAAGGATTTTCTTTCTTTCTTTTTTTCTTTTCATTTCTGATTTGCATAAAAACATTGCCAAGTAGTATTTTAAACTTTTGTTGAAGATTTTGCTACAGAAAAAAGGGAGAATGAGATAAAAAACAAACATATGCGTATTACTCTCTTCTGGAATTTTCATCTATAAGAGGGTCCCATTTCAGTTGCATTTTGAAATTTTAAACATATTACACATATAAAATAAAATAAATAATTTAATAAATGAATTTCTTGTAAGACAGTGATATATGAGATAACATAAAATGATCAAAAATGCCCCCAAAACACAAAGAGTTTAACAATTACTTAAACATTCAAGATGTTGGGGAAAAAAATAAATAAATAAATAAATAAAAGTGGAAACTAAAACTTACTAAATATTACCAATTATGTATTAATTACATGATTTATTTATTTATTTATTTTAAGTATTGAGCACTACAGAATGTTAATATAAGAGACAGTAATATTAAAACAGTTAACGTAGTGATAAATTTTATTTATATGCTCCCCATCAGTTTTAAGCGGTGGTGGCCCCTGTTCCTTTCTTCTTGTTATTTCTGTTTTATTTGTTTGAATTTTGCTTTTGCTTTAGAGTTTTCATTTCTTATATCGACTACATATATCCGACATAGTTATATAATTTTTGTAAAAGGCAGACTTGTAATCTAGAAATAAGTATTTTTACTTGGATATTTATTAGAGAAAAAAGAATCTAGTAACAATTGTATCCGTCCTAAAACTTTCTTTTATATTACTGTATATAACGATAGCATCTGCTGATTAATATGGGCAGAAATTTACTGATAGCTTATAATATTAAACAACTTAATTATTCAGTTTGGTTTAATTTTAACCAATAGATGTTAAGATGTAGCCATGTCGGAAATAACAGCAGGGGTATGATAGCAACGCACCTATCGGATGATGAACAACCACGTTTTTTTTCATCATAGGGCTTCTTAATGAACCTGTCACTTTTTTTTTTTTTTTTTTTTTTTCAGTTATAAATAATTGAAACTGAAGTTTTTCCATGTTCGAGGAAAATTTCAGCATAGGAGCATCATCTGCCATCTGATATACACTCAAAATGAATCAGAATATTAATTCATAATATATCAAGTTTTGTGGATCTTATGTACCAAGTTTTGTGGATTTCTACACAATAGGTGCTAAGATATAACTCTTCCGTAAATAGGAGAAATCAAACCGTAGCAGTGCTATCTGTTTGGTGATTTACACTAAAATTGCCAGGCCTAAGTTATGCGAATATGCAACTGAATAGTAACTTTTACGAAATTCTGAGTATTAATCTTTAAACTAGAACTCCTAAACATTTTTTGTCACACAAATATGGAAGGAATGACATTTTTTAAACTTATCATATCCTGTTCTATACCACTAAAAGCACATAAAATGATTAAGTAATGGAAGTCGAATGTTTTTACGAATTCAATACTTACTTCTATTAATATAAATGAAAATGAAAGCAAAGACGCAGAGAGAGAAAGACAACATGCCATTTTTTGATAATTAAACTTATTAGGGGATTTTATTTATGACTGAAAAAAGAAAAAAAAATCTGCACTTATATTATGCATTATCTATAAAAATATTTCTCGAACTTGGTCCAGTTATATTTAAATTTTGTCGAAACGATACGATTCTTAAATAAATAATAAGTAAGATACGCATGAAGATAAAAATTAATCATGGGTAATATTTAAGCACGAGGACTACAGTTCATTCATTACTTGATCATTTTATAGAAAAATTTATTATTAAAAGGTGGGAAACAAATCAACTGCGCTTGCCTAAATCTGTTTTTTGTTAGAAATAAGACAACTGCGCCCAAGTCATTATATCGCCCTCCCTCTCCCCATGATAATCTCTTTTTCTGGGAAATTCCTAGCATAAACATTTTCCTCTTTATCTTTACTTAAATTTACACAAATATGATAGAAAAATTGTTTGCGGACAAATTTTCTAACTTACGTTTTCTCTAGAAATATGCAGTCCCTCCCCGCACTCCCGTGAATTCAAATTTATTTCCAGTCAATTCTCCTTATAAATAAAATTATAAAGATCATTTTTTGATCATTTTTCCACCATAGTTATAACAAATTATATATTTGAAGCTTTACTGTTTTTAAACTATGCTTAGGACTATGCAAAAGCAATCTGTCTAAAACTAAAGCTATAAGAAAGATTTTAAGAGCTTCCTTTCTTCCTTTTTTAATTCTAATAAATAGAAATGTTCTAAATTTATTTAGGTTTATTTACTTAAATATATATATATATATATATTGAGCTTTCTAAACTTAGTTCTGATTTTATTGAATGTTAAAGTATGAGTCACAGATTATTTAGTACTGTGAAAAGGATATTGTATAATTATAAAAGTATTCTAAAATATGCCATCTGAACTACAGAATTTAAATATAGTAATTTTATTTCGCCATTTTATATGTATGTTCTGAAAATAAAGTTTTTTTTTTTTTTTTTTTTTTTAAATACAAATTTAAACTGTTAAAAAATGTCATCATGAAATATATATATATTGAGCTTTCTTAACTTAGTTCTAATTTTATTCAACGTTAGAGAATGAGCCACAGATTATTTAGTATTGTGAGAAGGATGTTGTATAATTGTAAAAGTATTCAAAATATGCCATCTGAACTGCAGAATTTAGATGCAGTAAGTTTATTCCGCCTTTTTTATAAATATGTACTAAAAATAAAGTTATATATATATATATATATATATATATATAATTAAAGTGTTAAAAAACGTCATCATGAAATATTCATTTATTTTAATAAATGAATTATAATTAAAAGTATAACAACAAACAGTCATAAATTGATATCACAGGATAATATCTGATCCTAACAATTGAAAAAATAAATATCCATTGCGTAAATAATAGTATCAAAATAGTTTACTTGATAAAAGTTCATATTTCATTTATTTATTTATTTTTCTTGAATTATTATTCAAAGAAAGTATTTTATAAAGTATTCTAAAACTCTAATAGTGAGATATTTTGAATCAAAGCTACTCAAAAATCGCGTGAAAAATATGAAAAAATGTAGTCATTCACTTATTGCTTCATAATATAACTCATCCCTTCAATATTATTCAGGCTAATAAATTTATGTGTATCAAATTTTCAAATCTATTAATTTGAATAATAAATAATATGGTGAGGCATTCACACTACCTTTCCTTACCCTGCATTTGTATAAAAAGAGATCATTATATTTTATCTATCTATCTAATTTTTCATCTCTATCTCTCAGCATACAAAAAAAAAAATAAAAAATAAAAATAAAAATAAATATCCGCACACTTTGGGGCCAAAAGCTGTACAATTTTTTTTTTAATTTTGTGGATTTCAGTTTTTTTTTTTTTTTTTTTTTTTTTTTTCATGCAATTCTAAATTAGAGTTTTTATGGTATAATGATTATTTTAAAATAATAGTGATATAAATAAGTATGTAAAATATGCATAATAATAATAATAAAAAGCAATTAAAGATTAAAAAAATATACGAAGTTTTATATTGCATAATGTTTTTTCAATTAAAAAATAAAAATTTGCCTTATAAGGTAAGATACAAAATTTAAGTATAAAAACATTTGATATAATTGACTTGTGCATTATAATATATATATATATATCACTATGTTTAGAAATATAAATAAGACTTTTTTTTTCAGTCTTTGAATAGTTATTATTATTAATTTATTTCAAACATAAATGACATAGACCTCAAATAAAATTGCCTTTATTTGTCTCATTCGGCACCTAAAATATAACTATTGAATTAAGTACTATCTCCATTTTCTTTCCCTTGGAATCTTTACTGTGAATTTTATTTGTTTATATTGATTGTAATGTGCGAATTTCTGGCAGTCTACTGTATATGCAGACTCCCAAAATCTTTCCTTCTTTTTTTTTTTTTTTTTTTTTATTGGATCTTTCTTATTTGTAATTTTTTTCTATAAGCGTAAGAAGAAAGTATTTGATTCGTTTTTAATTTAATGTTAAATCTGGAATAATGTTTATTCATATTATTTCACTTCTACTATCTAACTTCTACATTATTTAACTAACTATCTAACTACTAATTTTACTAAATTTTACATTTGTTGTTAGTTTAAAGTTTTCAACTTCAGTTAGAGACAAATTTTAAACGATATTAATTATTTTTCTTTTTTTGCTCTCCACCTCTTATATTTATTTTTATTTATTTATTTATTTATTTATTTATTTTTTTTTTTTTTAAAGATTTTTTTGGCAAATTCATTTCTTCTATTAGCCCGCAGTATGCTTATTCATAATATATATTACACCGAATTATAATTTATTAAATTGCAGAATTGTAAGGCAGAAATGACTCTGGCGTCAACCATAAACAATTTCATTTTAATTATAGTATAACTTATATTTAAAAAAAAAAAAAAAAAAAAAGAAGTTATATAATTATAAATGATTTTACACGGAAAATTATTAAAACAGAGCTAAATAAATGATTTTAAATCATAAGATTACATTGTGTTATTAAGATAATAGTAGCATTATTTATGATTTTAAATCATAAGATTACATTGTGTTATTAAGATAATAGTAGCATTATTTAAATGTAAGTTTTCGCCCCTACATATAGAAAATTCAATTACACTTATGAATGTAACATTTAAATTTTATTTCCAATATGGAGAAATATTTATTTCATTTCAAAAGAAATGTTGTGAACTTGTTTAAAAGCAAAGAAGTAAAAGTTATCTTTCAACTGCAGGATTAATGTCAAAACATACATGAGTATTGTTAAAGATACAACCTCAAAGATCTGGTTGGGAATCAATTGTATTTGCTTGTAAACTATTCTTATCCGTTCAACCCACATGTCAATCAAAGAGTCTGCGAAAGGAGGGAAGTGAAATCTGGAATAAAACGGGCCTGACCACTCAGCCCTGGAAATATGTATCTAAGAAAAGACGGGTTCAACGCTTCAGAGACGAAAATCTTTATCAAGAAAAAGAAGGGCCTGACCATTTACGAGACACATTTCAAATCCGGAAAAAGACGGGCTTAACGCTTATAGGGTTAAAAAATATCCTTTATTCATTGCAAAAATCTTCCAACCAAAACTTCATAGGCCAAATTAGTTTTTTTTACTTGCATAACAGGAGAAGTACAATAACAAAAAAAGGAGAATAATGCGCGAATTGCCGCACTGATGCCGATCCTAACGGAAAAACTGTGGGGAATCGCGAAGCCTCGTTCCATGACCTCCGCTGCCGAACTCCCGATGTTCACTGCCACACCACGAAACGCGAACACCGATCAACGGTAACCCCGCATCCGTGAAAACGTGCGCCGATTGACGGAAACGGAGCATGTGACCAAAGCGCGGTGGAGTAAACATTATGCAACACACAATGCCGGGAATGGACATATTTCGCCGAAATTGTGAAAATATTTTAAATTAAATTACGATCGCGGAAAATACGTGATAATTAAAATTACAAAATATTAATATGTGGATGTTCTAAAATAGATCCGGATTATTTAATACTTAAATTGAGGGTTTTTTATTAGCTGATATTAATTAATTTAAGAGGGAAAATAGGACATTAAAAATTGGATGAAAGCTGGAAAGAATGGTGATAGCTTTTCATCACAATTCCACCCTTTAACAGCAATTTTTTTTTTTTTTTTTTGGCATGACTGGTGCAGGCAAGTCGCATCCATCAAATCTCCACAAAAGGTAAAGAAAAAAAACATTACATATTGAGTTTGCACTGAAATTCCGTACATCATTATGACTAAGTGTTTTGCCAAATAAATGCAATGTAAATAAATTGTATCACCACGAATTATGAGTAGGTAACCTTTTTCAAAATTTTAGAATGTTAAATAAAAAAATTGTGATACAAGGAGATGTACACCAAAATAAATACAATGTGCTACATGTAAAATAAGAAACATAAAGATACAACACATACATTGTGTAATAAAATAAAGTAATATGTTAGACACATTGCATGCAAATTATACTAAAAATAAAAATATTGCGTGTGATCACACTTAAAAAAATATATATCAGTCAGCAGCTTGAATATTACATAATTAATCACCTGTGAATATGATTTCAGATACCATGTGGGAATATAGAAATTAAGAATTTAAAACTTAAAAAAATGAAAGAACTGGAACCTGTGCAAAACTGAAAAAAAATTGTGAACTATTGAAATAAAGAACCATGGAATGAATGACAAGTGCAAATCTACACAGCGGCTGCAGTCCACAGTGCAAATTCAACACTCATCAGAGAACATGAGAGACAATGAGACGCACAAACAAGTTCGCCAGCGAACAAATTTGGCGACACTTTGCAACATATAGCAGAGTTAACAAAATAAGAAATACTTAAGATTGTAGAAAATTTTGACAGGTATGAACCAAAGATCCCTGAGGCAAAATGAAAATAAACACAAGATTGACTAATGCAAACCGACTAGATAATAAGATTAAATAAATATATATATGTATATCAATGCAAACAAATATTGTATTATACACATTGTAAATGTGCATATGAAAAAGTAAAATATATTTAGTAAGGAAAATTTTACACAAAAAAACAATGTAAAAAAAACATGACAGTGATGTAAACAAATATTGTATTATACATATTGTAAATGTGCATATGAAAAAGTAAAATATATTTAGCAAATAAAGCCATATGCAAAAATTTTGCTGAGTACGAAAAGTTATTACTTCTTCCACAGTTTTTTAAAACATGTTCGTGGTCTCAAGTTGTACCTTAAATATGCTTTTAAAAGTTTATTTTGAGACCTTGTAATTTTCTGTGTAGGTATATACTGATTATTTTTGGCTTTATGGATAGTGGAGGCAGATGCATCACCAGATTCAGAGTAATTACTCTCATTACCTGGATTGCTGAGCATTTCGGTTGTTTGAGGAAACTCTTGATCTGATGAAGCTAAAGAAAATTTATGACTTATCACATGAGGATGCTGATGAACGACAGGATCAGCTGGTGCAACAGAAGATACCGGTTCAGGAGTAAGGTCAGGCATCTCTAGAGATACAGCATCAGGGCACTGCTTTGGACTGCAAGGTTACTGGGTCGGAATGTCAAGGGTCTGGTTCGTATCAGGTTGGGATAGAGCTTCATCATAAAATAGAGATCTATGAATTTCTACTTAAGTGTCTATAGCCGTAAATACTAATTTTAGCTTTTAATTTCTAATCTTAAGTTTGTTTAGTGCTTTTATTTTGCCATTCAAATGCAATATTACTCATTTAGAAGCCAATGCATTAATTTTTTTTTAGCTAAATAATGATATGATATGAATTTCCCTTTTTCAAGCTTGAACTTTACATCTAAGTATAATATAAAATAGGAAGTCTTACCATTTCTTTTTTCTGCACTCGGATTATAATTACATAAACAGTACGAAGCCGAAAATCCGGAATCGTCGGGACCGCGGCGATTCTGGATTTTCAGATTTTCCGGATTTTTGGTCATGTCTAAAAAATATAATATTATGGTTTAAGTACTGGGATAATATGCAAATCCAAGTAAAAAAATAATATATTATGATTTTTAAACATATTCTGTAATATTCCTTTTATCAACTTTCACAATACATAAATAAAATAAAATTAAATTAAAAATAACTTGAAAAATAAAACAGATTTAATGAAATATTTGCAAACAAAAATTAGTACAAGTTATAATAAAAGAAAAAAAAAAATAAGAAAAACATGCCATTTTAAAAAGATATGATTTTTTTTCTTTTAATTTTTCCTGTGAGCAAAGCATTGAAAGGATAACTGGTTAATTATTTGTGTGTGTATTTGTTTGTATTAAAATTTAAAAACTTCTTCACATACCATGAAATTAATGAAAGCAGAACTGGTTTCGAAAAGACATGGTCTTTATACTTCAGGGGCAAACATGTGCTACTGTATTGGAGGCAAAAGCAAGACAAGTTTCATTATTGATTGTACACCAGTTCTTTTTTTTTTTTTTTTAAGTATTGTATGAAGTGAGCCCAAATGAAAAGGAGACTAAAGTTATATGTGAAGAAATTTTAATAACAGTATTATAATTACAGTTCATGTAGAATAGTACAACTATAAATAATTGTCATTGCCATTGATATACTGATCCCAGCATGCAGGAAGGGAGTGGATGGCTTCAGTGTAGAAACTTCTGGGTTGCTGACGGATCCAGTTTTCCACAGTATCCTGGATTTCCTAGTCACAGGTGAACCTCTGACCTTTCAGAAATTTCTTTAAGGGGCCAAAGATAGAGGAGTCTCATAGGAAAATATCGGGGCTGTAAGGGGGATGTTGCAGGACTGTGGTGTAATAAAAATTCGTTGTTGAGAGTTATGAAAATAAGAGTGTTAAAGATAACTTTTATCTCAAGAATATAACGTGATCGTAAAATAAAGTTTTTAGATAAAATCCTGGTGGAAGTACTTACCAGGTACGTTGTTGTCGCCGATCTGAGGGAATGACACATTCAATTTTTCTAATGAAGAGATCTAATTCTATTCCTTAAAAAATATCCTTTATTCATTGCAAAAATCTTCCAACCAAAACTTCATAGGCCAAATTAGTTTTTTTTACTTGCATAACAGGAGAAGTACAATAACAAAAAAAGGAGAATAATGCGCGAATTGCCGCACTGATGCCGATCCTAACGGAAAAACTGTGGGGAATCGCGAAGCCTCGTTCCATGACCTCCGCTGCCGAACTCCCGATGTTCACTGCCACGCCACGAAACGCGAACACCGATCAACGGTAACCCCGCATCCGTGAAAACGTGCGCCGATTGACGGAAACGGAGCATGTGACCAAAGCGCGGTGGAGTAAACATTATGCAACACACAATGCCGGGAATGGACATATTTCGCCGAAATTGTGAAAATATTTTAAATTAAATTACGATCGCGGAAAATACGTGATAATTAAAATTACAAAATATTAATATGTGGATGTTCTAAAATAGATCCGGATTATTTAATACTTAAATTGAGGGTTTTTTATTAGCTGATATTAATTAATTTAAGAGGGAAAATAGGACATTAAAAATTGGATGAAAGCTGGAAAGAATGGTGATAGCTTTTCATCACAATTCCACCCTTTCACAGCAATTTTTTTTTTTTTTTTTGGCATGACTGGTGCAGGCAAGTCGCATCCATCAAATCTTCACAAAAGGTAAAGAAAAAAAACATTACATATTGAGTTTGCACTGAAATTCCGTACATCATTATGACTAAGTGTTTTGCCAAATAAATGCAATGTAAATAAATTGTATCACCACGAATTATGAGTAGGTAACCTTTTTCAAAATTTTAGAATGTTAAATAAAAAAATTGTGATACAAGGAGATGTACACCAAAATAAATACAATGTGCTACATGTAAAATAAGAAACATAAAGATACAACACATACATTGTGTAATAAAATAAAGTAATATGTTAGACACATTGCATGCAAATTATACTAAAAATAAAAATATTGCGTGTGATCACACTTAAAAAAATATATATCAGTCAGCAGCTTGAATATTACATAATTAATCACCTGTGAATATGATTTCAGATACCATGTGGGAATATAGAAATTAAGAATTTAAAACTTAAAAAAATGAAAGAACTGGAACCTGTGCAAAACTGAAAAAAAATTGTGAACTATTGAAATAAAGAACCATGGAATGAATGACAAGTGCAAATCTACACAGCGGCTGCAGTCCACAGTGCAAATTCAACACTCATCAGAGAACATGAGAGACAATGAGACGCACAAACAAGTTCGCCAGCGAACAAATTTGGCGACACTTTGCAACATATAGCAGAGTTAACAAAATAAGAAATACTTAAGATTGTAGAAAATTTTGACAGGTATGAACCAAAGATCCCTGAGGCAAAATGAAAATAAACACAAGATTGACTAATGCAAACCGACTAGATAATAAGATTAAATAAAAAAATATATATATATCAATGCAAACAAATATTGTATTATACACATTGTAAATGTGCATATGAAAAAGTAAAATATATTTAGTAAGGAAAATTTTACACAAAAAAACAATGTAAAAAAAACATGACAGTAATGTAAACAAATATTGTATTATACATATTGTAAATGTGCATATGAAAAAGTAAAATATATTTAGCAAATAAAGCCATATGCAAAAATTTTGCTGAGTACGAAAAGTTATTACTTCTTCCACAATTTTTTAAAACGTGTTCGTGGTCTCAAGTTGTACCTTAAATTTGCTTTTAAAAGTTTATTTTGAGACCTTGTAATTTTTTGTGTAGGTATATACTGATTATTTTTGGCTTTATGGATAGTGGAGGCAGATGCATCACCAGATTCAGAGTAATTACTCTCATTACCTGGATTGCTGAGCATTTCGGTTGTTTGAGGAAACTCTTGATCTGATGAAGCTAAAGAAAATTAATGACTTATCACATGAGGATGCTGATGAACGACAGGATCAGCTGGTGCAACAGAAGATACCGGTTCAGGAGTGAGGTCAGGCATCTCTAGAGATACAGCATCAGGGCACTGCTTTGGACTGCAAGGTTGCTGGGTCGGAATGTCAAGGGTCTGGTTCCTATCAGGTTGGGATAGAGCTTCATCATCAATGGAGGAATGATGTATCTCTATTTCATTGGGCTCTCTAAAACTGCATACAGGGCCTGGAAAATATACCACTGCTTCCTGTGAAGTAGAGTGAAAAGAGTTATTAACAGTATAGTTAGACAGAGAAGTAATAGGAACATTTAGACATCTAGTATTTGTAGTTTCGGCAGGTGTGTTATGTTGTGAAACAGGCGGGTCCTGTGTGACCAGGTGCTGAGGTCTGGGACGCGATAAGACCAATCTATCAATATGGAAGATAGAGGTTTTTCCTTCTGGATTTCCAGCTCGGCGGATACAACAATTTACAGGGCTTATTATCTTTACTACTTCAAATGGTCCATCTAACTTCTTTGAAAACTTTTTGACTGGTTTTATGTAAACAATGTCACCTTGTTTAAATTTTCTGAGCTTTTTATACTGAGATTGTTTTTGTTGATTGTATTGTTGGGAAAATTGAAGATTATTGTAAACCAATGCATAAATATGATTGATTGCTTTAAAGATTTCATTTAAGGAATGAGACAAATTTAGAACTGGTGTCATACGTGAAGGATCAGCAATATCTGTTACGAGGGAGAGTTCTCTAGCGAAATGTATTTGGTTCGGAGAAAAACCTGTGGAAGGATGCTTCGAGCCATTGTATAGAGATTTATGAAGATCTATTGCATGGAAAAAACTCTTTCCCTCAAGTTGAAGAGCAGAAATTGTGGCTTTTATTGATGAATTTATTCTTTCTGAAATTCCGTTCGCCTGCGGATGTCCTGTAGAACAATGCCTCAAATTTATTTGTAAGACGTCTTTTAAATTATTGAACACGGCTGAATTGAACTGAACTCCTAAATCTGATAGGATTTGTGCTGGCCTTCCGTAACTGCAAATATATTTGAAAATTTTCTCCGCAACAGAACTAGCAGTGATAATTTTGATGGGATAAAGTTCCATGTGTCTTGAGAAAATGTCGACAACAGTGAGTATATGAAATTTATTCTTAAAAGGTCCTACTAAATCAATACTGATCATCTCAGAGGGATGAGACGGCAAAATAGTGTCTTGGTACGGAGCACGAGGATATTTTTGTGGTTTTGCTTGAAGGTAAACACAGCATGAGTTTATGTAGGCTTGGGTATCAATAAACATTCCTTTCCACCAGTAATTACGTTTCAGTAATTGGTATGTTTTTTGCACACCGAGATGAGTAGGGTGAGCAATTCTCAAAACTTTTGGTATTAGGGAAGCAGGAACAACGATCCTTGGTATGAAGTCAATATTTGTTCTTTTCTTGCCACAATTGAACATGAGAAGATTGTTAGAGGAATTTATAGAATATTTCTTATTGAGAGATGAGAATTTGCGTTGGAGTATGGAATTGTAGATTTTTGATATTTTTTTATCTTTTAATTGTTCAGACAAAATGGTGGCGACAGATATTTCTAAAAGAGGATCTTGTGGTTGCATGTGAGTGGAGGTATGAATTGTGTTTATATACTGCTCATCATTATTAGCTGGTTGTTTAATTGATGTAATTTCCTCAATGGGAAGGATCTCGTTGGTCTGTATAAGTTGTGGATGTGATTGAATTTTCTGCTTTTCTGGACTTACAGGCAATCTTGAAAAATAGTCTTCAAGCACATTTTGCTTGCCAGGAATGTGGGAGAAAGTAAAATAGTACTCATCTAATTGAAGCAACCATCTGGTTGCTAGATCGGTTGGAGAGGAAGACTTACGAAAATGTTTTAGTGGAAGGCTATCAGATAGTATTATGAAGTGTCTATTATACAAATAGTATTTATAAGCTTGAACGCCTTTTACTATGGCCATCAGCTCTTTCTTCAAAGTGGGGTATTTCATTTCTGATTTGGACAAAGTCTTACTAAAATATGAGACTGGTAGTAACTTGCCATCAAAGTCTTGCATCAGACAAGCCGAAATTGCCTGTTTTGAGGCATCCGTATTAAGGTAAAAAGTTTTGTCCCACATCGGTTGTTTGAGAAATGGTTCCTTGAAGAAAAAGTCCTGCAATTCCCTGAAAGCTTTTTCATGTTCGGTTTTCCATTTAAATGAGGCTTTATTTGAAGTAAGTTGGTTAAGTAGCACTGTCTTCTGATCAAAATTTGACACTAAGTTACGATAGAAGGAGCAAAGTCCTAAAAATTTCTTTAAGTGTTTTTTTGTTTTAGGAGTGGGGAAAGTGGTGATCTTTGTAATATTGCTAGTGATGGGTTCAATTTTGTTTTCTGAAATTCTAAATCCCAGATAATCTATTTTGTCTTGATGAAAATTACACTTTGTGGGACTAAGTGTAAGATTATATTTAGATAAACATTTGAAAAAAGCTTCGAGTTTCTCAATAGATTCAGTTAGCGAATTTGCAGCCACGACTACATCGTCCTGGTATGCAAAGAGTCCTGGAAGGTTTACCTCATCCAAAATTTTGTTCATTAAATGTTGAAATATTGAAGTTGAATTTTTCAAGCAAAAAACTAGTCGGTTGTATTGATATGTTCCAAAGGGTGTGTTAAAAGCAAGTTTTTGTCTATATTCTTCAGGTAGATTTATTTGATTGTATGCACTGTGAAGGTCTAGGTTTGAATAAAATTTAAATTGAGCTATGTTTGAAATGATGTCCTGTATCTTCGGAAGAGGGTAAGAAGACTGTGTTATTATGGCATTTACCAATCGAAGATCAAGAGCAAACCGATATTTTTGAATTCCATCCGCACCAATTTTCTTTTTTACGAGAAGGAGATGACAGGCCCAATCCGAAATGGTGTTGGAAATAATACCTGCCTCTTTCATTTCTTCCAACTGCCTTTTGGCTTCAGCTTGGAGACTTTGAGGAATTGGATACGGAAGTGATCTTCGAGGAAAGTTAGAGGTGAAATTTAATTGTGGCACAACATAGTCAGTGTGCCCCATGGTATTCAGAGTGGAAGAGAACACTGACCAATGCCGGGTAAGTAATTTTTTTATTTCAGATTGTTGTTGTGAATTAAGATGATCTATTTTAAAATTATCTATATTGAATTCCTTTTTCCTTAAAGTTAGTGTGTCTTCAGAAGCTTTGATTAAATTTACAAATGCATTTACTTGTGGGATGTTTTCGTTTTGCAATTCTTGTATATCATCTATCTCATAGACATGACCTAGGCATTGATTTTTGTTTAAATGAATAGTTTCATCAGAAATATTTTTAAGAAACACATTGAATACAATTTTATTTTGTTGAGAATTTTCAGAAGTGTTAAAATTTAAATCCTTTAAAGAAATGATAGCCATAGGACAGTCCCTTTTGTTATCCGGAATCGATTCAAATAGAAAATTTAAATTTGAAGAAATGTTATTACAGAATACTTTAACAAATAATTCTTCATTTGGTTGTATTAATACCTTATTTACAAGCTTAGCTTCAAAAATATTACTTTGTAAGGGAGAAGAATTTTGAGAAACAATAGCATTTGTATGATTATCATTAGGGAATTTATTATTATTGTTAAACTGCATTTGTTCTACATCCCGATACCAGTAGAATTTTGAGAAATAACGTTATTATTAACATGATCATTACACATATCACTATCTGTGGTTTGTTGTGTATCTGGATAAACACCAGAAGTAATTTGAGCAATAGTAGAAGCACAAAGAAGCAACAAATTTAATAAAGAAGCATCAATAAACTGGCGTTGTAAAAATATTACTTACAAACTTTGAATAAACACCATACAATGCAATAAACTCGCAACAATTGTTTTGGGTCGAAAAAACACACGACCCTTCATCAGGCGAATAAAGTAAGCATGAGTGCTGCAGTCAAAGCGGCAACGCACAAAATCGTTTAAAATGAAAAGAAAAACTTTATAAAGTAGAAAATAAATATAGCTACTGGTGTGAATAGAATTGTACAAAAAGATAAGAAAATAAATAAATGAGTGAGATCAAACATAAAACAAACTAAGGATAACAAAAATTAAACGAAAATCTAAGTTACGTGAGTAATTTCCAAGCATCAGAGAAGAAAGGAGCAGAAGAAATATCATTAACAAGATTTTTCGAATTTTTAAATATGTAAAATGCTTCATGAATATCCAAATGGGAGGAACAGACAGGAGATGAGATTATGTTAGTTTTGGAAAAATCAAACCGATGACCTTGAGACCAGCAGTGGGAAGCAACAGAAGATTTTGTAATCTCTTCATTACGAACATTCCGACGGTGCTCATTTATTCTGTATTTCAAACGCCTCCTAGTTTGACCAATATAACCTAAGTTGCAAGACGAACACGGAATTAAATAAATTCCAGAACGGTTTTCGGTAGGAATGGGATCCTTAAGAGAAGATAATTTAATTTTATTGACGGGTTTGTAAATAACTTTGAAACCAAACGGTGAAAGAATTTTAGAGATTTTAAAAGAGAGTGAAGAATAAAAAGGTAAAACAACTGGGATGAGACTGTGATCGTTTAATTTGGGAGCAGAACGTTTAGGATTCTTAAATTTATGTAGAGCTTTATCGATGATAGATGGGTTATAGCCACGAGAGAGAGCAAGAGATTTTAAATAATTAATTTCTTTCGAAAGATTAGACGGATCAGAACAAATGTGTAAGGCACGATAAACATAAGTGTAAAAAGCAGACATTTTTTGTTGAGGGGCGTGGTTAGAGAGAGCATGCGGCGGCAAAGAGACTGAGAATGGTTTTCTAAAAACAGTAGTTGAGAAACAATCCTTTTCTTTATTCACAAGAACGTCAAGGAAAGGCAAGGAGCAATCTTGTTCAACCTCAAAAGTGAATTGAATGCATGGGTCAATCGAATTGACCAAAGAAAGTAAATTGGACAAATCGACATCAGGGGAGACAAGAACGAATGTGTCATCCACATACCTAAACCAGTGAGGAAATTTATATACACCGAAGAGTTTTTCTTCAAAATAGTGCATATAAATGTCGCAAAGTAAAGGAGAGAGAGGACTACCCATGGCCATACCATCATTTTGGGAATAATAAGTACCATTAAAAATGAAGGCAGTTTGCCTGATGCACAAATGAACTAAATTTACAAGTTCCTCAATTTCAATAGAAGAATAATGGAATTCACGTTGTCTTCTCTCTAAACAAACCAGAGCACCTTTAACCGGAACATTTGTAAAAAGTGATTTTACATCTAAAGAAATTATAGTATAGTTAGACGGAGAGATGCATTTAATTTTGTCCACAAAATCATACGAGTTTTTAACAGTATAAAGATTAGTAGTAATTAGATGAGAAAGAGATTTTGAAAGAAATCGAGCAAGATTATAAGAAGCCGTACCAATATTAGATACAATAGGCCGAAAGCAGAGAGTGGGCTTATGAACTTTCGGAAGTGCATAGAAACGAGCACAATTAGCAGCAGAAGGAATTACCATGCGTTTGGTATAATCATTAAGAATGACGGAATTTTTAACATGGTATTTGACTTGATCAAGATGATCATTGGAAGGATCTTTTTTAAGTTTAGAATAGGGACCTGAAGTAAGCAAGGACTCAACATGGGAAATATAATCCGATTTGTTGAGTAGAACAGTTTGTCCTCCTTTATCAGCTCTTGTGACAATTAAATCGGGGGCGGAGTTTAATTCAGAGAGGGCGGATTTTTGAGAAGGAGTAAGGTTAGACTTTTGAGGATGATTATTGGTGGAAATAATGTTAGATAAAATGAAACGAAGAGATTCTAACTGTCCTGGAGAAATTTTACTATTTTTAAAGGAATTTTCAATGGGAGCAATCAAATCCGGAATGGAGGGTTTCGAAGTACGCGCAAAATTCAGACCCAAACTGAGCACGTCGCGTTGAGTATTAGTCAGAACGTGCGAAGAGAGATTAACAACAGTATTCTGAGCAAGAGGAGAAATAGGAGAAGTAAAGGAATTACTTTTAAGAAGATAATTAAATTTCTTATTTAAGTTAGTTTGATGCCTGGAAGACTGAAACGCAACGTATGCGAAATTTCTTTTTTCAAAAGAGAAATCATGAACAGAATTGCTAATAGACAGATGTAAAGTATATAATTCAGACTCAATAGACGAGAGAGACTGTCGTATATCCTGAATAATAGCCCTAAGAATGGCAAACTTACTCCTATTTAAAGCATTTTTAATGCGAAGAGAAGCGGGAAGATTGTACTTAATATCTATGAACTTAGGAATTATCCGAGCTCGCTTACATCTAAAAAGAAAATTTAAATGATTGAGAAAGCGAGAATGTTTCAAACGAAGACGTTTGAAACGATTAATCTCAGAAGAACTCATGCTAAAACATATATATGAAACAAGAGTCAAGACTTAAAGAAGGCGGAGCAAAAAGAATGGGGGGAGGAGTTAAAAATACAAAAAAGTAATTAATCAAAAAGAAGGGTCGATAAAATAAAAATATGGAATGACAGTCTCAAAAATGAGAAGAAATTAGCAAAAATTAACAAAAAAACAAGTCAAAACTTAAAGAAGGCGGAGTTACAACGAAAAAAGGGGGGGGGGGGGAGTTTTAAAAACAAAAATTTAATAATTAATAAGAAAACAAGCGATAAAATAAAAATATGAAATGAGAGGATCAAAAATGAGAAGAAATGAGCATAAATTAACAAATAAAACAACTCTAAATTTAAAGAGGGCTCTGTTAAAACGAATAAAAGGGGGAGGAGTAAAGAGAGTAAAAGAAATAATTAAACAAGTAAGAAACAACCGGTAAAATAAAAATATGAAATGAGAGACTCAAAATCGAGAAGAGAATAGCATAAATTAACAAATAACACAGCAAAAAAAATTAGGAAACATTCGCAAAATTACTTACTCGATGCTAAAAGCCCAAAGAAGCAACTAATTTAATAAAGAAGCATCAATAAACTGGCGTTGTAAAAATATTACTTATAAACTTTGAATAAACACTATACAATGCAATAAACTCGCAACAATTGTTTCGGGTCGAAAAAACACACGACCCTTCATCAGGCGAATAAAGTAAGCACGAGTGCTGCAGTCAAAGCGGCAACGCACAAAATCGTTTAAAATGAAAAGAAAAACTTTATAAAGTAGAAAATAAATATAGCTACTGGTGTGAATAGAATTGTACAAGAAGATAAGAAAATAAATAAATGAGTGAGATCAAACATAAAACAAACTAAGGATAACAAAAATTAAACAAAAATCTAAGTTACGTGAGTAATTTCCAAGCATCAGAGAAGAAAAGAGCGGAAGAAATATCATTAACAAGATTTTTCGAATTTTTAAATATGTAAAATGCTTCATGAATATCCAAATGGGAGGAACATACAGGAGATGAGATTATGTTAGTTTTGGAAAAATCAAAACGATGACCTTGAGACCAGCAGTGGGAAGCAACAGAAGATTTTGTAATCTCTTCATTACGAACATTCTGACGGTGCTCATTTATTCTGTATTTCAAACGCCTCCTAGTTTGACCAATATAACCTAAGTTGCAAGACGAACACGGAATTAAATAAATTCCAGAACGGTTTTCGGTAGGAATGGGATCCTTAAGAGAAGATAATTTAATTTTATTGACGGGTTTGTAAATAACTTTGAAACCAAATGGTGAAAGAATTTTAGAGATTTTAAAAGAGAGTGAAGAATAAAAAGGTAAAACAACTGGGATGAGACTGTGATCGTTTAATTTGGGAGCAGAACGTTTAGGATTCTTAAATTTATGTAGAGCTTTATCGATGATAGATGGGTTATAGCCACGAGAGAGAGCAAGAGATTTTAAATAATTAATTTCTTTCAAAAGATTAGACGGATCAGAACAAATGTGTAAGGCACGATAAACATAAGTGTAAAAAGCAGACATTTTTTGTTGAGGGGCGTAGTTAGAGAGAGCATGCGGCGGCAAAGAGACTGAGAATAGTTTTCTAAAAACAGTAGTTGAGTAACAATCCTTTTCTTTATTCACAAGAACGTCAAGGAAAGGCAAGGAGCAATCTTGTTCAACCTCAAAAGTGAATTGAATGCATGGGTCAATCGAATTGACCAAAGAAAGTAAATTGGACAAATCGACATCAGGGGAGACAAGAACGAATGTGTCATCCACATACCTAAACCAGTGAGGAAATTTATATACACCGAAGAGTTTTTCTTCAAAATAGTGCATATAAATGTCGCAAAGTAAAGGAGAGAGAGGACTACCCATGGCCATACCATCATTTTGGTAATAATAAGTACCATTAAAAATGAAGGCAGTTTGCCTGGGTACTTATTATTCCCAAAATGATCGTATGGCCATGGGTAGTCCTCTCTCTCCTTTACTTTGCGACATTTATATGCACTATTTTGAAGAAAAACTCTTCGGTGTATATAAATTTCCTCACTGGTTTAGGTATGTGGATGACACATTCGTTCTTGTCTCCCCTGATGTCGATTTGTCCAATTTACTTTCTTTGGTCAATTCGATTGACCCATGCATTCAATTCACTTTTGAGGTTGAACAAGATTGCTCCTTGCCTTTCCTTGACGTTCTTGTGAATAAAGAAAAGGATTGTTTCTCAACTACTGTTTTTAGAAAACCATTCTCAGTCTCTTTGCCACCGCATGCTCTCTCTAACCACGCCCCTCAACAAAAAATGTCTGCTTTTTACACTTATGTTTATCGTGCCTTACACATTTGTTCTGATCCGTCTAATCTATTGAAAGAAATTAATTATTTAAAATCTCTTGCTCTCTCTCGTGGCTATAACCCATCTATCATCGATAAAGCTCTACATAAATTTAAGAATCCTAAACGTTCTGCTCCCAAATTAAACGATCACAGTCTCATCCCAGTTGTTTTACCTTTTTATTCTTCACTCTCTTTTAAAATCTCTAAAATTCTTTCACCGTTTGGTTTCAAAGTTATTTACAAACCCGTCAATAAAATTAAATTATCTTCTCTTAAGGATCCCATTCCTACCGAAAACCGTTCTGGAATTTATTTAATTCCGTGTTCGTCTTGCAACTTAGGTTATATTGGTCAAACTAGGAGGCGTTTGAAATACAGAATAAATGAGCACCGTCGGAATGTTCGTAATGAAGAGATTACAAAATCTTCTGTTGCTTCCCACTGCTGGTCTCAAGGTCATCGGTTTGATTTTTCCAAAACTAACATAATCTCATCTCCTGTCTGTTCCTCCCATTTGGATATTCATGAAGCATTTTACATATTTAAAAATTCGAAAAATCTTGTTAATGATATTTCTTCCGCTCCTTTCTTCTCTGATGCTTGGAAATTACTCACGTAACTTAGATTTTCGTTTAATTTTTGTTATCCTTAGTTTGTTTTATGTTTGAGCTCACTCATTTATTTATTTTCTTATCTTCTTGTACAATTCTATTCACACCAGTAGCTATATTTATTTTCTACTTTATAAAGTTTTTCTTTTCATTTTAAACGATTTTGTGCGTTGCCGCTTTGACTGCAGCACTCGTGCTTACTTTATTCGCCTGATGAAGGGTCGTGTGTTTTTTCGACCCGAAACAATTGTTGCGAGTTTATTGCATTGTATGGTATTTATTCAAAGTTTGTAAGTAATAATAGTAGAAGCACTTTGAGAAACATTATCATTATTTACATTTTGAACATTTAGCAACTCGTTATTATTTTCACTGAGAATTGATACAAATGGAAATTGTACATCTTTATAAATTACGGATTTTGTTGAAAAGTTCACCGTCATGGCATGTTTTTGAAGAAAGTCTGTGCCCAAAAGGCCAGAAAAATGAGATTGTGAAAAGTCCACAAGGAAAAACGGATGTCGAAAAAATTGCTTGTGTACATGGAAGCTTATTTCTGCACATCCAGAAAAATTGACTGATGAATTTATCGTTTTAATGGTAACATTTCTTGATATAAATTTATAATGAATGAATGATTTTATGGTTTTGAAGAACTCAGCGGATATCAAAGAGATACTAGATCCCGAATCAACAAGAAATTTAAATTCTAACTTAGCGAGTGTTATATTAATCAAAGGAGGTGGAACGAGAGAATTTTGATCATGCACTGAATAAGTGAAGTGTTCTTTAGAATTATTATCAAGAAATGAGACATTATTATGTACATAATCGACAAATGTATCTGCATCTGGTGTGACAGCGTGATCATTAGTATCATTAAAGGTTTGAGTGGACTTATTTCTGAGATCTTTCATTGCATGAAGATGCAAAGAGTTATTTCTGAAAGTTGGAGGTGGCATATTCGGTACCATAATAGGGGGTACGAATGTATGAGAAACCCTGGCACCTTCAGAGCCTCTCAATTGTAGTTTGGGTGGGTTGTTAGCCTTTGTTGAGTGCCAGGAATTGGCAAAGTATTGTTCTGAAACTGATAAGGCAGAGACTGTGGAACATTGAAATTTGGTGGAGCAGGTGCTTGCATTTGTTGTGGATCAGACGACTGTTCACCAGGAAAAGGAGTTGTTTGTTGAAAAGTACCAGTCGGTTGCAGAGAGTTTACATAATGTGATTGCGAAAATGGTAGAGGTGCTGGAAAAGTGGATGATTGAGAGCTCACTTTATTAACATGAGGAACGGGAGTATCTTGCAAAACCTTGCCAAAGCGATTTTCAAATTGGCGACACTTATTGAGTTCGTGGCCAAATTTGCCACAAAATTGGCATTTTGTTCTGTATCTATTGAATTGGTTCCTATTGTGTTCGTATGATCTATTATTATTGAATTTACGTTTGTTGTTGAATTTATATTTTGAAAACCTTCGATTCCAATGAGAAACTTCTGGTGAATGTGACTGAATTGTTTTCTTGTTATATGTATTGTTAGAGTCACCTGGATTTGCATTCCTGACTTTTACTAGATTAATCTGAGCAGATAGAGGGTTTAAATTTTTCTCTGAGTCAGAGGTTGAATGATTTGTGGTTAGAAAATTTAAAATATTATGGTTAGCATATTGAGTATATAGGTTTGCAGCTTTTTCTACAGCTTCATCAAAATTACTAGGTGCCTGCTCAACTAGCTTGATTTTAATACTGGCAGGAACAGCCTGGAAAAATTTTGTAAGTTTTATTTGTTGCAGGGCACCCTCATCCGAAACTTTGGGATACACTATTGAGGTAAGTTTGTTTATTCGATGTGCTAACGATCTGATATTTTCGCCTGGCAGAAGCGTTATGGATTCAAAATCATTCATGCTGTTATGTGTAGTCGTGTTGGTAAAGAACATCTTTAATTTTTGTAAAAGTTCTGAGTATTTGGTGATTTTCTGCAACTCTGGAGATTCTATATAGTATGTAAATGCAGCACCATCAAGTCTTGATTTCAGCATGATGAGTGCTTCAGCATCAGTCAAATTATTTAATTTTACGTAAGAAGTAAATTGTTCTTTAAAAAACGAAAATTTTTCAGGATCTCCTGAAAATGGGGTTATATTAAATGAGAATTTATGAGCCATTTTACTCTATTTTATACCCCTATGCAATATTCATCAGACTAATGAAAAAAATTTACAATGTACTTAATCAAAATATTTCATAAAAACACAAATAGATAAACCAATTATATTATATTGTACTCATAGAAACAGGAAAAACATAGCAAAAATACTCATGAGTTTTTATATTTTCAACACTAATTTCTTTATTTATTTTCAACAAGAATAATTTTAAAATTCTGTAAAGACTACAATCAACAGAACATAAACAAAAGAATTCTTTTTCCTTGAAATCGAAAGTATCTTAATTTACGATCCAGTAAAATAATATTTCATAAACAATTTTAAAATTAAACAAATATATTGAATAAATATATCAAATACCTTCAATTGAATTTATATTTTAGCACATTTTCATCAATTCAGTATAATATTCTATGTACTTTCGTTTTCAAACTTTTGTTCTCTATTTCCATTCTTTGACCTGCAATACCTATATTTCTCAAGAATTCTTTTTATCTATTTGTGCCATCGGCATATTTCATAAGAATATTGACTTTTAATTATTATTAGATGAAATAACTATGTGCCATCCAGCGACGAAGGTCCTGACACCAACTGTGGTGTAATAAAAATTCGTTGTTGAGAGTTATGAAAATAAGAGTGTTAAAGATAACTTTTATCTCAAGAATATAACGTGATCGTAAAATAAAGTTTTTAGATAAAATCCTAGTGGAAGTACTTACCAGGTACGTTGTTGTCGCCGATCTGAGGGAATGACACATTCAATTTTTCTAATGAAGAGATCTAATTCTATTCCTTAAAAAATATCCTTTATTCATTGCAAAAATCTTCCAACCAAAACTTCATAGGCCAAATTAGTTTTTTTTACTTGCATAACAGGAGAAGTACAATAACAAAAAAAGGAGAATAATGCGCGAATTGCCGCACCGATGCCGATCCTAACGGAAAAACTGTGGGGAATCGCAAAGCCTCGTTCCATGACCTCCGCTGCCGAACTCCCGATGTTCACTGCCGCGCCGCAAAACGCGAACACCGATCAACGGTAACCCCACATCCGTGAAAATGTGCGCCGATTGACGGAAACGGAGCATGTGACCAAAGCGCGGTGGAGTAAACATTATGCAACACACAATGCCGGGAATGGACATATTTCGCCGAAATTGTGAAAATATTTTAAATTAAATTACGATCGCGGAAAATACGTGATAATTAAAATTACAAAATATTAATATGTGGATGTTCTAAAATAGATCCGGATTATTTAATACTTAAATTGAGGGTTTTTTATTAGCTGATATTAATTAATTTAAGAGGGAAAATAGGACATTAAAAATTGGATGAAAGCTGGAAAGAATGGTGATAGCTTTTCATCACAAGGACCTCCCATCGAAATTTTTCAAGGAGCTCGGGGGGTCTTGGCCACATGTGGCCTAGCATTGTCCTGGAGAAGGACAGTCCCATTTGAGAGCTTGCCCCTGCACTTGTTCTTGATGGTCTGTTTGAGCCTTAGTAACATGTTGCAATACTGTTCAGCATTAATTGTTGCCCCCTGTTGTAGCCAGTCGATGAGTAAAGGTCCTTCTTCGTCGGAAAAGAAACTGAACTCACTTTTAGCCTTCTGGGCAGAGTTAGCTTCTTTAGGACGAGGAGAGCCGGGATTTCGCCACTCCATGTTCATCCATTTGGAGGCAGAGCCGAAGTAGTGACACCAAGTTTCATCACATGCCACAATCTTAGCAATGAAATCCATTCCTTGCTCCCTGTATCTCAACAGATGTGTCAGGCAAACACCATTCTCTCCATCTTCTGATTCTGTGACAGATGCTTGGGTACCCATTGTGTACAAACTTTGCCATAACCAAGCTTTTTGTGGATTATGTGATGCACAGTTCCTTTGCTTATTGACAGTTCAACAGTTATTTCACGTGTGGTGATCTGACAATTCTGCTGTATGAGCTCGTCCACAGCCAAAATCGTGGCACTGTTGGTGACAATGTGTGCCTGCCCAGGTCGTGGCAAGTCCTTGGTGTTTACATGTTTTGCCTCATAATGCTGACACCACCAGAATATGGGGCACCATGCAAGACACTGCTCTTCCTACACCTTTTTCATCCTGCCATAAATTAGTGAAGCATGCTTCCCTTCTGTGCAAAGAAATTGGATAACTGCTCTTTGTGCTGATCTGGAAGAATCTATCATGCAACAAACTGCGGAAATGACTCTCTAGCGATGAGGATATTGATGCGAAGCCATAAGCTTTCTAATGATATCAATCGTATATTTCTAAGTTAATTAGGGAACAAAATATGGGTAAAACTTACGTTATGTTAGTATGAAAATACTGATTTAGGGTTGCATATTAATTTATAACTCAGCATCCCATGGTATTACCATCTTGAAATTTACAATAATTATAAACAATAAATGTAAGAATAACATATAATTTTTAAAAGAAAAATAAAAAAACGTTTTTTTGAAATATTGAAGATCAAAGCTCAAAATGTTTGACCTTGAAATGAAAATTTTTAAAAATATGTGCATGTGATATATCATTTGAAAGCTTGTATTGAACGCTTTCTAACGATACCAATCTTATATCTTTAGGGCAATTAGAGAACAAGATATAAGAGTATTTGTAACACAAGAATTTTGAAAATGTGCCCTTTTTACCCACTTTTACAGCCCTGTATATCAAAAACTAAAAGAGATAGGGACTTATTAATTGATATACATTCATTTCTCTATAAGACAAATAAATGAGCCCAGTTTCATAAAAATCTGAGGGGTGTCAGGTTAAAAATGCAGGTTTTTTGTGTGGATTTGACACGGAATGACCCTATTATGACTTCTAGAAAAAACAGTGAATTGTTTATTAGACTTTAAATTGGCCAGGTGTTTGGTTTCTCGTTCTTTTATATGGCGCTTAGTCATACCTATGTAACAAGCTTTCCTATTGTCTTCAAATTCAAAATTGATTTTATAAATGACGGAGGTATGTTTAAAATGGACGACGTCTTTTTCATTATGAATACATTGGAAAAGGTTTTCATCTGGTTTAATTGGAATGTTGATATTATGTCTACTGGCTTCGTTTTTAATTTTTATGAAGGCTCCCTTGCAGAATGGTATAGCGGAGGTGAAAGTAGATTTGGTTTCCTGAGCGTTATCTATTTTATTTAAATATTTTAATCATTGTTTGTCAAGTTATGCTCTACGGGGGGCTATAAGTTGCCTTTTTTGCGATTTTGTTAATAAATTTGAGTTCGTTATTAAGAAGAGTATTATTAGAGCAGATAAGGATGGTGCAATTAATATAGGATCTAAGGGCAGCGTATTTATATGGAAGAGGCATTTTACATTTCTTATTTATAGTTTTGTTATTATTGGTGGGTTTTATAAATACTGTGGTGTCAAAAGTGTTATCCTTATTTTTAATTATTTTGACATTGAGGAAATTTAATCTGTTATTATTTTTGGATTCATTTGTAAATTTTATATTATGGTCTGATTTATTTAGGTCTATTAGGATGTTAGAGGGGTTAACGTAGTTGAGAGCAGGATTGTAAAAACCCTGGATTTTTTGTAAAAAATGCAGCCCAGGTGGATTTTATTAAAAAACCCGTGTTTTTGGGGTAGAAAACCCAGGTTTTTTGGGGAAAATGGAATTTCTTTTTCCAAAAAGCTAATAATGTATAGTAATATGTGTTATTTTGTTTTATATGAGAACATACATAGTTTAGTAGAGGTGCCAAGTATTACGATTTGTCCGTGTTGGTATAAATGGGTCCACAGAGTGAAAAGCAGAGTCTTTTGAACAATCACAACATTTAATAATATATAGAAAAGTAGAATAACATAATGCTGGCATTTCCTGCCGCTCGCTTAGCAAAGCTTTCTCGTACAGACTCTTATAAACATCTCTCTCTCAGAGAGCGAAGATGCGCCGTTGATTACGTAATACAGTTACGTCACATCTGACGTCATGACAGGTGTCAGCTAGTTAACAGCTGATATGAGGAAACATGCATTGAAATCCTTCATTTCCCCCTTTTTCAATAAATGTTTCGAAAATAAAACATATTTATGCATTATAATAGCATATTAAAAATTACAGAAAATTATTTTTATGCAAGAGTTACTTAAAATAAGAAAAGTGTTAGTAAAGAAATAGAATTATAAGCAAATAATTATGGTTAATATAATAAAATAAAATACGTAAAATATAAGCAGTTAATTTCTTAATGAAAACACAGTTTAAATATAATTTTTTTAAGTTCATTTGTCCTGAGTATTAAGTCCTATCATACCACAACATTTTTCATGTTTATATGCATTTAAACTTTTTGTTAAAATATCTGCAGGTTGTTCATCTGATGAAATATATTTAATGTCAATTAGTTTATTATTGTAAACTTCTCGCACAAAATGATGACGAATGTCAATGTGCTTAGAGCGATTGTGATAAACAGGATTTTTTACTAATCTCAGTGCAGATTGATTGTCGCACATGATTGCAGTTGGACTTGATACAATTTCAGGATCCAATTCTTTTAAGAAATTTCTAACATGAATTGTCTCTTTTGCGGATTCGGACAGAGACATATATTCAGATTCTGTTGTGGATAGAGCAACGGTTCGCTGCTTTCTAGATTCCCAAGAAATAGGTCCACCGGCATATTTAAAGACGTATCCTGTATATGATTTTCTATCATTTATATCCGATGCCCAATCGGCATCAACAAATGCCGTCAATGGTTTATCGTCTCTGTAATACACAATTCCTAAATTTCTAGTGCCATTGAGATACCTTAGTATTCTTTTAGCAGCTATCCAGTGAGGTTTTCCTGAATTGTTATTAAACTGACTTAAATAATTTACAGCATGGGTGATATCTGGTCTGGTAGCAACCGACAGATACATAAGAGAACCAATTAATTGTCTATAAGGAATTTTTGACATGTATGATTTCTCTTCTTCTGTATTTGGACACATTTGTTTAGTTAATTTTACACTGCTATCTAAAGGTGTATTCACCACTCTAGAATCTTCCATATTAAATTTATTTAGTAAATCTTCAATGTATTTCTTTTGTGTTATAGTGATGCTGTCCCTATCTTGATTAAATTCAATGCCTAAGCAATAATGCAGAAGGCCCATATCTTTCATTTTGAAAGATTCTGCTAATTTATTTCTTATATCAAAATAGTGCTCTTCACTTTTAGTGAGACAAATTAAATCGTCGACATAGACGATTATAATAGCATCAAAAGGATATATTGAGTAATAGACACATTTGTCGGAATTCAAAGGGTTAAATTTCATTTTTCTCAATTTCTCATCTAATTTCTTAAACCACTGTCTTCCTGACTGCCTAAGGCCATACAAAGATTTTTTTAATAAACACACTTTATTTTCGTGTATATCATTTTCAAAAAATTCAGGAAGCTCCATATAAATTTCTTCATGTATATCACCGTTAACATATGCCATAATGAAATCTAACTGGTATGCTGTGAAACCATTCTGGATAGCATACGCGATTGCAGTTCTTATAGAACTTAATCTGGCTACTGGTGAAAAATTTTCCTCAAAATCTATACCTTGTTTTTGTGAACACCCTTTGGCAACCAATCTGGCCTTAAATTTTTCAATATGACCATCTGGTTTGAATTTTGTTTTTAAAACCCATTTACACCCAATTACCCTTTTATCTTTTGGTCTATCTACAATTTCCCAAGCGTTTTGCTTAACTAAAGAATCATATTCTAATTTCATCGCGTTTTCCCAATTTTTAGCATAATCTCCATTTAACGCGTCGATTACGCTGGGATTAATTTCAATAAATGAGTTATCAGCTAATTGAGAAGTTTCATCTTTATATTTTGTATCTGTAATATATTCCTTATGAGAGTTTTGAAAGTTCCAACTTTTACCTTTTTTAGGTCTTCCGGGACCACGTTTAAAAATAGGATTGTTTTTATTAATCCTTTCCTCTTGTTTACATATATCGCCAGCACTCTCCTCCCCTCTCCTCCCCTCCACTCACAT
The DNA here is from genome assembly GCA_963930645.1 of Salticus scenicus. Classification (NCBI taxonomy): domain Eukaryota; kingdom Metazoa; phylum Arthropoda; class Arachnida; order Araneae; family Salticidae; genus Salticus; species Salticus scenicus. The sequence goes on from OZ005655.1 coordinate 21,804,627, forward strand.
CTTCTACGTTCCCCCCTTCAGAAAGCGAGCCTTCCCCCCCTTTCCAAAAAGAGAAACTCTCTCCGTTGCATTCAGGGGGATAGGAAATCGATCCGCTGTTTTCCCCCCTGTCTGCGGTTTGAGTAGGGATATGAGTTTCATTTTTAATATTACAATCATTGCATTTATTCTCATACGGAAAAATTAATTCTAATTGATCAGTAGTAGCTGAATCATTTGTTCCAAATTCGTCTATAAATCGAACATCACGACTTATGACAATTTTTCTGGTATCCTTATTCCATAATCTGTAAGCGCGTGATTCATTTGAATAGCCAACGAATATATGTTCGTGTGACCTAGCTTCAAACTTCCCTTTTGATTTTTTATTTAGAACAAAACATTTCTGTCCGAAAATTTTAAAATAGTTAACAGTTGGTTTATAACCGAAAAACAATTCAAACGGTGTTTTATTTTCTTTAATTCCTTTAGTGGGACACCTGTTTCTAATATATGCAGCGCAATTTACTGCTTCAGCCCAGAATGTATTTGGAAGGTTTGATTGCATTAATAAACACCTCGCCATTTCGCATAATGTACGATTTTGTCTTTCAATTCTAGAATTTTGCTGAGGGGTCATTGGTGCTGAGAATTCGCGTTTAATACCGCATTCTTCAATATATTTATTGAATTCCCCGCCACAATATTCCAATCCATTATCAGTATGCAGTATTTTAATTTTTTTTCCTAATCGATTTTCGACTGCTGCTTTATATCTCCGGAACGCGTTCTTAGCTTCATCTTTTGTTTTTAGAAAATTTACTTCAATGTAACGAGATTTATCATCCAAAAAAGTAATAAAGTAACGTGATCCGCCATGGGATTTAACATTTATAGGGCCACATAAATCAGAATAAACTACTTCTAATAATTCATCACTATGAAATTTGTTTTCTTTACAAAATGGTTTCACAGTTTGTTTAGACCTAATACATACTTTACAATCTTTTAAAGTATCTTTTTCATTAAAATTTAAATCTCTTAACATATTTTCAGATTTTAATAATTTTAAATCTTTTTCATTTAAATGTCCTAATTTTAAATGCCATTTATGAAAGTTGCTTACCTGAGTTGATGCAGCGATATCCACATGCGGCTGAAAAAAATATAAATCACCTTTTCTCGTAGCACTTATAATTAGAGAGCCGTCCTGCTCCGTAATTTTTGCACATTTTTCGGTAAATACAACTCGGCAGTTGTTTGCAGTAGCTTTTGATATAGACATTAAATTGCATTTCAATTTTGGAATGCACAAAACATTTGTTAACTTTAAATTGGTTACACCGTGATTACCGGGAACTTTTAATTTGACTGTTCCAACACCTGTGATCTCCGCTGTTTCATCTACAGCTAATTTTATAAATGATCCAATTCTAGGTTCGAAATCTGTAAACAAATTCTTGTCATGAGCCATATGGGATGTCGTACCGCTATCGAGACACCACTCGGAATGTTCTTGGAAAGAGTTACTGGCTGCCATCGTGAACTCTGTACTATCTTCAACCATGAAAGATCTATCTTTATATTTATTCGATGAAGTGAATTTTCTGTCTGAGATCTTCTTTCTGCATTCTAAGGCTTTATGCCCTACTTTTGAACAGTAATTGCATTTGAAGTTTGCATAATTTCTTTCGCCATACGTGTTCTTGTTCTGCACAGGCTTTAAGATTTCTCTTTTGTTCTTTTCAGGAAGATTTTTCTTGTGAGTTGTAAAATACGCATTTGATGATTCTTGATGCTTTTTATATTTTCTTGACTCGTATTCTTCCATCATTTTAATTTTCAGAGCTTCAGGCTGCGGCAATTCATCTCTTGCTTCTATGGCCCACCTGAAATTTTCATAGCTGTCAGGAATACTGTATAAGAGCAAAATTGATAATAGGTCTTCGGCTACTTGAATGTCCAGTTCTTTTAGCTTGTCCACTATATCAAAGAAAATATTTAGGTGATCGGACATATTTTCACTATCAGACATTTTCTTAAAGAGTAGCTGCTTCAACAGGGTGGCTTTCTTTGCCGGTCCTCTCGATTCGTAAACTTCTTTTAATTTATTCCATACTTCATTTGAGGTGGTACAATATTTAATATGACACAACTCACTTGGGGTAATTGCTAGGATTAAATCGGCTCTAGCTTTCCGGTCAATTTCGAGCCATTTTTCTTCACCTTCGGCGCCTTCATCGGGCTTAATTTTCGTTCCGTTAGCATAACTCCAGTGATCATTCTTGATTAAAACAGCTTCTATCTGCAGCTTCCAGGTGTCAAAATTATTTTTGGATAACTTTTCTATATTTAATACTTGCGACATATTTAATCAGCTATAATAGCTTTGTTATAAAAATAGAATCAAAAATACTTTCGATTTCAGCCCTTAGGCTTAACTGTAAGTCGCACTTTCGTTTTAGCGAATGTTAATTTAAATTTTTAAAAAGTCCGCAGTAAGATGCGTGTCTCTGGGCCCATAACCATTGTTGGTATAAATGGGTCCACAGAGTGAAAAGCAGAGTCTTTTGAACAATCACAACATTTAATAATATATAGAAAAGTAGAATAACATAATGCTGGCATTTCCTGCCGCTCGCTTAGCAAAGCTTTCTCGTACAGACTCTTATAAACATCTCTCTCTCAGAGAGCGAAGATGCGCCGTTGATTACGTAATACAGTTACGTCACATCTGACGTCATGACAGGTGTCAGCTAGTTAACAGCTGATATGAGGAAACATGCATTGAAATCCTTCAGTCCGTAATTATTACGGATTTACGGCAATAATTACGGCATTACGGACAACATATAAAAATTACGGATTATTCGCTTTTTAAAAAGTTGCGGATATCGTTCGTTAGAAAAAAAAGAAACTCCACTAACGATCGACGATCAAACGCACAACGGAAGCATTCCAATCCATAATCTTTCTCCATTCACAACATAAATGTCAATATTCATTTAAAACTTGTTTTATATGATTCTAAAAACTATAAATAAATAGAATTCATGAATATTCCTTGCTCATGTAATTATTTTTACCCCCCCCCCCCCCCCCTTTTTTTCTTATCTCCAACCAGCCATTGTTGATTAAAAGCTCTGCAGAAGCCTTTAGTTTCCCAATCCTTCTTCATCAGCAACATAAATGTCAATATTCATTTTAAACTTGCATTATTAGATTCTAGAACCTATAGAGAAGTAGAATTGTTTCATTTCTCATTTATCTAATTATTCACATTTTGACTGCCCTTCCTGCTTCCCAGCTAGTGATCAGGGATTACTTCTAGAACCAAAAAAGTAACAGGAGTGCTCAATATTTCTCACATATGTAATTATTTTTAGGCTGTATTACTGAACTTGATGAATTTATTTGCTTTTCCTTAATAAATTTAAAATACATACTATACCACCAAACAAAATATATGTTAGGTTTTATGCAAGACAAATAAAGAAAAAAAAAGTTTTATAAAAAAAAGGACAATGTTTTAGTGTTTAATGCCATAAAAATAATTGTCTATAAAAAAGTGACTGTTAAATAATAAATAACATAAAATAAATTTTTGTAACCCCCCCCCCCCCCCCCAAAAAAAAAAAAAAAAAAAAAAAAAAACTTTGTAAGAAGGTAAAGAAATACATATTTATTTACTTTTGTTAAAGAAATTTTTCGAATTTTTTACGTAATATATTATATGTTTGTTTACAAGAACAGTGCAATTCATCATTATATGTGGGCTCGTGCATAAAAATACTCCGCGACACGGTTCACGTCTCCACGTTGCATAAGTATATAACTCTGATTACTGATAGCTCTTATTGAAACTTGGCACCTCTAGTTTAGTAAACACTAAACTAGCATTTTTGATCAATGAAACTGATAATACTGTATCTGTATATGTGTTGTTTTAACATGTTTATATATAAGCATCAGAAAGCAGTTATATCTGAATTTTAATTATATAAAAATGCATAGTTCAAAACTAAAGTATGAACAATTTTTTTTAAATTAAATTTTGATTCTATAAAAACTCATGAACAAAATTTGCAATGTGTAGGAATGTGCAGTAAGTTTGCCTGACGTTACTTTTATTAAAACAAAAGTAGTTCTTCCTTTTATTATCTAATACTCACATGTTGCATTCAGTTTCACAATCTCAGATCATATAATATATATATACTTTTTTTTTATTCAGTTATCAATATAGGTGACACAAACAAAAATTAAATAATATTTGCTCTAAACGTGCTTCTAATTGATACACTCATTATCAGATCATCTTGGATAAGCTACTTAATGGCTTTAAGCTATTTTATTTGTATTTCCCTCGAATTACATGGTTTCAAACTACACAATTTTAAAGTAATTTTTTTGAAAAAGAATAAAATACATGTATTATTTGATGTAAAATTATTTTCAAATATGTAATTTGTTTGATTAAAATAGAGAGTTATTGATCAAAGGCAAAACTTACATTAAAAACTTCTAAAAACCATTTTTTAAATCATCTTATGCTTAAGGTGAAGCATAAGGAGATTTCAAACTTGTTTGTTTTAGCTTTTAATGTAAATTTTAAATAATCATTTTTAAAATACGATTTTAAAAAGGCAAAATTGTTTATAATTATAAGGAAATTTTGTTGCTTACACAGGATTATATTTATTTCAAGATTTCTCTTCTATTCATTTCACATATACTATATAATTTTTATCTTCTAATTATCAATATAATATACTTAAGAAATTTAAGCATTATTTTAATTGGCAAATATATAATGGGCATAGAGGGAATTTTACAAGTTGGAAATTTAGTTCACAAATTATTTTTATTTTTAAAAAATAAAGAAATAATGTAGTATTTACATATTTTTAAATAGGATGTGTATGTTTTGAAATGATTTTTCATACAAAAAAATAAATACATCCATTTTTAATCCAACTAAAGCTTTAAATTTTTCAAATCTAAATCAAATCTGTTTTTATTTTCACTACAGAAGTTTTGATTTGATCTAAATCAAAATTTTTATTATCTAAAAAAAAAAAAAAAATTGTTCCTGTCTGTAAAGTTTAAACCTAAACTTATCTGAAATCAAAATTTCTTGCAAATGTCACTGACAAAAAATATGAAAATGCCATAACTCCTTTGAATCAAGAATTTTGTAACTATTATGGCATTACTAAATTCATTACCTGCTAGCTCGACATAAGTTGAGCGACTTTTTCCAACATTTCGGTTTGACCAAAACAAAGTTTGTATCAGATTAGGAATCAACAAAACTGAAAAATTAGTACAATGCCACCAATTATTGAAAAGTAAATGGGAAGAATATTGCTAGAAATTATATATTTGTTTGAAAATCTCTTGTATGGAAAATAAACCTCCATTAAAGTATTTTTATTCTGCTCCATTTTTCTTATCTTCCTGCTATTTCTGCATTATTTAATGAAAAAGATAAAACTTTTGCTTTTAAATTTCGAATGTAAACTTATTTTTAACTATTATCTTTCAATTGTTATTTTCTTTTCATTATTATATAACTTTAAGCTATTTCTTACTATATTCAATTCTGTTTTAAGGAAATTTAAAATATTAAAGTAAATATTGATTGATATCCTTGTATGTAAAGTTCTCATCTAAAAAAGTATTTTACTGAGGATTATTGCTTTAAAAGAGCTTAAATATTATAAAATTCTTTTATTAAAAAAAAAAACCATTTCCCCCAAAAAACCCACGGAAAAAACCCAGCCCAGCGGGGAAAATGGGTATCTACCCGGGCAGCAAATCTGGCAACCCTGGTTGAGAGTGATTGTGAAGCTGTCATCGACATAACAGACCCATAATTTATAGTTTTGAATAATAATATGCATGGAGTTTTTTCAAATGCCGCATTTTTAATTCTGCTATAATCCCCAATAGGGAAGATCTCATTGGAACGCCCTGAGTTTGTCTAAATATATTATTATTACATGTAAAATATGATTCATTGAGAAGGAAATTACTGGTACTGATGAGGGTGTTGCTTATTTTATTATTTCTATATGTATCAACAGGGATCGATCCAGGCAAAATTTGGGTCCCTTTTGTGGCCCCTTCACAAAATTCCACATAGTAAAAAGGGACCCTTCACAAAATTCAAATTCATAAAAAAGGACCCTGCACAGAATTCAAATTTATAAAAAGGGACCCTTCACAAAATTCAAATCCATAATAAGGGACCCTTCACAAAATTCAAATCCATAAAAAGGAACCCTTCACAAAATTCAAATTTATAAACTGAGTCCCTTCAAAAGATTTTGTTTTATAAAAATGATCCTCTTGTTAAATGTTTTCAGTATTATTTTTAGTTAATGCCTTAATTTGGCTCAATGAAACTGTTATGATATGATTTTAAACATTACATAAAGTGATTGTAAAAACGGAAAATTTTACTTTTTCACAAAAATATTTTATATTTCACAAATATAAATAAAAACTTCACAAAAATATTTTGTTTTTCACAAAAAAGGGACCCAAAAATTAAAACCTGGATCGACCCCTGATCAATAATTTTAGATTGTATGTCGCGGCGGCTTGCTTGCTCTGTGATGATTCTCAAAGTCCGATACCAGTTACGATTAAAATCTTGTGCCGGGTCATTGCCATTGCAGGTAAAAGGGTTTGACTGCCTTGTTTAAGCTGCCTCTGATGAAGGGGGGGGGGGGTACTCAGGCGCAAGTACTCAGGCGCAAGTACTCAGGCGTAACACATGAGGAGTAGAAGTAAGGTTTACTTTAATTATTTGTAAAAATAGTATGCTTCTCGCTTTAATGTTTTGTCTGTTAACAGACAAAACTAGAAAACTTGTTATTATGAATAAATCGGACTATATTAACAAAATGGTTGATACCATACAGGAAATTGTTGATACCATACAGGAAATTGGTTCTGAAAGACTAGAAAATGATTCTAATAATAAACTCACTGATAAAATAAAAAAACTTATTAAAGACGGAAAATGGCCCGACAACAAACCCCCTCTTCATAATAACCATGATTCTAACACTCCCAGAATTTACGGCAGATATAAAGATCATAAAAATCCTCCCAAGATGCGCCCCATTGTCAGTAAATGTGAAGGTCCCAGTTATTTTCTAGAAAAATACATAACTAAAATTTATACTTCCATTCTTTCCCCCTCTGAAAATTGCCTACACTCTACTGAAGAATTCATCAATAAACTTCGTGATATAAAAATTAATCAATCACATACCCTCGTAAGTTTTGACATTGTTAATTTATATCCTTCAATAGATCTTAACAAAATTTCTGAAATTATTAATCATAAAATCAAAGATAACTTTAACGACCCGGAAATCGCAAACACCTTAATAGCCGCAAGTAAGTTGGTTCTCAGTGAAAACTATTATAGATTTAATAATACTTTTTACAAACAACTTAAGGGCGTCCCAATGGGCTCTCCCATTTCGGGTACTGTCGCAGAACTAAAATTAAGAATTCTGGAAGAAACTATTTTGGACTCTTTCAAAAATGAAATTCACTGTTGGTATCGCTACGTTGACGACGTTTTTGCGATCATTAAAAATTTAAATAATATTCCCACCATCCTTAATAAACTATATAAATTAGACAATAACATCCAATTCACCCATGAAGAGAAAAAATAACGGCATTCTGAATTACCTGGACGTTTGTATAATTAAAACCGACAACAGCATTCTGGAAACTACTGTCTATCGTAAACCTAACTCTAGCACCGAAATTATAAACAACAAAAGTAAAACTCTTTATCAATACAAGTTAAATACAATTCAATCTTATATCAATCGTGCAATTACTATTTGCTCCAATAAAAATCTACTTAAAAAAGAACTTAATATAATTAAAGAACATGTTACTAAAGCGGGCTACAAGAAAGACTTAGTTGACAAAATTTACTATAAAAGATGCAAAAAACTCAATACTATTGACTGTTTCCAAAGACCTAAACAAAAATTTACCCCGGCTATTACTTACGATCGCGGAATTTCACAAAAAATTAAAAATGCCGCTAATAAAATTAATGTTAAAATTCCCATAAAACCTAATAAAAATATTTATCAATCAATAAGTAACAAAAAAGATAAAATTAATCCTCTCAAAACTTCTGGCATCTATAGCATCCCATTTACAAATGAAAATAAAAACACTGGTTACTACGTCAGCATGACAAAGCGAAAGATCACAAACCGCATTAAAGAACAGATCACAGATATAAAATTTGGAAAAATAACCACCGCCCTTACTAAAACTAACACGAAAGAACCGATTAACATCAAATTCAGCGAAACTCGTAAACTTGCCGACTATAACAATGCAACTTATGCCACAAATTGCGAAACCATTGAAATTTTGTCAAACCGTTTTACCTGCAATGGCAATGACCCGGCACAAGATCTTAACCATAACTGGTATCGGACTTTGAGAGCCACACGAAGGAAGACCATCACAGAGCAAGCAAGCTGCCACAAAGCTGCCTCTGACGAAGGGAGGGGGGCCTCCCGCAAGTACTCAGGCATAACACACGAGGAGTAGAAATAAGGTTTACTTTAATTATTTGTAAAAATAGATAACGTCAGAAAACCAAACCTACTTTCACCTCTGCTATACCACTCTGTAAGGGAGCCTCCATAAAAATTAAAAACGAAGCCAGTAGACATAATCTCAACAATCCAATTAAACCAAATAAAAACCTTTTCCAACATATTCATAATGAGAAAGTCTCCATTTTAAACATACCTCTGGCTTTTATAAAATCAATTTTGAATTTCAAGACGATAGGAAAGCTTGGTTACATAGGTATGACTAAGTGCCATATAAAAGAATGAGAAATTGAACATCTGGTCGGTTTAAAGTCTAATAAACAATACACCAATTTTTCTAAAATTCATAATACTAACCCTATTAACCCCAGCACCCTTAATTTCCAAAAAATAGCACCATATAACTCACACCAATTTGCCCTAAAACGTGAAGCAATAGAGATATTAACTACTAATGAAACCATCAACGATAGATAGCATAGCTTAATTCTTGTGGAATGGCAACACCTGCTAGGGAGAATGAAGCAAAGTGAAGAGAGTCTACAGAAGAAGAAAGAAAGAAAACAAGTCAGAGCCAGCAGTGTCACCACAAGCACTGAGGATGAATGTGATAATGTTCAAAATATATATGCTGCTCAAATAAAAGAATAATTTTTAAGGTGTTTACCATGATTTTATTTAAAGTAAATCTGTCTGGTTTATTTATTTATTTAATTTTATTTATTTATTTCCTTTTTTTTTTTTTTTTTTTTTTTTTTCAAAAAATGAATAATCATTTATAATTAATTTCATAAATATTTTTTAAGCAATAGAATTAAATTAATTTAAAAATAATTAGCATGCAAAATCCTTGAAATTTTTGTGAGCTACTACGTGTATGCATTTTGTATAGGACAAAAAACATTTTAACATGCATTTCAAATTTGATTTTTTTATTGTTTAAAAGTTTGCTGTTGCAATGTTGATAAAATATTGCTTGATTTTTACCTTTATGAATCATACATTTCAGGTGGCAGAAACATTAGTTAATCCATTTGGTGAAGATGATGATGATTTTGAAGTGAACTGGGTCATTGATCGTGATATTCAAGTAAGATAACTATTATTAATGTTATATTGGCTTTTCAACAAAAATTATTTATCAATTTTATGTCTAAAAGGCTAAATATCAAAATGTTTTTTAAGTAAAATTATGTGTGTCTTGAAAGAAGTAAATAAAGTAAAATTGCATACATTGTTCAAATACATTTCTCACTCATTGGCTTAGCGATTTGAGGTTTTCTGGGTTTTTTCTCTAAAACTAGTGTGAGTATAGGCTAAAATTTATTTAGAAAGACTGTCATGGGGAGCATTCTGTTAACATGTATACTAAATTTCCCAATATTCTTATCATTATGCTAATCACTAATCAATGTTAATTTTCACTTTGCATGAAGTTTTAAAAGCATTACCTATAAAGTAAATAATCATGAAGTTACATATTTATTTTAAGTTAAAAATATCCTTTGCATATTTGTAACTGAGTCGTAAGTGAAATTCAAACTGACAAATGGTGTAGCATTGTGCTGCAATCACATGCACACACAGTAGGCAAGTGCTAGCTAACTGATGGCTGTATCACTAGAATCCACCCTTATATGCATAAAAGCAAGTCAGATCACTTGCAGTTATTCCTAAAACTTCCTTTATTCAAGAGGAGGTTGACATGTATGAAAACCGTCTTGTAACTCAATTTTTTTTTTTTTTTTTTTAAGTAAATATTTCTGAAAATTACGTAGATGATATATATATATATATTAATTACATATTGATTAAAGTGTATTTGTATAACATATATATATATATATATATATTTCATCACCAGTGATTTTTATCTTGCCTCATTTAAATGTTGTGTGTGTTTCTGCTATCAAGCAACATCTATGTCTACTTGCTTTTTTACCTGACCTCATTATTTTCGCCCAAAACAATTGTTCTTGTTTTTGAAGATTATTCAGTTGTAAAGTTCTTATTCTTTGGAAGAAATTCGGTTTTCCCTCATCTTGTGTACTGTATGAGACTTAATTTTCTTTCAAAATTAAAAGACAAAATATTGGCTAAATTGTCGCTAGTATTTTTGTTCCAAGTTTTTCTTTCTTTTTTAGTTCCCCATCATACTATAGGTATAGGGAACTTAGGTAATCGTGAAAATTTTCGACCTCGGTTTTTTTACTTTTCTACACGTTTTCAGGTGTGAGGAATCCGAAAATGACAAAATTTGTAGGGGGTCTGTTAGTCCGTTAGTCTGTGTACACGATATCTCAAGAACAAATTGTCGCAGAGAGGTCAAATCAGTTTTAAAATATTACTTTCGACACTGGCAAGAACCCTATTCATTTGCAACATTCGAATTAAAAAACTTCGTAAGTTATTAGAAATTTACAATTTTCTTAACATGGGAGAACAGGACAAAAATTCACTTAAACGTGCATTAAATGGAAACTTTTTACTCTAAAAATGTCAGACCAGTTTTAAAATATCAGTTTTGATGCCGAAATGAACATCAGTAACTATAAATATGCTACTTTGAAAATTTTCGCAAGTTATTGGAAATTTACGAATTTCTTAACATGGCAGTATAGGGCAAAATTTCACATAAACGTCAATTTTGAGCGATATTTTCATCGTAAAGATGTCAGACTACTTTTGAAATATTATTTAGGACACTGGCATGAATATTAATGACTATGAATTTTCCAATTTAAAAAATTCGTAAGTTATTTGGAATTTACGATTCACTTAACATGTCAGAATAAGGCAAATTTGAGCATAAACTTCCATTTTGAGGATCATAAATGCATTACACAACTTCAAAATTACATTTATGATATTTGTTTGAACATGATTGAATACAAATATTCTAATAGGAAAATTTCGTAAGTTACTCGTAATTTACGATTTTACCAACATAGCGAAATTGTAAATTTTTCAGATAAATATGAATTTTGAGGATTATTGCATTGGAAATATTAGCATGAAAACTAAACAACGGAATTGACCCTGATAAAATAAATTAATAGATTAGAATAAGATAAATATATGGAAGTGAACGGTGGATAGCCTATTAGACGGGGAATTCATTCTGTCACTGTATCAAGCTTTGGTCACATTCATTTCTTTTAACATGATTATAATATGTCTCGCACTAGAAATTTATGAGAACATAAATATGATGGGGAACTGAGCAGAGTCCACCTATGCCAACTAGTTTTCTTTCTTTCTTTCTTTTTTTTTTTTTTTTTTTTTTTTTTAATGCAATGCATATTTTTATTTAGTTTTTTTTTAGAGCTTTGACTCAAAAATTTTTTTACATTTTTTTATGTAAAAGCAATTTGTAAGTAGTTAATATTCATTTGAAATTGTGCAAAAGGAATGTTTTATTAGATTACGGATGTAAAGTATTAACTTTCTAATATTTAACTATTATTGTATTCTTAATTTAAAGTTATAGTCTTTGTTATATGGTTTGTTATAATCTTTTTTTTTTTTTTTTTTGCAATAGGTATCTTACCTGATTGTCGATGAGATGCATCAAGAGCATCCTGAGCTTATTAAAGATCAGTATTGGGATGAAGTATTACCCGATTTGCCATACACTGCAGCTGCCATGCAATTTTACACTGAGCCACCCAAAGGATCTGCAGCAAACTTGATGTATGTTATCAATTCACATTTAATTTTTTTTTTTTCCCTAAAAATTGATAATCTAATCTTCATTGTTATGCAAGTTTTAGATTGTTTTTAATTATTTAAGTTTCGAATTTGATGTAAAAAAAAAAAAAAAAATCCTGTAAGAAAATGAATTATTTTTGGAGGAACAAAAAAATTTAGTAGACTATCTTTTTTGAAATGGGAGTATACAAATCAGATAAAAGCAAACTATACAGGCTTGTCCAAAATTTAAAAGTGTAAAAAAATACTGACAGTGTTATCTTTTTTTTTTTTGTAAAAACTAATTAGTTTATTTTTATTATTATTATTTCAATGCTAGTGTACAAAGAAGTCTCAAAATTATTTTACTTTGACGGAGAAATTCACAAAATAGAGGCTTGTTAAATAAAGGTACAACAAAAATACAACTGTATTTAATGTAAAATTATAGCTTTATATATTTTTTATATTATGAATATAGATCTACCCTTCTAAATAATAATAATAATAATAAATAAATAAACTGCAAATCTAATCTGACATTGTAATTTTAATATTTATGTGTTTAAAATAAATGTTGACACTTTTAGTAAAATCTGGTCTAGTTCTCTCTGGGATATCCTGAAATTCAAAAGTATATATACTTTCATAGAATCTTTTGGCAAAGTTGAAATTTAGGATTCTATATGAGCTATTCTTAATTGCTTTATGTAGAAAAACAATCAGTCCCCTATACCTCCTATAAGTTCCAGTGTAACAAGCCTTCTAATGAGTCGAGGAGCGACAACCCAAACCATCTAATCCTCCGTCACTTTATTTTATTTTTTTTTTTTTTAAGCTCCATCTTGTAATTTGTTTTACGCTTTTTGTTCAGTGATAAAGTGTAAAAAAAAATTAAGATTTACACACAGATATAACTTTCTCTTTACAATTAAATACATTGTATGCAGGGATGAGATTTTTCAACTTTCCAGCTGATGTCAGCTTTTTTGTAACTTTAGTTTTTCAGTTTTATTAGCTTTGTCTGTCTTTTTGATGTGAATTTGTTGTATGAACTATTCAAATAAAATTTCATTGAATACTTAAGCTTAATCATTTGTTCTTTTTTTTATGTAGATTGGAGAATAAAACATATATTTATTACTCTAATATAACAGATTTTCTCATCAAAATTCTTGTATTTCATTTCAATGTCTTGCTTTTGCATATAGTGTAATCTTTTTTTTTTTTTTTTTTTTTAACTTTCTGCTAATTTCATCTTGTAAATGGAACTTCAATGCACTACACAGCTTTCTATTTTTTTTTTTTTTTTGTTGTTGTTAAGTTCTTTTCATACAAAAGAACTCTTCAAATAATGCTAAAAAAATCAAAGCTTTGTCGATGAAAGGAAATGTGTGTAATTTGTATAGACTAGGTATGGTTATGATTGTTCAAAAAATTTCTGTGTTTTTTCTATAAAGAAATCCATTGTAGTTTCTAATCAGAATCTATATAACTGTAAAAAGTAATTAAATTGCAGTGTTTATTTTATTTATTTATTTTTAATCATCTTAGTTTTATTCTTTTTTTTATGTATATTGTTACTTATAACTTAGACATTATTTGAATGTTTCTTGATGTGTATCGTATTATACATGTTAAATATCTTAAACTCTAAATAATTTATTTTAATAACTGCATTATCACCAATATTGTATATGTATATTAAGTAATAATTATATTTTACAGAATTCCAGCACATGAAGCTGAATTTATTCCTCTAGAACCATTAGCTGAAGATGATGATGAGCTTGACGATGTTAAGGTATAATTAGAATAAATTGCAAGTAAATATTTTATATGAATTTCCCAGTGTTAATGTACATATTACAATTTTACTTTAAAATGTTAATGAATTGCTCCTTGAGAAATCTTAAGTATGTTCGTCTTTCTAAGAAAATGCACATTTTGCTGAGAAAGATATATTCAAGTTTAAATTATTGTGTGTGTTCTTAAAACAAGTTGTTTTTTAATATATGTAAGTGATTTTATTAAAATGTTACATTTGAAATATTTTAAAGTTATTATTTTTATTTTTTTACTTTTATTTATTTATTTATTTATTTATTTATTTTTCTTTATAAATATATAAATTCAGGTTAGCAAAGAGAAATAAATTAAATTTCTTTTTATAAAGTTTTAATTGATAATGTATTATTAAAAAACAAAACAAAACAAAAAAAAAACCATGTAAAATGCCTATTGAATTAGATCTACTATCTAAACTACTTTAATTATTTTAGCTGAAAATTGATATAATAATATTTCATAAAATGATTAATATCATTGTACAAATGTTACTAAATTTCTTTTTGTAGTAAATTACCAATGATAGCCATACTCTCATTAAATTATTGTGCAACAACTGTAATGAATTTTTGTGTGAAAATATATTACATCTAATAAATATTTGAAAGATAAGATCAATTAATATTAAAAGATAAAATCAATAATTAAGATTTTAATTGGGATTTGATTTCTGTTTTCTTGTTTTCAGACAGGAGAAGAGCATCATCTTTACTAATAGACCATCTTGAATTTTGCTTGATAAAAAATAATCTGCTACTGAATCTAAAAGAGTTTTCAATTATGTAAAGAAAAGTCTGAATAGAAAACAGGACTAAAATACTAATTTTTTTTTTCTATCAAAGATTTTTTTTTTTTCTCGTAAGTAACTTTAATATAATTTGGCATAGTTATCTTTTCATTTAAATATACAATAAAACATAAAACTGTTCTTCACTTTATAAAACTGAGTCCCTTAGCAATAGTTACTGTATTAATTTAAATAAAAACTCAACTCACTGTTTTTTTCTCAATACAACTCACGTTTTTGTATTATTTATTTTGAATTATTTTCTGTTTTTGAAGTATACTCTCCAGCTGATAATTTATAGTAAATCATTAAAATGAAAATTACTTTTTAATGCTAATTATAAGCAAAATGGTAAATCCTTTAAAAGTGTTTATTTTTTATTTAACTGTTTTTCCCTTAATGCCCCTATTTATGAGAAGTGATTAAGAGCTGAAAGCCCTGTTTTGTACTTTACCTATTTGTTGTTTAGGTTAATGGTATTCCATTCACTGCTAATCATCCCAGGAGCTTTCTGACCAATAATTTATCTGGAAGTTCATATAGTGGCATATCTAAATTAGGACGTTCCTTTCATCCCAGATCTTATGAAAGCAAAGGAATACTGAACCTTATGCATGATTTCTTGAGAAGAGAATCATCCAGTAAGGACATGATAAGCAGAGAATCATCTGGTAAGATTTTATATTTAATATATTTAAAAAACACGTCCCTTTAAATTTAACTTTTAAAAATGTGTATTAGATGATATTTATTGAAAAGCCACAAGCAAAAAGCAAAGATATGAGAGACACTTTGAACCCCTCATCAGGGCAAAACATCAAACTGCAATTAGAAGTACAAGTGCTTATTTGTGTTTAAATTAAGAGAGAATTCTGATGGCATGGTGCATGCCTCGTTAAGAGGTTTCATATGGATTTTTGTGTACACAATCCTTCCATGAAAATACATTGGACGTAATCTATACGATGACATACTAGTTTATAATTCTTTGGGCTCTGGTCATGTACCAAATTTTGAAAACATTAGCATTTTTGTTACTAAGTGTATAGATAATTGGGTACTTACATATAATCCTTCAAGCATATTTTTTTAGAGGGATGGTATATAACTGCCCAATTATTACCTCTCGATGAGGCATATGCCATGCCATCAGATAATTATTCTTTAATCGGAACTATCATCAACATATAAGCACCTGTGATTTAGTTTGAAAGTTTATGAAGGGTTTAAAGTAAGCCTAAAACATTTGTTTTTTGTTTGTAGTTTTTAATTTGATTGTAAATAATTTTGAATGTGTTTTCTATAAATATCATTTAATATGCATTTTTCATAATTAATTATGTTAATTTGAGTACAACTGTTTTTTATATAGTTTGAATTTTATTTGAAACTAGTCAAAGAAAATGATCTGATTATTATTTTTTCCAAAAATTTTTATTTCGGAAAGACAATTATTGTATATTTACAATATACATCATTTGAAAAATTCCCATTTTAAGCAATTTTATTTCATACATATCCTCCTCATTATTAAATAAGTTAATCTAGTGTGTGTGTATATTCTGAGGTTGTTTTTTTTTTTTTTTTTTTTTTGACGCAACTCTAATAATTTTTATAAAAATTTAGGGTTAGGATTTTTTTTTTTTTTTTTTTTTTTGAGATGGCAAAATCGATGTTATCTTATTTTTATGAAAGTTAGTGTTTCCTGGTAACCCATGCTTTGCCTAGGGACAAAATATATTAAAAGCCTGGTTTTCTAAGAAACTGTTCCAAAGTATTTGATAAAAATTTGTCATTAGGGATTTTTGAATGTACATGATCACTGTTGAATTGGTATTAGTTTCTTTTAAATTTCCTTTTGAAACTGTATCTGTTTGTTTTATCTGAAATTTTTTTTAATTTGTGATATTGAGCATGGTAGCAGAAAATGTGAGACAAAGACATGCATAAGAAAAAGAACATTAAAAATTAGTTCATTAATGCATTATTTTGCTTGAGCATATATAGTTATACTTATCTGTTTAATAAGAAAAACGTTCTGTTTAAGTGTTCTCTAATGTTAAAAAACATTTTGCAGTTCGCAAGAATCTGTATAAAACTCAGTCAAAAGATAGTACTCGAAATCCATCTCTTTGTGATACTTCTGGTCCTCCTACACCTGAAGAACTCAGAGATAGGATGCATGGATTCAATGTAAGTTTATAATTATGATTTCAGTTTTTATTACTTTCTCTTACCCATAAGGTAGAGAAAGTATTGTTTTTGGGTCAAATTTTCGAACGCGAGATTTTGTTACATTTACACGTTTTGAGGTCCCCTGAATACGAAAATCATGTTTTTAGCAAATGGTCTGTGTGTATGTCTGTGTGTCTGTCTGTTATCAGCATATCTCAAAAACAAATTATGGCAGAAAGTTCAAACTTGGTATTCTAAATGTGTATCATATAGGGATGCTACAGTAAGCTTTTCGTTAAGATCAAGCAAATGGTTTGTGTACAGGGACAATCAAGAGAATTCTAATACATTACGTCTATGGGGGAAATTGCAGGAAAGTAGAGTTTAACGTCTATAGACTGCACTAAACCAAATGAAACGAATATGTATATTTTGTAATAGAGATAGTTACCTGGGAAAATTTTTTTGTGTATGTAGGAGCCTCGCCTCCCCCCCTGGTGGGGAAGTCTCCCCTCGAGGGGAGTAAATTTTCATGATGGGTATCTTTCAAAAGAGCTCGCCAATACCTTTAAAACGAATGGTTGAACCATCGATCTGCGATAATTTAAAACAAAGTTATCGATATATAAATATTAAACAAAATACCTTATTATTCAACTTTGTGCGTTGCAGAAGAGCTCTTTTCGGACGGGGGGCCCCTTCCGTCTTCAGTGTTGTCCGCACTTCGCGGCTGGCAGTCGTAGGTTTGATGTTTTTCCTTAAGTAGGTGCCGCCATATTTCCCCTATCTCTGCCGACTCGTGGTCATTAATTGCGTCACTATGATGCGCGATCTCGATGCTTTCACGGATGTACGCGTAGGTGGAGTTATTATAGTTTGCTATTTTTTCTACATTTTCAAAGTCGATTTCTATGTCATCTTCAAAGTATTTTCTAGCAAGCGCGGTGGTGCAACGATTAAATTTAATATCGTTTTTGTGTTCTTTTATCCTGGTCCTAATCTTCCTTTTGGTGATGCCTATATATTTAAATTCTTTATTTTTTACGGGAATTTTATAGATACCTGCAGTTTCGGTGGGGGGGATTATGGTAAAGTGGACCTTAGAGAAATATTAAACATGAGGTTCACTGGTAAGAAGAAAATGGCGCAAGGACGCCATCTTGAAAATTTTTGAGGAAGTACCTCTTAAATATGAAATTATTTAGTTACACCTAACAGTCAATGTTCCACAAGTAAAACTATAGTTAGATATAAAATTTCGAAGCATCATTTTCGATGTAGGACAAATTATATCCCTTTAATGTGACCGTCCATAGTCGTTGAGTAACCCAGATTTGATAACATCACTATCACTGGCATTGTTAAAGATGAGTAATTTTTTTTTTTAATGGAGATATTGTAAATAATATCATGCAATTAGAGTAAAAAGGAATTCTCTCACCAAGAAATAGAAGAGACGCCATTAGAAGTAATCCATTTTTATTCAAGGAATTCGTCAGAAGAGGATGACTGCCAGCAGGTCTGGTTGCGTGAACCTTGAAGCACAATCTTTTTCCATCGGCACGAAGTGGGCACACATTTAAACAAAACTTATTAATTATGTACTGAATAAAGCAATTAAACATAGATATTAAGGTATTTTAGCATCACGACAACATGTTAATCAATTTGCAAGCCATCTCTCGGATAGCACACGTTGTATTATATGGTCAATACGCGACTGTCAAAAATTCCGCAGCAAGCACTGCACAGACACTCTAGCTACTGACTGCCAAACGCGATCGATCTCCGGACTGAAGAGAGAGAACGACGTCACAGCCCTCCAAGCCAATCGGCGACGAGCAATCGCGGCGGCGTGCGCCGAGAGGGAGAGGGGGAAAGAAACCTCGATTGAAGTTCCACGGAGGGAAAATGATCAGCGCGCAGCCGGTAAGCAAACGTACAGGGGCGAAACGGGAAGATAGCTGAGCAGAGGAAATTTTAAAAAAAATGCTGTTAAATTGGAAGATATTGTTATTAATGCAGAAACATAACACTGAATAAATTAAACGCTGTCGTGTTTCACGACACTCTCCCGGAAAACACAGTGAAAAAAAAAAAGGTCGGGAGGAGAACCAAGGAAAAGGAATGGTGACAAGCAAGGGACACGCACAACCAGTCCGTCCAGTAGCATCAAATTACATTGAAATCAAGGTACATTATGCAAAAGCAGTTGCGTGTTGACACGAGAATCATACATAAGAAAACTTCTAGTACATGTATATAAGCATATTCAAAAGAACAATTGTACTAACAAAAAAAATTGAGAAATTTGTTACATATTCAGGTATATATGACAAAAAAAAATTTATCACAGATTTCTGGTTTAAATACGAACAAAGTAAATTATAATTACTTATTATGTGAAACACCAATTTCTTAATTATCACATTATGAAAAATTACACACAAATACACGTGGATCCATAAAAGGTTGGGATCCATGAAAATAAAAGTTAGGATCCATCAAAAAAAAATTTGTTTGGCCAAACAAAACAAAAAAAAATTAAAAATCTAAAAAAAAAATGGATACATACTTGCAAGATAGAAAACTAATTGTATACACATAAAAAATCACAGAATACATGACACTTATATCACATTATCATATGCTTGACTAATTTTGTTAATGATATGTATATTATGTATATATAAAAATAAACTGATTACACTACAATACCAAGGTGTTTGTTGTATACTACATTGTCATACCATCCATAAGAATCTACATATGCTGTAATACCATATCTACTTGAGGTACAATTCTGTAAAGGAATTACATTAAGGGGTTTGATAATAAAAGAAATTTTACCTTCAGGCTTTATCAAAAAAATTCTACACACATTACCCAAAAGAAGATCTTCAGCTTACATACGAGATTACTGAAAGAAAGAGACAAATATTAGGTAAGATATTAAATATTATGTGTTATACTGTTAAACATTCTAGATTCATTCTCTTTTTTTTATTACAGATGAAATGTGCACTGGAGAAAAAAATTTTTTTTTTTTTTTTTTTTTTTTTTTTTTAGAAAATGATCACGTTATATTAAAGTTCTATATTAGATAAACAGTTCACAGTCTATTGTCAGTTCTTTAGAAAAACCAATGGTAAGATCTGTATCAGATTTAAAACACAATGTCCTATGAAACTGAAGTATAGTTCGCAAGAGTCACTAGAAGATTCTGCCAGCAGATTAGACCAGCAACAGCACAAACACTACATGAATGATGGACGTCTCCACCATCCGTGCAGTTACCACAGT
This sequence comes from Salticus scenicus, assembly GCA_963930645.1. NCBI lineage: Eukaryota > Metazoa > Arthropoda > Arachnida > Araneae > Salticidae > Salticus > Salticus scenicus. The sequence goes on from OZ005655.1 coordinate 21,825,027, forward strand.
TCATCGAGGACGCAGATTATAATTGTGACGACTATTAGAAGAAGATGTATTGTTGATAGAAACGTTATGTGCATTAGGTTGAGAACTAATCTGTATATGATCGTTAATTGAAGAATTTGAATCTGGACTTGGTTCAGGTGAGTTATTTCTTGAAGAAGTAGGTGTGGGATTATTTCTTAAGTTATTCGTGATTGTAGATTGATTAGATGATTTAATATTTGTATTTCTCTCAGGTGCAAGAAGAAGACGGTTGATATGAATATTCTTTATAGGAGCCTGCGGTTCATCTACTCTCTGAATTTTGTAGATTACATCCGAAATTTTTCCTACGACTTTAAAAGGAGAAGAAGAGAAGAATTTTTTGAAACCATTATTATGTTGGATGAAAACCGTGTCATTAACTTTTAATTTTCTTAGTCTTGCATGTGAGTGTTGTTTCTTATTTTGTAGACATTGGTATTCCAGCAGATTTCCATGGACTCTATGATATAGCTTCTGTAGATTTTCAGCTAAGACAAAATAATCATGATGTACATCTAAACGACTTTGATATTGCTGTATTTGAAATGTGTCAATGACACTGGCCATGGCACGGCCAAAATGGACATAATTTGGAGATGATTTTATTGTATTATGGTATGTATTATTATATAAATTTTCATGGAATTTTACAGCATATTCAAATTTGTAACCGCCTTGTACAAGTGCTTTTATTGTGGATTTTATAGATGTATTAATACGTTCAGAAACAGAATTTGCAGCAGGATTGGCTACGGTGGTGTGTGATAATTTAATTCCTAGCATTCTAGAAAATTCATCAAAAATTTCTGCAGTAAATTGTTTACCGTTATCTGTTAAGATTAGCTCAGGTCTTCCAAATGTAATAATATAGTCGAAAATAGCATGAACAGTGTTCATGGCAGTAATTTTTCTTAAAGGATACAATTTTAAGTGTTTACTAAAATGGTCGATAGCTGTGAGGATGAACTGGTTATTTGGAAAAGGACCAACAAAATCTAAACTGATGAATTGGCCAGGTCTTGTAGGTATATAAGTATTCTGAAAAGGAGCTGCTTTAATTCGTTGTGGTTTAGAAGTAAGACACACTGTACAAGATTTTATATAATTTGAGATATCTGCAAACATACCCCTCCAGTAATATTTTTGTGAGATGTTTTTATATGTTTTGCCAATGCCAAAGTGCGTGACATGATGGATTCGTATACACTTTTCTTGCAGATCTTTTGGTAGCACAATGCGGAAACAATTCTCCTCGGGATTGGATTTAAAGGATGGATCATGAAGTAAAAGTTGAGTTTCTTTACAAATTATATAATTTTTATGTTGAGAGATCTTCTGGTTCTTTAATTCTTTAATTATTTTACTAAGTTCTTTGTCCTTATTCTGATGAAAAACAATGGTCGGAATAGTTATGTCTAGTAAAGGATCAGGCAGAGGAGGGTGGACGTCTTGATTATCAGTAGAATGTTGTAAATTAATATTATGTATCTGAGCATTGGTCTTGAGATTTATATTGGGATCATCCTCAAAAATAGTTTCCGGAAGAATCTGATTAGATTTTAAGATATCAGGGTTTGTGTTTACGTCCTCTTGGTTGGTTGGAGTACGGGAAAGGAAGTCAGCAAGAATGTTATTTTTACCAGGAATGTGTTGGAATGTAAATGAATATTCATCAATTTCTAACAGCCAGCGGGTTATTATGTCAGCAGGGGACTTAGCTTTTTTATATTTTTGTAGTGACTTGCAATCGGACAAAATGACGAACTTCCTGCCATAGAGAAGGTAACGAAAAGCTGACAATGCTTTGGCGATGGCCATGAGCTCAAGCTGTAAAGGAGGATACTTGGTTTGTGCTCCTCTGAGAGCTTTAGAAAAATAAGCCACAGGCAAGAGATCCTTGCCATGTTTTTGCAAGATGACAGCTCCAATGGCAAACTTGGATGCATCCGTGTTGAGATAGAACAGTTCATTAAAATTAGGTTGCTGTAAAAATGGATTTTTAAAGAAAACTTGTTGTAATCTCTGAAACGCTTCTTCTTCACACTGTGTCCATTTAAAAGGAACCTTAGGTGAGGTCAGAGCGATGAGTGGCTCCGAAACCAGAGCAAAAGAAGGAATGAGGTGGCGATAAAAACCACATAAACCAAGAAACTTCTTCACTTGTCTTTTTGTCTGTGGGGCAGGAAACGAGTAGATTCTTTTTATATTAGAAGAAACTGGGTAAACTCTGTTATTATTGATATGAAATCCCAAGAAGTCAACAGAAGTATGGTGAAATTTACATTTATCTAAATTAAGAGTAAGATTATATTTTTGGAATGACTGTAAGAAGGCTTTTAATTTACATGTAGTTTCATCAAAGGAGTTACTGCAGATTATAATGTCATCTTGGTACGAAAAAATGCCAGGTAAGTTGATCTCTTCGATAATCTCATCTATCATGGCTTGAAAGATGCTGGCGGCTGTTTTTAACCCAAATGGAAGACGTTTGAAACGATAAGTACCCCATTGAGTTGTAAAAGAAATTTTGTCCTGATATTGTTTAGGTAAATGAATCTGGTGATATGCACTGGGCATATCAAGTGTGGTGAAGAATTTGAAATCAGCAATATTATTAATGAGAGTTTGAATTTTAGGAAGGGGGTAACTCGAGAACTCTATGATAGAGTTAAGTAGACGAAGATCAAGAGCTGCCCGATACTTTTGGGGACCTAAATCTTGAGATTTTTTTTTAACTAAAATCATGGAACATGCCCATGCTGATACATTTTTTTCAATTATCCCTGCTTCGATCATCTGGTCAAGTTGCTTCCTTGCCTCATGTTGGAGAGCTTGAGGAACAGGAAAAGGAAGTGTACGTATAGGAAAATCATTAGTGAAATTAATTACAGGCTTTGCCTTATCAGAGTGACCAATGGAAGAAAGAGAGGCTGAAAATGCCTGAAAATGTTCCTTTAGAATGTTACGTAATTGAGTTTCTTGAACTTGATTTAGATGTTTTAAGTTAATTTTATTTTGATTAAATTCCTGTCTGCGTTTTTCGATTATTTCATCTGACGGAACAATTAAGTTTATTACTTCTTCCATAGATGGAGGAGAGGATCTGAAATCATTAGATTTCTCATCAGGATACTTAATTTCATCGATTTGTTCTACCGTGCCTATAGCCATATTCTTATTTAAATGGATGGGGGTTGAAGACAAATTTTTGATACACACAAAAAACTTAAAAGGGTGACCTGGTTTGGTCTGAGTGTCATTATTTACATGTGAAGCAGCTTGCTCCAAAGAAGATGTGAGTAACTGAGAGTCTGTGCAAGGCTTGCGGCTAAGAAAATAGACTGCCTGCATTGCCTGATGTGTGTCGTTTTGTTTAGGAATGAAGAGGATATCACAGTCTATGAATTCACTAGGTAAAAAGGCGTGAACCTCAACGTATGACGTGTCTTGTGCGTCAATTACTGTCTTCTTAGTGACATGAACCTTAGGTACGTGATTAATTTTTGAGTTTTGAAGAAGTTTTATGTTGTCTGTTTCCTGAGGAATAAATGGCGGAACATCTACAAGATTTTTAAAGTTCACAACAGTTCTATCATTATGTTGATTAATGTAAGTTAGGTTTTCTTGGAAACATTTTGTAATTGAGGCTAATTGAGTTGAACTAGAGGACTTAAAGTGAATAAACTGTTGGTTAATTTTACATAGCTCTTTTTCTGGAAACAATAAGACGTTAAATTTTCTTATGAAATCAAAACCCAGTATACCCAAGAAAGAAGAAGAGGGGTTTACATCAATTAAATATAAAGGATGTCTGAAATGTGCATTATTAATTTTAAAAGAGATGTCGACACAACCTTTGAAGTGTACCTGTGAGTTGACAGTAGTCATCTTTACTGAACGAGCCAAAAATTTATATTTCAGAGAACTTTTGTTCATATCAAAAAAATTCTTATCAATTAATGAAATAGAACTCCCTGTGTCAAATAAAAATGGGATATCTTGATTAGCAAAATGAATATCTACAATTGGAATATTCGGCGCTTGGCCTTGGACATTGGCAATAATTTCATGATAAGAAGTTAAATTGGAAAAAGGAGAACGAGATTTTTCACTTTGAATGTTATTATTATGAAGTAAGGATTTATGCTGGTTAATGTGTACATCATTATTATTATCTTGGAATGTTGAAGAAGTAGACTCTAAACTGTTATTGTTTTGTATATTAGAAGAAAAACACGAGGACCTGCCTCCAGTTACAAGAACCTCGTCATTTAGTTTAAATAATTATTGCTATCTTGATTTTGGTTAGAAGAATTAAGAAGAGGTGCAATGACACACTGACGCGCAGAGTGTCCATTACACAAGCATACTTGACATTGAACATTATCATTATTTTGTTGCTTAGGTACATTATGGAAATTATTATTATTATTATTATACCTTTGTTTATTAGGAAAACGTCGATGTTGAAACTTTGATTTGTTTTTATCTTTATCATGTCGCTTAAAATTAAATTTTTGTCGATTGGAATATTGAGTACCACCCTGCTGTGTTGGTTTGTAGAACCTCTTGTTTTTAAAAGGGAAACTTTTATTCCTGTGCTCATCTTTATTATTTTTATTTTCATTAATTTTATCCAGAGCAATCTGTAATGCATTAACTTGGTGAGTCAATTGACTGATTTCTTGATTATCTGACGTTGACGCAGAGTTATTTGAGGCTACTGACAACAATTCGTTATTGACTTCACAATCCTGAGCAAGAGTCACTCTTTTAATAGCTACCTCATAGTCCGTGATATTGTCCTGCATGATCAAAAGCCTAATGTTGGGCGGTAAAACCTTTAAGAACTTGCTAAGTTTAATTTCGTTTATTGCAATCGGATCAGTTATTTTAGAATACACTCTACTGACCAGTAAGTTAAGTCTGTGGGAGAGGTTGGTAATGGATTCACCTGGAAGTATGCTGAAATTCTCAAATTCTAATAAATTAGTAGCAGACGACTGCTTATGGAAAAAACTTTTAAGTTGGTTAAATTGATCATCAGTACTGTTAAATTTTCTAATTTCTTGTGTCTGTGACACGAATTTGAGGGCAGCGCCCTGAAGCTTGGATTTAGCATACGCAAGTGTGTATTGATCAGTCCATTTATGGACAATAGCCAGTTCTTGGATCTGTGAAATGAAGAAATGTAACTCTTCTGAAGACCCGTCGAAGGGTTGTACATGCACAATTGGAAAGAAACTACGTTGAGAATGTTCTTCACCCGACCCGGTAGGGGTAACCATGGGTGTTAAGTTGGGCATGTTAACTGAGTCCACAGATGCCTTCTTCTTACCCTTAGGCATTTTCAAAAAAATAGACTTTGTATATAAGACAGAAGAAAATTATAAACGTATACAAATTTGTACTATCATACTGTTCCTGTGTAGGATGACTAAGTTATTTCATTAATTCTGACACTTTATATAATAGATATACATTTTCATAAAAACTCTCAACATAAGAACATCTGTGTACGTAATGTAGCAAACCTTAAAAATTTTTTTTTTTTTTTTTTTTTTTTTATGTATATATTTATTTCTTATTATTATTACTTTTCGCACGATGTACTTTTACTGGACAGCGAGATTTTTGGTCAGAAGAAAGTAGTTACAAAAACATTGAAATGCAGTATTTCAGAACTCTCAAACGGAAGAAGAGATTGTATAAATTAATACATTTAAGACTATTTTTTTCATTCAGCCGAACTTGACTGTTAATTCCGTTTTATTAATTTAAGCCTCAGAAGCCTGGATTTCGCCGTTACATTGTTTTGTTAACATGCAATAAATTGACGATCGTTTAGAAGCTATAAAATCATGCTACTTATAGCATTCAACATGAAACTATTTCGGTTAAAGCTTTTCAATTCCATCGACGTCTTTTTGAGTGTCTCTCAAAGAAGATATGGGACGCCGTATGTTTCATTGAGTCCTCTCTTCAAGGCTTGGAACTGCCGGCTATTTTTTTTTTAACAAATATTGAGGAGGTGAAAATCTAAGGATTGACGGTGAAGACCTGTTCTCCTGAAATGTTGATTCCTACTGTATCCTTTTTAACGGGTGTTAGTTTTTTTTTCTTCTCTCCTATAGCACGAACTGTATGAAAAATAGAACTATTCAAACAAAAAAAAAATTATTTATTCAACGGACATACAGGCTATTCATAGCTACATTTTATTTTTTTTGACATCTTACCTTATAGATGTCCGCTTTAAATGATTTTCCATTCAATACACCTTCAAGTATTTAGTTTTTTTGTGTGTTATTTTTGAGAAAATATATATATTATCATCATATTTCGTTTTTTGTTGGAAATGTTCGGCCAAACAAACAAAAAAAAAAAAAAAAGTTTTTTTAAATAATTTTTATATGTGTGCTTTGTATATATGTATTCTCCAGTAGTAGAGATGTTCACAATTGTTTTTATTTAGCATCGATTTTGCGTACATACTTTTGAATTATTGCATATTTTTCTTATTATTTATTATTGTGTGTAAATATATATAAATATTTCTTGAGTTTTCTAAGTATCATAAGTTATATAACTTTATATTTACAAGTCACGAAATGTGACTTAATTTTTCCATTTGTTTCTTTTTAGTTTTGATCATTTACAATTTAGTTATAATTACATAGAAAGAGCCAATTTTAAGTCACAATTTTAAGTAATATTGATTTTTGAGTTAGTTGTGGTGGCTCTACGTCATGCTTGGTGACACGGAGAATTTATGTGTTTTTATTTATTTTATTGATTATGTATATATTTTTTTTAGACTTGTTCATATATTCTCACATTCATTTTAATTTTTGAGTTTCGTGGTGGCTCTACATCAAGCCATACTACGTAAAAAAAAAAAAAAAAAAAAAAAACAATTACACAAACAAGATTTTTTTTTTCACATTCTTTTTATATTTACATTCACATTAATAGAATGACTTGTTACGTAAAAGTAAGCTCTTTACGTCATTTTAACCTTAGATTTTTTTTGGCTTCTCACATTATAATGTCACTTAATTAAAGGTCTTTGTATTTCATTACAAAAAAAAATGTCTCAATTTTACACATGTGTTTTCTTGTAAAACTTACTTGTGTTTTCTCCATATTGTTTTTTTTCTTTTTCCAATTTATGTTTTTGTGCGTCACATAACTTCAATTTTGCCTTGCATTTCCAAAACTTTATTTCATTTTTAAAATCTCCATATAACCTGCACATTCAATGCATTGGGTTAGGAGTCCTCAAAACATTTGTATTTACATTTATTCACATTCAATTACCTTTATTTGTTTTGTTCATGTTTCAAAACGTTTTTTTTATTTTCCCAAAACTTCAATTTATTTCTCTAAATCTCCATATAACCTGCACACTATAATGCATTGGGTTAGGAGGCATCAATATACATGTTCAATTCACAAATATTTACATTCATTTAACTTTAGTTATGTTTTATTTATTTTTTTTACACTTTTAGACTTTAGTTTCTCTTGTTCTGTGTTAGATTTTGGACTTCAACTTGTTCAACTATGTTCAATAGTTTATTTTCACACATTTTGGACAGCGTTTATTTTGGCGGTGTAAACGTCTGGACCTTTCACCATTTATACACTTTACACATTTTCACTCACATTCACCAATTGTTTTGGAGGAGGCAATTTGGTGGTGAGATTGCATAGATTGTTACGGGTTGATTTCTGTTCTCTTTCATGGTTCTTGATTTGCTTTTGTCTATTTATCTATTAGGTGAATTTTATTTCATCCTTATTACATACACGTTCATTTTAGTTCATTGCAATAGTTTTCTTTCGAGCCTTCAGGTGCTCTTGTTTACATTAAGATAATAGCTCTTCATGTGGTTCTCCTTTCCTGCACTCATTGGCAACCCATTGATGGGAATGACGGTTCCTGTTTATGGACAATACGCTATGGTACTGCTGGACAGACCTATGCTGTATTGTGTCATTTGTGCAGTATAGGCAATGACCACTGTTTAATATTGTTACCATACACCTTTTTATTTATTCATTTCAATAGTTTTGTTTGTTATTCTTATAGCCTTAGGGTATTTTTTTTTATGTACATTAATAGGGGAATTAATTTTCCTTCTTACTTACACACTCCTATTCACACATTCAATAGTTGATTTATTTAATTGCTATGTGCAGTTAAATTTTATGGTGTGATTCATATGTATTTGCAATGTTCAATTTGTTTTGTTTGTTTTTCTCACACATTCTCATTCCTAGTTACACTCTTCAATAGTTTGGTACTTACTCTACATTTTGTTCATTTGCATCTTCATAGTGAGTCAACCTGTTCAATGCATTTGTTTTTTTTTCATGCTACGTCTTATGTTGTTACATAATTTTCACATTTACACATCCACACTTTTCAATTTTACTTTTGAAATATTGTGCATTTATTTACACTTCACACATTCCTATAATATGACATTTTCTCATAAGCAATAGATTTATTCATGTTATGTGACAATTTTTTTTGTTTATTCAATCTTAGTACTAATATTCACATGTTACCTTATTTTTTTTTGTTAACAGACGTAAATTCTCAATATTTTTGTTTGTTGTTTCCAATTCACTTACGTAAACACATTTCATTTGTTTTCGTGCTTTAGTTTTATTATTCAGTTCACCTTTGTGACTCTTGTGAGTTCTTCAATAGTATACTATGATTACACAATTTTCTAATTACACTTACACGTATACATTTCATTTTTACATTGGGTTAACGACACGTCATAACCCAAACTTATATTTTCACATCCAATAGTTTTTTTTTTTTTAAAAAAAATGTGACATATTTTTTTTTCTCATTTTTTACCAATGTATTTAAGTGCATCTAAAACGTAGATGTGTACAATTTGCTTAACAGATAGTTTCTTTTTACCAGTATTTTCATACAATACTTATCAGAACACATATCATTGTTTAAAAAAAAAAAAAAAAAAAAAAATGTGTATGTTTATTTACTCAATTTAATCTGTTTTTTTATATTATGTGTGTTTATCAATATTCAATTTCAAAATTTTTCATTAGGCTTTGCTATAGCTATATATATATTTTTGTGTAATTTCATTATTTTTTTTATATGATTCATATATATTATTCGGAATACTTACCTATATGCTGTCATATTGCAGCTCATTATGTAACATCAAGTTATGTCAATTTTTTTAGACACTATGTGTGTCGGCCTGTAACCCTTTGTAGAGGGCTCGTCCGTGACCGTCTAACCCATCTTCTTGGTTGCCCTTGCTCTTGCTCCGGGTGTGTCTTGGCTTTTCCACCCTGTGCTTTTTATTTTTTTTCAAATCCCGTTTTTGGGGAGAGTGTCGTATAGTACGACATCGTGTTTATTTAATTTCAATCAATTCCCCATTAAACTTCTCAAAATCGATCCATTATTGAAGCTTCAGACTAAATTCCATTAAGTTTCACTATTCTACCGTTTCGCCCCTGCACAATTGCTTTGCAGCAACGCTCAAATTTTCACTCTTTCGTTCTTCCGTAGCGGACCCTACTAGCCTTGCGGTAAGGTATGTGAGCGCTCGCTCTGTTTGGCCAGGCAGCGTCATGACGTTTTAGGAAGCTGGTTCTCATCTACCGCGATCTTCTAGCAGGAGAAGAGGACTTGCCATGGGATAGAAAGGACGTGTTCGGGGACGGCCGCGCGCCATGCGCGTTTTACGAAATTTTTCGCGTGCTGCTTTCTATCTACTTTTTCATCTTCATTTATCGTTAAAATAGACAGAGTTGTCAATAAATTAATTTAACACATCTAATCAATAGTGTATTATAACATGTATTTTCAAGTTTTAATGAAATTTAGTTCGTAAATCGCATGGATTGAAATGGATTATAATTCCTTCTGTGGCTACATCGGTGTGTGCAACCAAGATGACGCCCAGCGGTCCAGAGCCCATTCCTGATGATTATTTGGTCCATTAAAGTATTGTGAAAAATCCAGCCATTGCTTTCGTCTGACTTATTTTCTTGGAATTTGGTAAGATTTTTTATTTTACTATATCTCGACTGAATCTCCCTACAGTGCATCATAGCGAAGCCAGTTAACGCCGAAGGGTTTTTGTTCTACACAACGTTCCTTTTGCTTATAATTATCATAAAATATACGATCACCTTTCTTTGCATAAACTCTATATATTATGTGATGACAAACTCCTAAAATTTAAGTCGATAGCAGTACCCCGAGTCTGCTATTCGACAGGGATCGAATCTTTATCGCTTCTTATTAATTGGTATATGTTGGGATTGGGTTTAATGGGAATATTAATATTAAATTTATTAGCGGTGTGTTTTATTTTGTTTGAGGTGCCTTGATTGTAGGGAATAGAAAAGGTGTATTTTGTGGAGGTTTTTTGGGCATCTGGAATATTGTTTAATTGTTTTAATCGTTTTCTGTACAACTGGTTGACTAATGTCTTGGGGTATCCTGCATCGATTGTTAATTTATTGATAAATTTTAATTCTTTTCTTAATTCTTTTTCATCTGAGCAAATTAGAATGGCACGATTAATATAGCTGCGTATGGTATTAATTTTGTATCTGTAGGGGGTTTTACTTTTATTACTAATGATTTCGTTGCTTGCGGTAGGTTTTCTGTATACTGTGGTTTTGAATTTGTTATTATCTTTGATGATTTTGACGTCTAGGTAGTTGATTTCTCCGTTATTTTCGTGTTCAAAAGTGAATTTGATATTGTTATCTAGTTGGTTTAATTGGTTTAGGATTTCGTTGCTATTGTAATTATCTTTAATAACGGCAAACACGTCGTCAACGTAGCGGACCCAGAATTTAATTTTATTTCCTAGTTGTTTGGTGATTTGATTTTCCATAAGTCTTAATTTATATTCTGCAACTATGCCTGATATGGGGGACCCCATAGGGACGCCCATATTTTGTTTGTAGATAGTGTTATTAAATTGAAAATAGCTTTCTTTTAAAATTAGATTACTTGTTGAAATTAGTGTGTTTGCAATGGGTGTTTCATATTTCTCTTTAATTGCATTATTAATGATTTCGGATATTTCGTTTATGTCAATGGAGGGGTACAAATTTACAACATCAAAGCTTACAAGATAATCATTTTGGTGTAAGGAAACTTCTTTTAATTGTTTAATAAAATCTTCAGTTGAGTGTAAACTAGTATGAGTATGGGAGGGGGGTAGGAGTTCGCTATATATTTTGGTCATGTATTTTTCTAACGGATACGTTGGTCCTTCTTTCTTGTTAACAATGGGCCTGAATTTTGGAGGGTTTTTGTGGTCTTTGTAACGTCCAAATAAACGTGGGGTGTTAGGGGCAAAGTTATTTATATAGGGAGGTTTGTTATTAGGCCAATTACCTTTTTTGATTAACTGTTGGACTTTATTAATAAGCTTTCCGTTGGGGTCGATTGATAATTTGGTGGCATTAATCTCTTTTATGGTTTCTTGTATTTTATTTTCGTAATCGGTACGATTAAGAACGGCTATTTTGCGTGTTTTATCTGTAAGTGTGCAGTTTATATTTCTATTTTTCTTAAGTTGTTTTAGGGTTTTGAGGTCGGCTTGATTAATATTATGGTGCTTGTCTTTTATGTTTTTGCTAATGAGATCATGGGCAACGTTACGAACAGTATTTTTACATTCGGTCGAGGTTTTATTTATAGCGGTCTCAATTTTGGCTATTTTTGGCCCCAAATTCATACTTGAACAACCTATTAATGTTAAAGATTCAATAGCCAAAATTGAGACCGCTATAAATAAAACCTCGACCGAATGTAAAAATACTGTTCGTAACGTTGCCCATGATCTCATTAGCAAAAACATAAAAGACAAGCACCATAATATTAATCAAGCCGACCTCAAAACCCTAAAACAACTTAAGAAAAATAGAAATATAACCTGCACACTTACAGATAAAACACGCAAAATAGCCGTTCTTAATCGTACCGATTACGAAAATAAAATACAAGAAACCATAAAAGAGATTAATGCCACCAAATTATCAATCGACCCCAACGGAAAGCTTATTAATAAAGTCCAACAGTTAATCAAAAAAGGTAATTGGCCTAATAACAAACCTCCCTATATAAATAACTTTGCCCCTAACACCCCACGTTTATTTGGACGTTACAAAGACCACAAAAACCCTCCAAAATTCAGGCCCATTGTTAACAAGAAAGAAGGACCAACGTATCCGTTAGAAAAATACATGACCAAAATATATAGCGAACTCCTACCCCCCTCCCATACTAGTTTACACTCAACTGAAGATTTTATTAAACAATTAAAAGAAGTTTCCTTACACCAAAATGATTATCTTGTAAGCTTCGATGTTGTAAATTTGTACCCCTCCATTGACATAAACGAAATATCCGAAATCATTAATAATGCAATTAAAGAGAAATATGAAACACCCATTGCAAACACACTAATTTCAACAAGTAATCTAATTTTAAAAGAAAGCTATTTTCAATTTAATAACACTATCTACAAACAAAATATGGGCGTCCCTATGGGGTCCCCCATATCAGGCATAGTTGCAGAATATAAATTAAGACTTATGGAAAATCAAATCACCAAACAACTAGGAAATAAAATTAAATTCTGGGTCCGCTACGTTGACGACGTGTTTGCCGTTATTAAAGATAATTACAATAGCAACGAAATCCTAAACCAATTAAACCAACTAGATAACAATATCAAATTCACTTTTGAACACGAAAATAACGGAGAAATCAACTACCTAGACGTCAAAATCATCAAAGATAATAACAAATTCAAAACCACAGTATACAGAAAACCTACCGCAAGCAACGAAATCATTAGTAATAAAAGTAAAACCCCCTACAGATACAAAATTAATACCATACGCAGCTATATTAATCGTGCCATTCTAATTTGCTCAGATGAAAAAGAATTAAGAAAAGAATTAAAATTTATCAATAAATTAACAATCGATGCAGGATACCCCAAGACATTAGTCAACCAGTTGTACAGAAAACGATTAAAACAATTAAACAATATTCCAGATGCCCAAAAAACCTCCACAAAATACACCTTTTCTATTCCCTACAATCAAGGCACCTCAAACAAAATAAAACACACCGCTAATAAATTTAATATTAATATTCCCATTAAACCCAATCCCAACATATACCAATTAATAAGAAGCGATAAAGATTCGATCCCCCCCACCGAAACTGCAGGTATCTATAAAATTCCCGTAAAAAATAAAGAATTTAAATATATAGGCGTCACCAAAAGGAAGATTAGGACCAGGATAAAAGAACACAAAAACGATATTAAATTTAATCGTTGCACCACCGCGCTTGCTAGAAAATACTTTGAAGATGACATAGAAATCGACTTTGAAAATGTAGAAAAAATAGCAAACTATAATAACTCCACCTACGCGTACATCCGTGAAAGCATCGAGATCGCGCATCATAGTGACGCAATTAATGACCACGAGTCGGCAGAGATAGGGGAAATATGGCGGCACCTACTTAAGGAAAAACATCAAACCTACGACTGCCAGCCGCGAAGTGCGGACAACACTGAAGACGGAAGGGGCCCCCCGTCCGAAAAGAGCTCTTCTGCAACGCACAAAGTTGAATAATAAGGTATTTTGTTTAATATTTATATATGTTTAAATGACTTCGTTTAAAATCATAAAGTTATAAAGTTATCGATTTTTTTTACTTTTAACGGAAAAAAAACTTAGAAATCGTACTTTTTTTTTATTTTTTATTTTGAGAATAAAATGGACTTTTTTTTGGATATTTGGTGTTATACTACTTCTCTAATATGGAAATCGTCTGCATTATCATGAAAGATAACTTTTTTAAAATAATAATTTTAATAAATTATTTTTTAAAAACAGACTTATTTTTTAATAACCGAATTAAATTCTATATAAATGTAGGTGCATTAATGAAACGGAGGGTTGAGGGGGGCGGTATCCCCCGTCACACAGAACTAATTATCATATAAAACTCTTCAGAAGCCTAATATGAATTGTTTAACATAGGTTTACATAACAGAACTCGTTATCTTACCTATTAATCTGCAACCTGTATTTATTGTATTAAATTTCAGGATAAGAGAAAGTCGTGTGAGTGACACACCAGATTATATATTTATGTTTTCCTCATTAAACATTAAAAAACTTTACTTTCAATCATTAGAATGATCGAAAATTTAAAATTATAATAATAATTTGCATTAAAATATCGCAGAAAATCTTATACATATATACTTGAAAAACTTTTTCAAATGTTTCATAGGAAGAAGATGAAATAACACATGAAAAAGTGGAAGATTTAATTAAGAAAAGATATTCAAAATTCAAGAATGAAAGTATACATTAAAACTAGGGATGGACCAGATATGGATTTTACCGGATCCGGATATCCAATCGGATATTCGGCAGTCCCCTTTCCCAGTACACATGGAAATTTCAGTTTAAGAGCACACAGTAGTTAAAAACACGTATTTGCATTTGGTTTTTATGCAACTGAATTCCATTCACATACATAAAAATGTCAATACCATTGGGATAATAAACCATAATAGTTTTATTTTATTATATTTTTTAATATCAATTCTTATGCTTATGTGTCACTTTTGATAGTTACGTTAGCAGAATATAATGTGTAATGTTGTTTGAACTACGTGCTTTGTCTGCCTTACTATGCATGTAATTGACAAAACTTACTTAAATAATCTTGTGTGTCACTCACATGACTTTCTCTTACGCTGAATTTTAATATTATAAAAGCAAATTGGAGATTAGGGGGTAAGAAAACGAGTACTGTTGTTTAAACCTATGTTAAAATAATTCGAATTAGGCTTCGGAACAGATTTATTTGACAAATAATATGTCAGGGGGCTCCTCCCTCAACCCCCCGTTTCTTTATTATACAATACAATTATATAGATTTAAAATCAGTTATTAAGTTCAAAAGTTCATTTAAAATTATTCAGACAACTTTCACACACAACATTTCTTAAAACTTATCAATTTTGTTCAATTTTTTCTGCTAACAAACATATTAACTTCAAAATACAACATTTAAAAAAAAATTACTTGCTTATTAAAAATTGTTGTTACTTGTTTATTAAAATTTGTTGTTGTTTAAAAATTACTTGTTTATTAAAAATTACTTACTTAAAATTACTAAGTGACACAGGCAAAGATGAAGCGTTAAAACTTGACTTTGGTATTTAGGAAGCCTCAAAATATTTAAATATAAAAAAAAAGCCCAAGCATTAAATATTTAACTTTAAAAAAAATACATTATTAACCATATGGTCATATAGAATTAATTTTAATTCCTAGGCAGCTTGCCTAGGAACAATAACAATAAAAAACTAGTATGTTGTGGCCACCACATGACTTTCTTCTATATTTTCTTATACAAATTCACTCAGTAAAAATAATTTATTAAAATTATTATTTAAAAAAATTATATTCCATGATAATGCAGACGATTTCCATATTAGAGATGTAGTATAACAGTAAGTATCCAAAAAAAGTCAATTTTATTGTCAATATTACATTAAAAAAAAAAATCGATGACTTTATTTTGAATTATCGCAGATCGATGGTTCAACCATTCGTTTTAAAGGTATTGGCAAGCTCTTTCGAATGATACCCATCATAAAAATTTACTCCCCTAGAGGGGGGACTTCCCCGGGGGGGGGGGGGGGGGGAGGCAAAGCTCCTTCACATACAAAAAAATTTTCGAAGTTGACTAGCTCTATTATAAATAATTCTTGTACATTTCATAATAATTATTAAAAATTAATTCTCTTTATGCACATTTATACAAAATTTTGTCCTATACCACCATGTTAAAAATTTAGAAAAAGTGGAATGGCAACGCAACCTGTAAGACAATTTTTACCAAAAGTTGATAGGCACTAATTTATGTCAAGGTGCAACTGCATACCAATTTGTATGAAATTCTGTGCAGTATTTCCAGAAATACAATTGCTACAAAATTTTGTCACACACACACAGACTGACAGACATTTTCTAAAAATGATCAAATCGTGTTCTACAGCTCTCAAAACGTGTAAATCCATCAAAAAGCCGAGATCGAAAATTTTTACGAATTCAATACTTTCTTCTATTGAATATAGAAGAAAGTAACAATATTATGGTTTAAATATTGGCAGCCCTGTATATCTTCTGAAGATTATATAAACGCCACATGGTGCACATAAATGTAATCCTATATTAATAACAGACGGCACAGCCTGAAGTACACATCCATTTATTTTCATGTATTGTTGTACTATAATTTTTTTTTTTTTTTTTTTGTGTGTGTGTGTCTGTAGCTCTGTAAACGAACAGTGAATGATTTCCATACCGTATTGAGTATGAAACGTGTTTTTACGCATATAAAAAATATAAACTCATTTCATTTGGTTTAGTGCAGTTTATAGTTGTTAAACTCTACTTACCTACAATTTTCCCCATAGGTGTAATATATTTGAATTCTCTTGGGTGTCCCTGTACACGAATCATTTGCTTGATCTCCACGAAAAGTTTAGTCTAGCATTTCTATATGATACACATTTAGAATACCAAGTTTGAACTTTCTTGTTTCATTTTTTCTTGAGATATGCTAATAACAGACACATGCACAGACACACAGACCAACTGCTAAAAGTATTATTTTTGGATTCAGGGGACCTCAAATCGAGTAAACATAACAAAAACTTGATTTCAAAATTTTGACCCAAAAACAATACTTACCATTTACATGGGTAAGAGAAAGTAAAACTAGTATGTTGGGGCCACCACAAGACTTTCTTCTGTATTTTCCTATATAAATTCACTCAGTTCAAATAAATTACAAAAACTATTATTTATTAAAATCATCTACCATGATGAATGCAGGCGATTTTCATCTTAGAGAAAACTAACAGTAAATATCCAACACAGTTTAACCAACATCTTATAAAAAGCGCTTTCATAATGGTTATCTCATGTATCAAGTTTCGTACAGTTAAATGTCATAGAAGTTGAACTATAGCATTCCCGTTCTCGGGAAAAACTGCACTATAGCAGCGCAACCTATTGGTAGATATGCATCCAGATTGAATCGGCATAATGACTCATAATGGCTTTCTCACATATCAAGTATACAAGTATTGTTTGGTTATACGTATTAGAACTTGAAATACGTATTAGATCTTCCCTTAAGCTGAGGAAATCGCTGTATAGAAACGCCACCTGTTCAGCAATTAGTACCAAAAGTTTATTAGCAATAATTTATATCAAGGTGCATCCACATATAAATTTTTATACAATTTTACGCAGTAGTTTCAGATATATAACCCTCCCTTAAACTCTGAAAATCGCTGCACAGCAGCACCACCTGTTGAGTAGTCAACTCTAAAAATTCGTAAGCACTAATATATGCCAAGATACATCTACATATACATTTATATGCAGTAGTTTCTAAGATATAGCCTTTACTTAAACTGTGGAAATCGCTGCATATCAGAGCCACCTCTTGTGTGGTTGCCACCAGAAGTTTGTAGGCGCTAACTTATTTCATGTTGCATTTTATATGTATTTTTTTGCAGTAGGTCGTGAGATATAGCCTTACTTTATATTGTAGAAATCACTGCATAGTAGCCCCACCTATTGAGCTGTTAACACCAAAAGTTGATAGGCACTCTTATTTATATCAAGTTGCACCTACATATGACTTTATATGCAATTTTGTGCAGTAGTGCCTGAGGTATAGCCTTCCCTCAAATTGTGGATATCGCTGTATAGCAGCACCACCTGTTAATCGGTTGACACCAACTTTTGATAGGCAGTAATTTAGGTCAAGGTGCATTTACAAATAAAATTCTATGCAATTCTATGCAATAGTTCCTGAGATACAATCGCCACAATATGTTTGTCACGCATACACAGACAGACATTTTCTAAAAATGGTCAAATCATGTTCTGGACCCCTCAAAACGTATAAATTCACCAAACACCAGAAGTCGAAAATATTTACGTATCCAATACTTTTTTCTTTTGAATACAGAAGAAAGTAAATAAGAAAAGTTACGCAAAAGAAAACTGCTGAAAAGTCATTATATATATATTTTTTTTTACTTTATTCTATATTCAATAGAAGATAGTATTGGATTCGTAAAAAATTTCGACTTCCGGTTTCCGACGAATTTACACGTTTTGAAAGGTCTAAAACACGATTTTACCATTTTTAGAAAATGTCTGTCTGCCCGTCTGTCTGTCTGTCGGTCTGTGTGTGTGCGTGATAAAAATTTTGTGGCAACTGTATCTCCTAAGCTACTGCTCAGAATTGCATATAAATTTATATGTAGATGCACCTTGACCTAAACGAGTGCCTATCAACTTTTGGTGTTAAAAGTTCAACAGGTGGTGCTACTATGCAGAGATTTCTGCAATTTATGGGAAGGCTATATATCATGTTCTATTGCGTACAATCGAACAAAATTTGATACATTAGAAGGTTATTATGAGCCATTATGCTAACTCAATTTGAATGTTTATCGGCCGACAGGTTGCGCTGCTAGACAGCGATTTCCGCAATTTAAGGGAAGGCTATACCTCAGGAACTACTGCACAGAATTGCATATAAATTTATATGTAGATGCATGTTGGCATAAATTAGTACCTGTCAACTTTAGTTTCAACAGCTCAACAGGTGGCGCTACTACACAGCGATTTCTGCAATTTAAGGAAAGAATATATTTCAGGTTCTATTGTGTATAATCAAACAAAACTCGATATGTTAGAAGGCCATTATGAAGCATTATGCTAATTCAAGTTGGATACTTATAGACCAATAGATGGCGCTGCTATACTGGAAATTTTCTCGATAATGGGAATGCTATATCTCAACTTGTAGGGCATATAACTGTACGAAACTTGATATGTGAAACAACCATTATAAAAATGCATTTTTTAAGATGTTATTTTTAGACAATAAAACTGTCTTTCTTTGGATATTTAGTGTTAGTTTTCTCTAAGATGAAAATCATTTTCATTCATCATGTTAGATAATTTTAATAATAACAGTTTCAATAAATTATTTGCCCTCAGTAAATTTGTATAGGAAAATGTAGGAGAAAGTCTTGTGGTGGTCACAATATATTAGTTTTTTAATTAAAAGGAATAAATTGCAGGAATCTACATCTATAAAGGAAGATCTCCTGACTGTCTTGCTTGCTCACTCAGAAATGCCCAGTCAAATTAATGGAGATACAGACGTGGAATTTTATTAGATGATTTTATTTAGTGACGTGATTTAAGAATCTATTTTTTTTTTTTTTTTTTTTTTTTTTTTTAAGTTTCCCCCCAAACGGATTGGCAAAAGTTGTTTCTCGCATTTCCCCCCATATCTCAATCAAAGAAAACATGGGGGAAAAAACAAAAAAAAAACAGATATTCAAAAACCGGATATCCGGTGATATTTCGGATATTGAAAAATCAACCGGATACCGGATATTTTCCGGATATCCGATTCATCCCTAATTAAAACAATACTTCTCCAGAGGCAGATTGAATTTGTATGTATCTGTATACCTAAAGCCAAAAACATTTACAGATATCACTGCCCAATTCACATATACCAAAGAAAACCAATGAAACATGAACACAAGATAAATTTAATACAGAAATTAAGTAGAAGGTAAAATGAATCTAGAAAATTATTTACTGACTTAGTTGAAATAAAATAAAGTCATAAAGATACAAGGAAAAAAAAAAAGACATCTTCTTTAGAATTGTTAACATAACAAGTTTATATTGCTTGGTTATTGAAAGTAGAAATTTAAATAGATATTACTGTTTGTTTAAAAAAAAAAAAAAAAGTAGTTAATAACTTTAATCATTTACATTTTTATAACTAATCAATGTAATAATAATCCAAACATTAAAAAAAAGAAAAGAAAAAACATAGAAAGAAAAGAAAGATTCTAGTATCTAATGCATATTTAAATGTAATTAATAATATTAAACTTCTGGTAAAAGGAACTACATAGAACATAATGTGAAATATTGATTGGAGCTGGTAGAGTAAAATATTGAAATAATCACACATCTATGTGTGAAATAATGAAGTATTCATCTCAATTCAGAGAATTAAACAAAAGGTTTTGTATACAGTAAAGCCCCCCCCCCCACTCCCTTTTCTTAGACAGTTAACTTAATTGTCTTTAAAAAAAAAAAAAAAACAGTTAATTAAGTTTAAAATTTAAAAAAAAAAAAAAAAAAACAGTTAATTAAGTTTAAAATTTAAAAAAAAAAAAAAAAAAACAGTTAATTAAGTTTAAAATTTAAAAAAAAAAAAAAAAAAAAAAAAAAAAACAGTTAATTAAGTTTAAAATTAAAATTAAAAAAAAAAAAAAAAGGCAAATTTTTTAAAACAAATACATATTTAATACAACATTAATAACAAAAATTATTTACAAAAATTTTAGTTAAAAATTAGTTAAAGAATATTTAACATAACATTCCTTTCTCTTGTTCTATTTCTCCTCTTTTTTTTTCTATGTTGCCATCCTCAGTAATGCAAAAAGTATGTTCTTTCTTTTGAAATTCTTTCTAGGCAATTCAGACTCGTTTCTCGCATTGTTAATGATTAATATATAAGTATTTTATTTATAAATTGTTCCACACAAACAATGTTATGTATTTTATTGAAATTAAGTTAATTAAAATATAAATTTAAAATGATATTCGTATATGTTTGTATGTGCACACACACAATATATATATTTACAAAAGTATTTGGCCAATTTTTAATTTAGATGCTTTGTTGAAAATCTAAAAAGTATATGATAGATTTTCTTGGAACTTCAGGAGTTTAAACAGCATGTTGTACTTCTCATATTTCAGTAAAGATTTTGCCCCACAAGCAAAATTTGACAACATGCAGGGTTTTTAATCACTAAGCAATACTATTTTTAGGAGACTTTACATGTCACAGCAGAGACAACATACTGAAATACATTTATAAGATTATTTAAATACCTGATGAAATGTGAACCTTTTTACTAAATATAATGTTTAACTGCACATGCACAGGCATTAACAAAATTTCTTTTGCATTAATGTATTAGTCAAATACTTAGAAACTTACTCTTGTAAAAACTCAATCAAGGATCGTTAAAATTCAGAAAGATGCCATTGATTAAATGTAGGGGTGGGAATCGATTAAGAGTTTTAACTGGGTTAATCGATTTATTATCGATATCATTAATCGATTATCGGATCGATCTGGGTTATCATTATTGGGTTATTGGGTACTGGGTTATCTGGGTTATCATTAATCGATTAATCGGATTTTTAATCGGTTTTCATTTTTTGTTTAATATACAATTTTATTTCAATGATGAATAAAACTCTCATATTGTGTACAGTCGGTAACAAAAGTATCCGAAGACTAGCAAAATTTCCTATATAAAAAAAGTAGAGTTAATACTGTTTTGTTAAATAAACCCTTGTCGAATCATGTTCTTAGTTAGTCTAAGAACATGATTCGACAAGGATTTTTTTAACAAGTTAGTTCTTCTTTATCACTTCAGACTAGAACACAGAATGTTATTTTCTGTTTCTACTTCGATAGTTACTATCAGCAATTCTGAACAGACAATAAACGCTTGAAGATATTGTGAAACTCTGTTGACATTTTCCCCATCAGAGGGATAGTGGAAATCTCAATTCCTTCTTTTCTTTTCTTTTTTTATCTTTAGTATTTTGATTTTTTTGAAAGCTTCTTGTTTCTGAGAAAAATATTTCCCTAGCCAACACTTTCTGTAGAAGGCTACAGGCAGGTGGTGTTGCTCCAACATGCACATGAAGCAACATTTTGTTTAATAACTGTCTTCCATTTTCTCTATCAACAAAAGTGCAACATCTTTTTTGTGAAGTTTTATTTTTATCTATTTATTTATTTTTGCTTTTTCATTATTTGATAGATGTTTCTTAGGAAAATATGTGAAAAAATATTTTGTAGACAGAACAGTATTTTTACTAGTATTCGTAGTATTTTTACTAGTATTTTTTTTTATTTTTTATTTTATTTTATTTTTTTTTGTATTCGTAGTTTGAAAATTTTTAATCGAATTAATCGATCCGATTAACTCGATTAAAAAAATTGATCGGGACTAAGCATTGATCGATTAACCGAACCGATTAATCGATTAATCGGCACAGCCCTAATTAAATGAGTTAAATTTCAAGTGCTCAAAAAAAAAAAAAAAAAAAAAAAAAAAAATTCTCTTTCAAATTTGCATTGTTTTGAGAGTACTTTTAATTCAGCTCATATCATCAATATATTTTTGAATTTTCATGATGTTTGCTTTGGGTTTTTACAAGAGCAACTCTATACATTTCACCAATTGATCATGCAAAAGAAAATCTTGTTAACAAAGTGCTGCCAACCCTCCAGATTATGTCGTATCACTATTTCTAGAATTATTTTAGTTTTATTTAATCACAAAATTTTTAATGATAGATTGAGAGCAAAGAACTTTCCACAAAAACAATGTTAGGAAATATTATGAAGGATTGGCAGCTCTGTATCCCTAATGTATGGTTATAATTGGAGCTGGTAATGATATACTACCATTTTTATTAATATTCCTTAGAGTGAATTGGCCCCACCGGGAACAATTGGCATATTACATGCATGTAGCTGGGTAACAGCACCCAATCTTTTTACAATTGAATAGAAGCAGAATCACTTAATAATTTTTTAATGGAAATAATTTTATTATTGTGAAAGTTCCAAAGGGGAAACAAAATCACTTTGTTGTAAAAGTTGAGGGAAAATATTGCTTGTGGATATGAAATGAACTTTTTGAGGGGAAAAAAAATAAAATGTTAATCAGATTATATAGCGTAAAAAACTTGATAAAAGTATTGTTGATAAAGAGGATTGTATTAACAAGGTGCAAAAATCTACTGTGTTAGGTGAAACTCTCTGTACGTCAATAGTGTGACATTTATATTTGTTCTGTTATTTTAGATTATTAATTAATCAAGTATAAAATTAATAACTAATTAAGTTATTTGAAATATTTACCTGCTTATTTTGTGAATTTTAAATAAATTTAACTTTTTTTTAGGATGACATATTCCGCTTATCAGATTTGTCTCTTGCTGATTCACGAGGTACAGGTGTTGCTCAGAGTCCAGGCATATACAGCAATGACCAGCTGTCAGATTTCTTTTTTCGAATGAAACCGGAAAGACCCTATCGAATAAGTTTAACAAAACATAGATCAACTCCAAAAGTAATGTCACCAAAAAGTGATGTTCCTGATGATGAAAGTATTGGAGCATCCACAACTGGAAAAAAGAAGCGTACCAACAGTTTTAAGAATTTCTTCAAGCCCTCTAAATACAGAGGGTCACAGAAATCTCTACTTGATTCTATACGCCGTGATTATGCTGCTTCTCAAATGACATCACCATCTGAAAATGCAGAGGTTTGCTAAAATCAATTGTTATTATTATTTCTTTTAAACACTTTATAACATTTAGAAATTTTATTCATTAATTCATCAACCATGAAATTCATTAGTGGGGATGCTCTACCACTAAGTCACCTTGGCTAATAACCAGCTCGGTATTTCTCACATGAGGTAATACTTTTTGCTAATTTTTATTAAAATCACACAATCAACTGTGGAAGAAAATCATATTTATTGAAATTTTATTTTTCCGACTGAGTGAAAATAATGCCTGGACCGGGGGTCAAACCACACCATTTGCAAGCTGTTTCATCTGCTAAAATTTCCACCCTCTCCCGTTCAGTGCATAATTGTGATTTTCATAATTACCAAGTTTTTTGATATTTTTAAAGTCAATGTTAATTTTATGGTTTTTATTTAGGTAAAGCTTTGGTTGGTCTGTCATTTTTTATATCTTTCATGTATTCTCTAATCCTTTGGTTAAATTTGCATTTGGTCATATCAATAGTTTTTTTTTTTTTTTTTTTTTTTTTTTCCCATCTTGAAAGGCAGTTTGCATTTTTGAGCTTAAACTTTAAAATCTTAAAACTTAAAAAAATCGGTTTTAGAAAGCGATAACCCATTTAGCAGTTGTGAATTTTCTGAATGTAAAAACGGAATTTAAAAATCAATATTAGTTAATGAGTTATAACAGGGCAAAATTTCCTATACAATAACATTGGCTTCGGCTTTTGGAGACGATAAGTAGAGAGTCCCCTTAATAAATTGCTTCAGTGCTATCATTAAAAAAAGTTATGTATTGATTTGGGTGTCCTATGAAAGTGTAATGAAATGGGCTACATTAAAATTTTTATTTAAATTCAGCTCAAATGGATCCATTATCATATCCACATGAAAGCAGCACTATCTCATAGCTTCATACAGTCAGAGGGATAAAGATCAAGCGTACAAATATGGTATTACACAGTATAAATATAGTATAGTGCGTCTGTATGTGCATTTGAAACCGGTATGGAAAAGTTCGTAATGTGTCAAACGGGCTAAAAATTATTCTCAAACTCAACGAAAAATTAGATGGATCTCTAGTTTTAGTCACTTTTTAAATAGGATTTCCTTTTGAATTTTTAATCATTTTTCAAATTTTAACACGTTGAGTGCCATGCAAATGCTTAAGGAAATCTCCGTCAGGCCACACGCGCTGCTTAGAAACACATTATGTTTACCGTGTTTCAATAAAATCTATTAAAATGCCTTTATGATATAATCCTGTAATAAATAAAAATTAAGTAAATTTTAAATAAATTTTCAGCAATTACTTAAAACAATGTAATTTTTTTAGTTTTATATCATATTTTACACTTGTCAGCCACCGTTGATTAACGCGGATTTATATAATATTGTACACTCTGTCAGCCACGGGTGGTTGACGCGGCCTAAACGGAAAGTTCAGTGTCAGCCACCGATGGCTGACATGGCTCAACATATTAATCACTGTTACCATTCAAATTTTGACGCCCCTAAAACACTGACACTTCTAGGCCTGGGCCTAAGCCTAAATCCATCACTGCACCCTGAGGGATAGAATTTGTATATTTTATTTTAGGTTTTTGAGTGCTATCTATTCTATTAAGTGTTTAAATTTAGTCTTTGTATAATCTATTCACAATATTTTTATTATAGCTTGTGTTTTGTACAATTTCAACAGTTTTATTTAATTCTTCTTTAAATAATGTTTCTGTGGAGCAAATGTTTATAGTTTACATAAAATTAAATAGCATTGATCTTATAATTATTAAAAAAAAAAAAAAAAAAAAAAAAAAAAAACATTAAATATTCTGTCAGGGAAAGAATTTAGTTTAGTACAGAGAATTATTAATTTCCATCTGTAAATTTTTTATTTTTTAATTAATTTTTTAATCTCATTTTTTGGCCATAAAACTAGGCCACATACTTTTTAAAAAGACTGAAATGAATTAAATTGAAGTGTTGCTACCTAAATTTCATACTTTAGTTAATTTTAAAAAATCTAATTGTCGTGTCGATAACTGTTTGCACTCCTGGATTCAGAAAAATTGTCCCTTTCATTTAGTGCCGATTTTGTAATGATAGGACTGATATTTCTAATTTATTTTGGTTTTACACAAAACTGGTCTACAAAACATCCAGAATGAAACTAATAGTCCTCCATCCTAAAAAGGTTTTGTATTTCACATTGATTATTTCATTACTATTATTGGATTTATGGAAGACTGTAGTTTGCATTTCATGGTTTTATATTTTGATTTCTGTAACATCAAGGTAGTTTATTCAGTTATTTTCTTCTTTTTCTAACGTAAATTGAATGTTTTTATTTATTTCATTAATTACTCAAATGTTAAATTTGAGCAGTTAATGAGATAGATAAAAACATTCAATTTACGTTAGAAATTGAGTAAACAAAATTGTGTATTTGTATTTCAATGTTAATTTCCAGAAATGTAAAATTGCAAAATTAAAATAAGGATTTTTACAAGAATTTTTAAAAATGATCATGAAATAGAATGAAGAGGCTTGGTGAGTTCGCTTCCTGTTTTTCATGACCAGTGATATGAAAAAAAAACAGCTGTCAAAACAAAAAGATATATATATATTCTTATCAGCAAATGTAATATATCTGGCAAGTTTTTATAAACAAATTGGGTCCTAAAATTAATTATTTTTGCATATATATATATAGATATATTTAAATGCTGTATTTCACAGTAAATATGAATTCATTATTTTTTAGAAACTAAATAGAAAATAGAAAAAATAGGTTTGTGAAATAACTTAAACAACAAAATTTTCATCCGTTGTTTGGGATTCCTGCGACAATTGTTGCCATGCTGGCAGAAATTCCACTGATCATAGTGGACATTTTCAACAATATTTCTTATAAAATGATGTAAATATAAAAAAAATATGCAATGTAATAATATGTGCAGTATTTATTTTCGTGTAATTCAAATGTATGATATATTTGCTGGTAAATTTCTGATTTTTACATTAAAAGTGAAGTTTATTTAATCTACTTATTTAAAATTTATAGGATTTTGAAAAATTCGAAGATGAGAAATTTGAAATGAGTATTGATGAGGATCCATCAGTAAATAATTCTGATGAAGAAGTGACTGTTAGAGAAGCACATCCTATTCCACAGAATATGAGTAAAAGTAATATAGATATTGGTAAGATTGATTATTGAATCATTCATAATTGAAAACTTTTCATCGGGCTCTCTTTTTATGATTTAAATGATGAATTACCAGTTTATTTTTTATGTGGGTCTGATATATGTGGCCCCTCAAATTGATCCTCTTAATATATTTATTTCAATGAATCTATTTCTTTCAAGAATTTATGAATCTATTTCTTAAATTAACTCTCTTAAATAAAAAGGCTTAACGGCCCTCTTCACTTATCGTCACCGGAAGCCTGAGCCAATGTTATTCTATGGAGAAATTTTCTTTACAAATAACTTATTAACTAATACATATTTTTAAATTCTGTTTTCACATTCAGAATATTCCCAACTGTTAAACTCACGGACTTTTTTTTTAAATGTTTTTTTTTTTATATATATATATTTTATTTTGAAATTGCAAAATGAAAAAATTTCACATATTGAAATTTCGTATTTTGTAGCTTCAAAATAAAATATAAAAAATATTTAAAAATATTTTTAAAAAAAAAGGCCGTCAATTTAACAACTGGGAATTTTCAGAATGTGAAAACAGAATTTAAAAAATGTATTAGTTAATAAGTTATTTGTAAAGAAAAAGTTCCTATAGAATAACATTAGCTTCAGCTTCCGGCAGCGGTGAGTGAAGAGGGCCCTTAATGGTTGGTTGAAGAATCATACAGGCTGTAATTCTAAGGCAGCCTTTTCTATTGACTTCTAGAAGTCTAATAAAAAAGAGAAATTTATATTACCAACAGTTATTTTCAGTGTGCATAGAATAAAGTTTTATTGTGGGAAATGCAGATGCTAAATTTATTTTAGGAAGGTTTGCCTATTTAATCTGCAATTATCAAAGAGAAAACAAATTAACTTAGTTTTTATTAATTAAACTTTTTTTTTTTATTCTGTTAGTCTAAATAAGATCTTAACAAGTTATAAGAAACAAAATTTAAAATAAATGTCAGGTTTTTATTTATTTATTTTTTTTTTTTTTCAGTTTTATACATCTGATGTAAAACATTTCATATTGCCATTATTATTTCCCATTTAAAAGTGAGCCTCTAAACTAATTTGTTTTAACAGTATTTAAAATGTATTTTTGTTACAAAGCTTATGTATGTATTTATGGGAAATATCCTAATTCCCATATCATGTAAAGTGCCACTGATAGCCACTTACCAGCATAAATAATTATTTCAGATGTTATATATAAAACAGATGGGTTGGTGACAAACCTTTTCTTCCTTCCGTTATTTTATGTGCATGGGAAAATAGACGCTTTTAAAACATAAAGCAATAAAACTATTATTCTATTATCCTGTTTACTTGAATAAAAGAGAGAAACTGGACCACCCCATGGAGAGAACGGAGCTCTGAGAAGGAAGGAAAATGATGCTCCAGGGGATGTTATGAGGTAAAACCATCGTTCGAAAGTGCGGACAGCAAAATTCAAGGAAGAGCGAGAGAGAGGGTCATTTCTAATGAGATGCTTAGCTATTGGTGAAGCAAGCTACCAATAGAAAAAAAATAAATAAATAAAAAAGAAAGGTTCAGCCCTCTCAATGAGTCTAAGAAAAAATATTGACCAGAAGAAAAAAAGAAGGTATGGATATAAGATCTCTCGAAGATTTTTGATGGGTGAAAAATATTATTAGAAAAATTCCCCGGATGCTCTATCGCTAAGCAGTCTTGAAGAATGTTAAAAAGAAGAAAAAGATGAATCTCTATTTAGTCGAAATTGATAATTTTGGCCTTTGATGAATGTGCTCCTGGAAATATAATTTTAACAGTCTTCATATATCTGAAGAGGCTATTGTTTTGGAGGATCCCTCATACCTCGAAATGGAGCAAAGAAGTAGTTGATTTTATGAAATATGCAATATGAACTGTGATGCGAAAAGAAGTGTTCTTTATCTAAAGAAGAAAAAGATGAAGCTCTATTTAGTCGAAATTGATAATTTTGCTTTTGATGAATATGCTCCTGGAAATATAATAGTAACAGTCCTCATATATTCGAAGAGACTATTGTTTTGGAGGATCCCTCATACCTTATGCAATATGAACGATGATTGAAAACAGGAAATGTTCTTTATCTATGATTGTTGTTCATATGTGGGGACTCAACGAGTTTCGTTTGCGTATGATATAATTAGATTATTCAAATAAAATAAATATTGTAAGTGCACTCAAAGAACTTTGTGTATCGACAAAAAAAAATAGAATTTTATAACAATCTTCATAGGTGTAGATTGCCTTGAATAACGTATGCGGTCGCGAAAATCTTCGTGTGTAATAATTATATTTCCTGACAGTTTTTCATGAGTGTGGACTTCATAATTAACGTAAGTGAACTCTTATATGTGTGGACAGTGCTAATATATACTATGGATTATACGGTTATCCAAGAACAATATTTTCCGAAAGTGCCGCATCTGTTGAAGGGTAAGTGGCTATTATTCAATTTTTATTTTGTGGCAAACATCCCCTTTAAAGTGATAGATGGTAAATTGAGTAATAATATATATATCCCAGCATTTTTAAAATTGATAAATAAATGATATATTTGATAATTAATACTGTATTTTGTGTCTATGATTTTTTTTTTTAATTTAGATAAATGTGTATAGATTGAATTAATGTTTTTCTAGGTTGAAGGTTAAGATTTGAAAGGTTTAAAAGTTATATAATAATAAAATAGATATATGAATGAATAAAGATAAAAGAATAATAATGATAAATTGATAGTTAAGTAAGATTGATATAATTGGAATTTATTTGAAAATAAATTTGGGTTATTGCAGATATTTTAGTATTTGAACAACGCAATGTGTTTTGATGGGATTATGTGGTCGGATTATAAATAAAAAATTCATAAGAGTTTTAATTAATCACCACATGGCCCCATCAGTGTATTTTTGGTGCCGTAATTCCAGGTGTTAATTTTTTTTTTTTTTTTTGGTATAATATCAGCTAGTATATTGGCTGCCTTTAATTCCAGGAGTTAAATGATTTTTTTTTGTTTGTATGTGTATAAAATATTTTCATGGTTTTAGTAATATATATATTATGTTATGTATGATTTAAAAGCTTTTGATAAGAGTTAGGTTGTTTTTCATGTCAAAATATTGCATGTTAATTGATACATAAGTCACGAAAGAGTTTGAAGAAAATCTTTGGGGTAAAATTCAATGAGTATTTAAGTAATAATTTATGTCAAAAAGAACACAGATTCCCAGAGAAGTTAAAAAACAGATTAATTATTGTGAAAAGGAATTTAGTCACAAAATTAAAGAAAAAAGAAATATGGGGGACAAACCCACATTAAGCATGGATACGCTAATTAATTTAGTGCCTAATTTTGATGATAAAAAACAAATTGACATAAATTCATTAATTAAACTAATTGATGATATAACAACTAGTTTAGAGTTGCCAGAACCAATAAAAATTATTCTACTTAAAAATAAAATCCAAGGTAAGAATAGGGAGTTACTTAACAATTCTACAGAAATTGTAGAAGAAACTAATTATGAAAATTTGAAAACTAAGTTAAAAGACATTTTTAGCACTCCAAAGTCTTTTGAAACGACACAAAAAAAATTTATGGAATTAAAACAGCTTCCGAATCAAAACATAGATGAATTAAAAAAAAATTTGATATAATATCAGCAAAATATTTGAAACAATCAGGGCGTTCTTTATCTAAAGAAGAAAAAGATGAAGCTCTATTTAGTCGAAATTGATAATTTTGCTTTTGATGAATATGCTCCTGGAAATATAATAGTAACAGTCCTCATATATTCGAAGAGACTATTGTTTTGGAGGATCCCTCGTACCTTATGCAATATGAACGGTGATTGAAAAAAGGAAATGTTCTTTATCTATGATTGTTGTTCATATGTGGGGACTCAACGAGTTTCGTTTGCGTATGATATAATTAGATTCTTCAAATAAAATAAATATTGTAAGTGCACTCAAAGAACTTCGTGTGTCGACAAAAAAAAAATAGAATTTTATAACAATCTTCATATGTGTAGATTGCCTTGAATAACGTATGCGGTCGCGAAAATCTTCGTGTGTAATAATTATATTTCCTGGCAGTTTTTCATGAGTGTGGACTTCATAATTTCCGTAAGTGAACTCTTATATGTGTGGACAGTGCTAATATATACTATGGATTATACGGTTATCCAAGAACAATATTTTCCGAAAGTGCCGCATCTGTTGAAGGGTAAGTGGCTATTATTCAATTTTTATTTTGTGGCAAACATCCCCTTTAAAGTGATAGATGGTAAATTGAGTAATAATATATATATCCCAGCATTTTTAAAATTGATAAATAAATGATATATTTGATAATTAATACTGTATTTTGTGTCTATGATTTTTTTTTAATTTAGATAAATGTGTATAGATTGAATTAATGTTTTTCTAGGTTGAAGGTTAAGATTTGAAAGGTTTAAAAGTTATATAATAATAAAATAGATATATGAATGAATAAAGATAAAAGAATAATAATGATAAATTGATAGTTAAGTAAGATTGATATAATTGGAATTTATTTGAAAATAAATTTGGGTTATTGCAGATATTTTAGTATTTGAACAACGCAATGTGTTTTGATGGGATTATGTGGTCGGATTATAAATAAAAAATTCATAAGAGTTTTAATTAATCACCACAGTATTAACCCTTTTAAGTATTTGAATTTTCTTTTATTATGTACTTGCTGAATAATAGAAAGATAGTAAAACAAATTTATGATTTTTTTTTTTTTTTTTTTTTTTTTTAACCCTTAAATATTCTTTATTTAAATATCAATCTATATTGAAGGTTTGCTTAGCTATTATTGCAAGAATCATTAAACATTAAATGTAGTTGGCACATATTTAAAGAATAAACATGGACATATATATAAATTATTATTGCATATGCTGTGTACTAAACTAATTGTATGGTCAGTACTCTGGAATGGAATTCAGTTGCCTGTGCTGGGATCAAATCCCATTTGAAGCACAGACAATCATCAAGCTTTGGAATCCACTTTAATTCGTAGGTTCCTATCTAATGGGCCTTAATGTGTAAAAAAATACCATAGAGCAATGCCTCAACCCAAACCAATCTAATTGTTGAGTATACTGTATAATATTACATATTAGATGGTATTTATGGTTTTATAACTGTTTCATGAACTTTGCATAGAATATTCTCTAAAATAAAAATTTACTTTAGTGAATATTTCTGTACTGATAAGTATAAAGGATTTAAGTCCAAAAATGTCGATTTTGAGCTAAGTACTTAGTCAGACTGAGAAAAAAATTCTCTATCGATTGGTATAAAGGGTTCAAATCCATGTCATTTAGTCTTTGAGAAAATCCATTGGTAAAAAAAGATTCAAGTCAGAAATTTAGCATTAATCTTTGTATAAAATATTTAATTCAATTTTTTTCCCTTTATTAAATGAAGGTTGACAATCACTGAACGGTATAAAGGGTATAAATCAACATAATCCCTTTTTCCTAATCGATTCTTCTGATAAGTTTTTAGTTAGTTTAACTTTATTTTTCGTCTCCTGAAAAATCAAGAATATGGACTTAAATCCTTTATACTTATCAGTACAGATTTATATAAAGGAAAACATAAAATTTTAGGTTTAAATTAGAGTATCAGTTCAAATACTTGGAATCATAGAAAACTGTAAATGAGACTGCAAATTAATTACAAATAACAGAGTGGTTTTATTTTAATTCAAGGTTCTTACCATGGATTTTAAAGGAAAACATATAAAAATCCAGATACTGAAGTTCAATAAGAAAAATATACTTTAATAGTTATTATGTATAATAATGTAACAATAGTTAAGAATAAAAATTAATATATATATGTATATTAATCATGTTATTTCCCCATTCATTTTTTTAATAAGCGAATTACTTTTAATCTTTCATTTATTTAATTAGTTGGAATACTACAATTTTCCACATTGAGTGGTTTTATGTAAAAATATAATATGAATAGGCATAAGAACTCGTGAAAAGATGATTTCCAATGTGTCAAATTGATTAATAATAACTGTAGGTAGTTTCATTATGATTTATTTTTGGAAATCATGATAATGTTCTATCATACAACTTCTGGAAACTCAATGCAAGGAACATATATACTCACATGCAGATTTTTCATTTGTATCATTGATTAATAAATTTTAAAGTGTTTAAAGAGATTATATTTTATGGGCAGCATCTATGTAAGTTATAATATTGAAAATCTAAAGTATTTTAAATCATAGGATGTTTTAGAAATTTTGGTAAAAAAATTAATGGATAATAGATAATATCTAAACAAGTAATTCTTGTCATACAAAGCATGATCCCAATTCAAGTAGTGAACCGCTAGATAGTGCTTCAGATTGAATGCAATGTTGGCAGAAATTAGCTGATGAATCTCAGTTTGCACAATTATTTTTTGTATATAGAATAATCTTGAATAATTAAAATATTGAATCAATATTCATTGTCATTTCTATTGAGAAATGACAATGATTGGGGGAAAAAAAAATACTTTATGCTTCAGTTTGATTCATACTCTTATTAGAGATGGGATAAACTGTTAAATTTCTGTAATAGGTTACTTCGTTTTCTATTACTTTTGGTAATATATTCCAATATCCTATTATTTTTGCAACCTATTATTGCTTAATTGAAATGCGACTTCGAGACATTTTATTTTTCTTTCTATTGATACAATATATACACGTGTCGTACATAGTGCGTATGATTTATGTTTCTGATTAACAACACTTTTGAATAGCAATCTTCACATAATGTAATCTTATTTTCTTTTATTAAAAAAACAAAAATGTTATTGATAAATAATGAGAGTAAAATATTAAATATAGTCCGTGAAACATTTGAAAGAGAGAACATGCATGTGAAAACAAAATATTTCAAATAATATTGAGTAACACACATCTGTAGCCTGAACACCAATATATAAATCATATTATTAAAAAATATTATTGAATTGTAAAAAAAAAAAAAAAAAAAAAAATCAAGATTATAACATTCCAAATCCCAAACTGCCAAATAATTTATTACATGAGAAACATGATGACACTAGAACTATGCTGTAATAATTATTTCATAACAGTTATCTTATAATTGAATTTTAGAAATCTAAATCAATGAAAGACATTAATTTATCATATTATTAAGTGCATTGTTTAGAAAAAGAAAATTTTCAGATTCTTTCAATCGTGAAGTAACTAATGGGTATTTTTGAATTTGACTGGTTACTTGTTTCTTTCGTTACTGTAGCCTGCGTTACACGATGAGTATCATTCACATTGCAAAAGATGTGATGTCTTATTCATTACTTGTTACTTTTCCGTTACTTGTAGGATGTTGTATCTAACAAGTGGCATGCAGAGTTTGTGAGATACTGAAGGATTGGTATTTTATTCGTTACTTGCATGATGCGATTCGGTCTAATTGTGTGTGTGTGTGTGGGGGGGGATTTTAAACTTATTTATTCAGACGTGAAGTAACTAATGGGTATTTTTTAATTTGACTGGTTACTCGTTTCTTTCGTTACTGTAGCCTGCGTTACATGATGAGTATCATTCACATTGCAAAAGATGTGATGTCTTATTCATTACTTGTTACTTTTCCGTTACTTGTAGGATGTTGTATCTAACAAGTGGTATGCAGGGTTTGTGAGATACTGAATGATAGGTGTTTTATTCGTTACTTGCATGATGCGATTCGGTCTAATTGGGGGGGGGGGGGGCAGGCGGCAAGACTTGTGACTTGCCTGTGGGGTTAAACTAGTTTCACGCCGGCAACTCTCCCCCAGCCTGCCACGACCAGAACAGGAACCATTTATATATATATATATATAAACTTAGTTTATGTTTTATATACTTTTAACTTATGTTTTATAAACTTTTCCTGATACTAATCTTTAAATTAACATGCTCATTTAAATTCCAATATATCCAAATATATACATTTTTTTCTGAAAATGATATATTCCCAAATTTATGTAAATTAACTAGATGTTTCTTGCCATAATTTCACCCATTTAAAAATCTATTTAACAAACATTGCATGCAAGATTCAATCTCCAGTTTTAATTAATACTATGCAAAAATTGTTTTTTAGGTCATCAATCAAGCGTATCTGAACCAATACCATTTGAAAGGCCTAGGAAAAGCTTGCCACACGTGTTTAATAATTCACCAGAAAATATTAATTCTGGGCGACTGGTTAAAGAACCTAGTACCTCAACTCTGGTTCCCGGAGAAGGATCTTTAGAAAATACTCCTCCATCTGCTGCTGAAAAAGAAAGTAAACAAAAAATAAAAACTTCAGAAAATACTAAACATGCTCTCACTGATACCGATATCTCATCAATAGAAAATTTACCTGCTAAGTCCCCCGAGATGTCAATTCTGCAAAAAAGGTTGCATTCAAAGTTAAGGCCATCAAGAACCATCAGCTTACATTTAGATGAAAAGAAAGATATTGACTGTAGAAGTCTTACTGGAATGCAGAAATTTTATAAAAGGCATCGAGGATTTTTCCGTACTCTAAGCCAGCCTGTAAGCCCTACAGAATCTGAACCACCAACTGGATTTCCTGTTTCCCGTGCAGGTTTCTTCAAAAGGAGGCATAGTAAAGGAAACGATTTTGCAACTGCAAAGGCTTCTTCAAGGGGTAGTTTGTTTGGCAGACGTCACAGTAAAGATATTGAATTACCGAGTGTTACATCAGCACAAGGTTTAATAAGCAGGAGGAGTAGTAAAGAAAGTGATGCACCTAATCCTGCAGTTTCATCTCCTGGTTTACTGAGCAGGAGACATAGTAAAGAAGTTGAATCACCTAGTGCTGCAACTTCTTCTCAAGGAGGTTTGTTGAATAGAAGGAATAGTAAAGATGTTGAATCACCTAGTGCTGTAACTTCTTCTCAAGGAGGTTTGTTGAACAGAAGAAATAGTAAAGATGTTGAATCACCAGTAATTTGTGGAGGAGGTTTACTTAATAAGCATATAAGTAAGGATATTGAATCGCCACAAGGTTCTACTTCTCTGAGAAGCTTGTATAATAGAAGAATGAGCAAAGATGGAAAAGTTCTAAGTCCTCTTCAAATTCAGGCCAATCCTCAGATAATTATTTCACAAAACTTTGTTGAAGAAAAAAATCAGAAAAACAAAGAAATTTCTGATGTTTAATGTTACGAAAAGATATGCTTTTACAATATTACTTCTTTCTTCACAGCACTATCGTTTCAGTGCATAGCATCAAAGTATGTACTTGTCAAGCAGATATGATAAAAATTTTATCTTCATTGCATGAATTATTGCACAATAAACTCCAGTTTTGACTGTGATTACATATTGCAGTTTTTAGTTTTATTTCCTATTTTTCTCATCTGAATCATCCTTATTTATTTATTCTCATTTATTGTTGTTTTTGCTTTTTATTCTGATTGCTGAATCTCTATTGTCCATTGAACTTAGTTAAATTATTTTGTGTGTGAATTATTATTTTAAAGTATTATATGGTATTGAACTACTATTTTAGATTCATAAATATTTTTATTTTTAATACTGTGTACATTTTACTTTGTGATAGATTAATAAGTAATTATATTTTATAATATATTAGTTAAAGAGTATTTATCGTGAAATACTTTTGTTGTTAAAGTATGTGGAATTTAGAAAGCTATTGAATTATTCAGCAGCTCAAATGATTTTGATTTTAACACTAGCATTATGGTGTTTTCTGTATACCTGCAACTACGAACATGGTCGTGAAAAAAGCAAACTTTTTGCTTATATTATGGAAAGTTAATGATTATAATTATGCAGTTTGCTCGTTTAATGAACAAACTAAATTAAAAAATTATATTTCATGTTAATAAACTAAGAAAGCATAAGGCGATAAGTAAATTAATATATGTACACAAAATTCCATTCAACAAGATTTATAGCTAAAATTAAAAATAATCTTTCTATACGTTTTTATACTTCTATTAATTTAATAATTTACCTCACAAAAATATTCATTATGATATAAATTTATTAAAAAGTAAATAAATTTATTGTATCATTGAGTTTGACATTGTACGCAGACTGTAAATTTCTGAATTTTACCAGTGCATTTTCCCCAAACGTACCTTGTACAGTCTACTTCTTTTTAGAAAAAATCAAGAAATGACAAAATTTTAGATAACAAAATAAATATGTAGCGTACAACTAAATTTCATTTCTAGTCATAACGACTGCTGGTGTAATTCTAGTGTTAAATCTACTATATTTTCATTTCTGATTCGTTAAATGTGTTTAACGAAATGTTTATTTATTTTATAAAAGTTTTTAGATAATGAATATCATTTTTTTTTAATTATTAATTTAAAATTTATTTATCTGCCTTTCATTTTTCACTCTCTTTCTTTCTTTTTAATACATTAAGATTAATTATATCCGTTAAACATTTATTTAAACTTTTTTATATTACTAAATTTTAAATGAATAATTTATGAGTTAATTATTAACTTAAAATTTTAAAACTACATTTGTGGAATATTTTAGTTCCTGAATTGTTTTTGTGATCTTGTAGATGTACTAGTCATTTTGAATCTATATTATGTTAATGTTCCATATTTAATACTGTCTTGTCCGTGCTTTGAAAGTATGTGATAATTAGCCATTTTGAAATTAAAAACAAAACGAATATATTTATCATTATACTTGTTATGAAAAAATGTGATGACTTCATTTATGTTGCACTTTTATTAACATTCGTAATTGTTTTGCCTGAAAAGTTGGGTATTTTTTATAGGTGATAAAAGACAGAAAATGTATATTTTGACTTATAAATGTTGTTACTTTGTATACTCTAAAGCTTGATCTCATAGAGTAGTAAAAATAGAGCTTTAAATAGGTTTTTAAAAATGGTGATATTTCAAGTTGTAATGATGTGCTAAAATGCTATTGCTCAAACTCTTTCAATGATTAACTACATATTTTTTTTTTATACTTTGTTTTCTGAACGAAATAATTTTATTTTGAAAATGATTTTCTAGTTTAGTACTTTTGCAGTAATACTAGATTATATTTACTATTATTATTATTGTTTATATTATTATCGTCAATTTTAGTAGCAATTATTCTCTCAATTATTAAAAGTTATTAGAAAAATTACATGCAACAAGAGCAGCTTTTAAATGTGTTAGAGTTCTAATAATATATTAGGAGTTGGAGATGGTTAGATTTAATGTTTTCTTTTATTTTCTACTGTCCGTTTAGGTTATACAGCTTGATGCACAATTTTTGAACCCTTCTATAAAAATATGTATTTTGAGCATATAATGATGTTTTATAAATTTTAATGTTAATGAATAATATATTGTGAAACATTTTGTATAGAGAATTAAATTATTTTAAGATTTAATATTGGTTTAAAGTTTGTGAAGGAGAACTAGAGAAAATTATAAAGTAGAATTTGTTTTGAGAAATGTATGTAAATAGAGGTTGCCTGTGTGCACAGATCTCTGTTTACAGAACTACAAAACTTGGCAGAGGAGAAGATTGGACTATGCAGGAGTGCACCTTGTTGAGATTTTTTTTTCATTCAAATTTCCAATTTTTTTCTGTTAAATTTTCAGATTGATTTTTTTTTTTTTCCCCAATAATTTAGTTTAGTTTTTTTTTTTTTTTGTGTGTGTGTAGCAGTATTTAAAACAAATAGAGAAATAATATATTTTTTCCATTCTTGACATTATCACATTGAAGCAGTTTAATATTGAATTTTCATTCATTCTGGTTTGAAATAATGACATCATGTACTTTATTTATTTGATCATTTGAAAAATTTGATTTAAACTCCAACTGTTTTCATGTCATCTTTTTATTTAAATATATAAAAAGTGTATATATATAATATATATATTGTTTTGTCATTTTAAAAAATGAAGCTGTGTTCTTTTCTTAGCAACGGGTAATTATTACTATTACTATTATTTTATTTATTTATTTTCATTTTTAACATAGAATTCTTTTTGTTAGACCTTCAGTTGAAAGTTGCGTTGTCACTTCTTTTTATTTGCTTCATTTTCTTAAATTTTATTCTAATTGTTATTGTAATCGTCTGTGTTCATTAGCTATGATTACTATATATTTTTCTTTCCTTTTTTGTGTGTGTGTGTGTTTAAATATAGAAGTATTTCAGTTAGACCTTCAGTTGGTGATTATGATGTCATTTATTTTACCTGCTTTGTTTCTCATATTAAAAGGGACTGTCCAGCTAGTGATAAAATATTACCAAACTAAAGCAGGGGATTTTTTTAGTCTTAAGAAAAATGTACCATCTAAGCTATCCTGATCAAGAAAGCAATAGTTTTTTTTTTTTTTTTTTTGCAGAATATATTTTAAAGTATAAAGTAATGGATATCTCACAGGATTATGCATAAAAGAGGAAGAAAAAAGTTGTTTACTAAATAATTTTGCACATTTTATGATTTTGTGAGATGGGCTTAATCATCAAGAATTGCGAAAATCATTAGTTTTTTCTTCTTCTCCATCCTTTGTAGGGTTAATTTTGAAAACACTCAAAAGTTCTGATTATAGAACTTCCATGTAAAAGTAAAACAAGTTTTTACCAGAAGCAGAAATTCCAAAAATGGGAAATGTAAAGATTTTTAAATAAATATTATTCAATAATTTAAAGCAATTGCAACTAATGAATGTTGCTAAATAATATTAATCATAATAATGTTTGTACCATTTCCTTAGCTTCTGTGATAACATTGTAATTTTTCTAAATAATTCTTTTCTTGTTAATTTATTTCTCTATTTATTTCTATTTACAATATAATAATAATAAAATTCTATGTAGTTTATTTTTTCATTTGAAATTTACTTAATAAATAAATAAATAAAGGTGCTTAACTGTATTATGTTGCAAGATGCATATTGTTGTTGCTGTATAAACTTTTAGTGACTTACTAAAAAAAAAGAAAAAAAAATGTAGTTTTTATTCCCATTTAAAAAGAAATAGAAATTGGTGCATGTTTCAGAACTATAAAGAATTTTTCTTTGTGTTTCATTCTAAAATAAACTAAGCAAATTGTTTATTGCACATTTGTTTTATTTGAAAATATGCTTTAATTCGTTTTATAAATTAAATTATTCTGAAATAAAATACTAGAAATACTGTTAATTATCTAATACTTGCTGAAAATTGAGTGGGAAAAGTACAATTTGTGTGACTTGAATCTGGATTAAATAATTTGGTTTTAGATTTATTCCTCTTAAAAGTCTGATTAGCTTGTTGAAATAAAAGGTTCTAGGTTTGATATCCAGTCTGCATATTTTTTGCTCAGTATAAATAATCATTTAGCTTTTTATCATTAGTGATAGTTAAAATAATAGAAATTAATATACATTTTTTTTTTTTTTTAAATAACTTGGTCTTTTTTAGTAAACCCTACTTTTTCTTTCTTTCTTTTCTTTTTTATAAGAATTTTATGTAACATAATTTTGTTACTTGTTTTTCAGAAAGTGACACTTATGTAAAATACACGTGTTTATCTTTAAAACCTATTTTTAATATTATTGTAATTTATATTTGCTAGCATAAATACTACAAAACATTAAACAGTGAATTATAACATGACTCTTGTAATTATAAACAGTAAATAATTCTTTACATTAATAATTATTTTATAATCCAATTTATTTAGGAAACTATACATTTTCAACATGAAAATACTAATTTTTGAGTTTGTGCCAATTTAGGATTAAGTGTGGAATATATGTACATTATTGTATCTATATATTCTCAATCATTGAAAAAGTTTTATAACACAATAATATCTACAAAAAAAGAATTATGCTGCCCTTTTATAAGGCAACTACACTTTCTGTAGAACCTAAAAATTTCGGAATTTAAAAATTGATGATAATAGTTAGGGAATTTTATAAAATTTAATAGTATTTCTAAGAAAATTATTTCACAGCAAAACTAAAAGCTGTATGACTTATATCGTGCTTCTCAAAACGTCCATTTTTATTATTATTATTATTTATTTCTTTATTTTACTATCACTGCATCTAATACACGCTACATCGTTGGACTAGAACTTTCTTAAAGTTGGCTTTAAAAAATCAGGGATTTTCACTCTCCCATGTGAATAAGCAACTGTTTTAAATTTTTAAAGCATGCTTTTTAACTATCTCATTGAATATATTTTACAGTTTATTTTAAATATGGAATGTACTTAGCAGTTTTTCTGTGAAATGGATATTTTTGAATTGAAGAGAAAAATTAATACTAGTATTTTAACTAGCTGTTACATATACATGTACATTCAATGATATTTTAATCATGTTGCATCATCTATTAGAATATGTGGTTATTTCTGGCTACTTTGCATGTTTAATATTTCCATGCTTGTAGTTCATGTAAAATTAATTATGAAAACTGTAGTTATATTTATTATATATATTTGTAATTTATAATACAGTCAACTCGCGTTATAACAACCCAATGCAATATAATGACCTTTTGAAAAGTCCCGATTGACTTAGAATTACGATAATGTTATTTCATATTTGATATAATGACCAGGAAAAGACAACTCTTTATATAACGACTCAGTAAACGACTGTACTTCCTTCAATTTATAGTTTAAGATATGATCTTTACTTAAATAAAAGAAAAAACAGAGATAGAGAATCTGACGAATTTTACTTCATCGGGAAAATGAGATGCAGTTTGATGTTGGTCTTTTAATTGCAATCCGAACCACATAAGGTGTTTAGTAAGAAATTTCCAAAGAAACTATCAGAAATCACTTTGAACAAACAGATTTTCTCAAATTCAGGTCGTGTTAAGAAAATTCATCGAATGTTCCTCGTAAAGATTATTGGTAGTGGAAAGGCAAAAGGGAAATTAAATGTAGAGAATAATGTAAACATCAATTATATTCCAAAAATCAGTAATCCTACAATCAAAAATGAGCTGCAAAAATACGTAACAAACTTTCAGATACATTTAAAAATCAAAATCATGGAAAGGAATAGTTTGAAAACACCATGCATTTTTAAAATGCTTCTTTCCAATTTCAAAATTACATCAAAACTCAATTATTGCTTTCTTCATAAAATATTAAACATGTGATTAGTTCATAATCTTTCTTTTAAACAAAAGGTTGTGTATTTTTATTATATGTAATTAGTTGTTCATAAATAAATAGAATTTGATTTTTGTACAGTATTTGTACACAATTCATACCCCTTCTTTTATTTTTTATTACATAAATTTTATCAAAATAAAAATCTTTCATTTAAAAATTTTATTGGTACCATTTATACTTTATGGTACACATATACTGTATAATTAATTCAAATGGTCACCTGGAATATATATATATATATATATATTTGTCAAATGTGAGAAAATTATGTTTCTCATTGGTTAATATTTTTAATTGGTTTTAATTTTAAAATTTTATTTACTTATAAATTCTAATACAATTCATATTTTGCATGCTGTATGTCATTTGCAACCATTATCAAACCAAATTTAATGAAAAGGCATCATTAAAAAAATTATTTTCAATTTATTTGATATAATCGACCATTTGATATAACGACCCAAATTGAGTTGTCCCGGTGAGGTTATTGTAACATGAGTCGACTGTATTTATAATTTATAATATTTTGTAATTATATATTGTTATTCTTATACTTCTGCTAGTAAAGTAAATGTAAATTGTGACATCAAATAACATTTTTTTTTTTTTTTTTTTTTCTACTGATTTTGATCAAAAAATTTATAAGGTGTCTGCAAATTATGACAATTTTATTAATTGCAGTGAAATGCACATACAAACAAAATAAATAAATGAATAAATAGTTTTCAATCATGAAAAGTTTTTTTTTTTTTTTTTAAGGAAATACCTAAATTCCAAAAATGCACAGCAAATATTTCCAGTTTGAAATAATTAAACATAATTTATATCAATTAAAATCTTGTAGGTATGAGTGCAATTTAAATTCAAAAATTTATAATAAATTGTTTTAATTTATTATTTTACAGAGAAGTAAAGATAAAAATAAATAAATAAATAAAAGCTTCTAATAAAATAGAATGCAACAAATACATAAAGGAAATTTATGTGAGAATTTTCTTGACATCAGACATGAAAAGCCATTTGCAAAAGATTTTTAAAACTCTTCTCTACTTTTTACAATTCTTCTATTATTGTTAACCAAAGTTTATTATACTGTGGGGAAACTTGTTATGTGATTTATTCATTGCCTAAAATATTTGTTTTAATTCTGTTTTCATATTCAAAAATTTCACAATCATTGAATTAATATGCTTTTCACCAAGATTAAGAAAGGTTAATGTCGCTGCATTTGTACCTTTTTTTTTGGGGGGGGGGAAGGGGGGGGGGAGCAGCGAAGGATTGTGTGTAATTATGTCAACCAAAATTATTGTTGCATGATTTTACAATTTATAGTGTTTACTTAGAAAAATTCTGTTTTTCTATTTTATTTATATTTTACTGCAAGAACTCTCAGTTTGAGTGTAATCATTTTTTTTGACAACAAGTACTAACTCAAAAATTATAATTTTTTTGAATATGAAAATGGAATTAAAAAAAAAAATAATAGATAATGAGTAAGTGTTAAAACAAATTTCCCCATAGATTAACATAGGCTTTGGTCGTCAGCAAAATTATATATTGTAGACTCTTAACCTTGTTATTATTTAAACTGTGATTTAAAGTTTGCTTTTGCAGTGAATTCCTATCATTGGATCATAGAAGAATTATTATTTTGTAATACTGAATTTCAATTTTCATTTATATTATTAAATTACAAAATCAAAAGTGGAACAAAAATTTATTAATTTATATTGGTAACATTATTTTTGTTTATTAAATCTTAAAATTTTTATAGTAACTTTTGACTAATGAACCTTTATGTAAAATTAATGTAATATGGGGGAGAAAAAAATAACAAATTAATGTTTTTAGAGTGCTTTTTGAGATGCTGTTTAGTGCTTAGTTAGACATTGTAGAGTTATTTTTTGATAATAATAATGAAAACATGCATAAAAATCTAATTGTTGAATTTTTAATAATTTGATCAAAATATTTGTAAGTATTTGATTTGATGCCTTTAAAATGTTTTTGCTTTATATAGTTTTATTTTCTTAACTTGAAATTTTACACTAATGAACAGTTTAAATTACTTCTTTACTGTGTGGTATTTAACTATGTAATTACAAAACAATGTCCTCCAAAACTCATGCTTTAATTTTTTGAATGCACAAAATTTTAAGTCCATTTTATAATGTCTTAAACCTATCTTAATGTAAATGTATAGTATTCATACTATCCACATTTGGATAACATAACATTTATTCTATCATTTCAAGTTATTAATTTATATTTAACGAAAATTAGACAGAAAAAAATGTTTTAGTAATGAGATTATAAACAATATTTCTTTGACCTTTGTAATGACAATGAATATATTGTGATATGTGTTTAACATTTAAAATAAATTTTATAGTAATGTATATATATTGTGTATGCTGATCTAAGAAGATGTATCTTGGGGATTATGAAGTCCTCTC
The DNA here is from genome assembly GCA_963930645.1 of Salticus scenicus. Classification (NCBI taxonomy): domain Eukaryota; kingdom Metazoa; phylum Arthropoda; class Arachnida; order Araneae; family Salticidae; genus Salticus; species Salticus scenicus. The sequence continues at coordinate 21,869,450 of OZ005655.1, forward strand.
TCTCTCAAAATTCCTCCTTTCAAATAATTCTTTTTTATCTATGGAAAAGCACTCGAGATGTTTTTCTCTCATGTCATTTTTATTTACAAGCCCTGCTTTCAATAAAAAAAAATAAAAATAAAAATAATAATAATAATAATTCATAATTTTATTTATTAACAACTATAATCAAAATGGTTAAAAACATTTGCTTCTATAATTTTTTTTTTTTTTTTTTTTTTTTTTTTACTTTCAGAAAATAAAAGGTTATTAGTAAAAACTAATTTTTTGAAGATTCACAATACGTGAGATCAATATCAATTTCTTCAAATTCTTTACTATAGTTGTTCATCATATAGTTAAAACAATCCGCGTTTGTAATGATCTATAGATGGCGCTTTCTCAACTGCAGTTGTTAGTAAATATTGCCACGTGTATTTATTATTGTGCTTTCTTGTTGTTCTATCATTGTTTCAGCGTGAAAGCTATCAGTGGTATGATAATTTCACCTTAGCCCACCAGAGGGCGAGCATTTCATTACAATCGCGGATAGAGGAATTATTAAAAAAAAAAAAAAAAAAAGAATTAATGAAACCAATTAACTAGGATGAAAGTCAGTGTTAAAATTGGAATACTCAACAAAGGAAGATTAAATGAAATGAGATAACTTATGTAACTTCAATAAATTTTGTCTAATGAGCCTTTATATAAAATTAATATGTAAAAAAAAAAAAAAAAAAAAAAAAGAATGGAAGAATTAAACATTAATATTTTTTCAGATTCATATGATAATTAAAATAATTCTTGAATTTTTAATTATATAATAAAAATGTTTTCAGATATTTAATTTGATGCCTTTAAGCTATTTTTGCTTTACAATATTGAAAAGAAAATCAATGAAAATGTCAAATGGGGGGGGATAAATATTTAGGATCATAATACAAAGATTCCCTTTATTTAATTTAAAAATGTGATGGGATCAGAATCTTTTTGTATATATATAATAGATGTTTGTAATTTATGTATAAGCTTCTAATAAGAATGTTTGTACAGGTATTCAATGTTTATATATTATTGCCTGCATGGTAAATTGCCCTTATGTGCCTGCATGATAATTTTAGTGCCTTCTTCAATTGTCATTTCACTTTTATTCCCTTTTAAAATATTTGCATATTAAAAATATGAAGACACAGTGCCCCTTACGTTCCCCCCCCCCCTTGTAAAGTATTTGCATTTTAAAATTAGGAAGACACAGTGCCCCTTACGTTTTTTTTTTTTTTTTTTCTCCAATATAAAAGTTTTTCTAATAATCTCTATTATCATTTCACTCTGATAATTAAACATGTATTTTCTCACTTTGATTATTATTTTCTAGTCTAATGAATGTGCATGTTATATCCACATCAATTAAATAATAAATTGATAAATTTAAAACAATTCCTTTAATTATTTTAATGAATGCTTATTTAGGCATACAGAATAGTTTTAATGTAAAATATTTTTTTTTTTTTTTTTTTTAAGTAAATAGATGAATGAGATGTACATAAAGATTTTAGTAATGCTTATTTATTTCAACTGCAGAACCCTATAAATAAACGACAAGTTATAAATTTGAATTATCTTTCAATTCTTTAATTAGGAATATATCATTGATTTTTGTATGTATTATTTACTCAGGTTTTATAATTGTTCTTAAGTATCGTACGCATATTAAACTTAATATATAATAAAGCATGTATAATATAAATTCAGAATAACAATATTGAGAAAAAAAAAAAACATAATTTTTCTGAGAAATGGTTGTTTGGTACTTTTCCGCTAAACAATTGCCATCTTATTTGGTGCATTTGTCGACTTGTACACAAGCCATTTATTTCACCTTATATTTTATTTGTAATTAAGAAATAAATAGGATTTGTGAATTTATTTTTTCACAATCTGTGTTGTCAGAAATTTCAATTTTTATTCTGTTTATAATTAGAATTAAGACAGATGAAATAGTTGTGAATTTTTCAATGGAAATTTATTATAATAATTTTAATTATGTTTTTTAGGGTTATCTCTAATTTAGCTAAACATTTTTAATATAATTTAACAGCTTAATGTGGGATCTATGGAAGAAATCCACCAAATTACCAAATGAAATGGCAGTTGTTTAACCAAAAAGTACTGATATATTATATATATATATTTCCCTCCCCCCTCACCTTTATAAAATTAAAACGAAATTCTTTATTTGTTAACATATGCAAAAATTAATATTGATTTCTATCTGTGATTAATAAGTGCTGGTATTCAAAATGGATGAATTACAAACAATAAAAAATGGTTTCAACTGTCTTGAAAATTTAATTGATGTATTGTACTTACAGTTTTATGTGCACACACACCCACACACATTAAAAAACTAATATGATGTGACCACCACAAGGCTTTCTTCATTTTCCTATACAAATTCATTCAGTGCAAATAATTTATTAAAATCATCTACCAAGATGAATTTAGGCGATTTTCATCTTTGAGAACACTAACACTTTTTGTCCAAAGAAAGGCAGTTTTATTCTCTATAATTAACATCTTAAAAAATAAGTTTTCATAGTGGTATCTCAGATATAAAGTTTTATACAGTTATATGCCATAGAAATTGAGATACACTCTTCCCATTCTTGGGGAAATTTACTGTATTGCAGCGCCACCTATCAGTCGATATGCATCCAAATTACATCAGCATAATTTCTTGTAATGGCCTTCTTGCATAACAAGTTTGATTTTACTCAATAGATCTTGAGATATAGCTTTCCCCTAAATTGCAGAAATCTGTGTGTGGCAGTGCCACCTGTTGAGAAATTGATACTGAATGTTGATAGGCATTCACTTTGGTGAAGCTGCATCTACATATAAATTTATATGCAATTTCATGCAGTAGTTTTTGAAATATAGCCTTCCTTAAAATTGTGGAAATTGCTGTATAGCAGTGCCACCTATTGAGCAATTAGCACCAAAAGTTGATAATAGGCACTAATTTAGATCAAGGTGCACCTGCTTATAAATTTATATACAATTCTCTGCAGTAGTGTTCTTGAGATACAGTCGCCACAAAATTTTTGGTTCATACGCAAACAGATGGGCGGACAGACAGACATTTTCTAAAAATTGTGTTCTGGACCTCTTAAAATGTGTAAATTCATCGAAAACCGGAAGTCGAAAGTTTTTACGAATCCAGTACTTTCTTCTATTGAATATAGAAGGGAAAAAAAGGGAGGGTAGTTAAGTTTCTGACACTGTGGTGACTAAACACTGATTTTACCAGAATATCCAAAACCAAATGTTGCAGCAAAATTGTATTTTGACAAAATAACATCGCTCTTAAAAAAAATTTTAAGTTCTTATTGTTTTTAAGTGATAAGGTTATTACTGTACAATAATATTAAAAATAAATAAATATCTTGCAACCCAACTCTGAAAATTTCTGTTACTCTGTTCTTTCTCCTCCCCACCTGACCTCCCAGTGATCATGAGATCCAACTCTCTAAGCTGATTGACAGGAGTGCCAGTTCAAATCCAGCTCATGCTTGTCAACCTATCATTTCAGAGTTTTTCTATTAAACTCATGTGAATAGGCTAGGACTTCTTAGAAAGTCCTCCTCTGCTGAGGGCTTCCCATCCAGACTTAGGTCCCCCATAAAGACTATAGATTGGCTTAACCCATGCTCATACACACCTCCCCTATTAAAACAGAGACATTTCCTGGTTTGAAAAGAAGAGGCAACCAAAACAATGCCCTATTTTTTGTACCACAGCTGTGTTTTATCACAAATGCTTATATGTTTATGTATATTGGATAGTAAAAACCCCTTCTGTCCTAAACTTGTATTGAATATCTAATGCCACATCCTCTAGAAAAAAACAACAATCAGTCAAAATATGATACAATTGCATCTAAATAATAATCAATAAATAAATTAAAACACTTGCTCATCATACTTTTATATAATATATATATATATGTATTATATAATAATGCATTATTATACGTAGTAAAAACCAAGCAACAGATACAATATCACTTAAACCATGTAGACCTGTAAGAATGAATATTTTTCAAGTAAGAGAAGCTCAGAAAGGTGAAAAAAATTCATCAGGGGAGATATTTTTCACCCTTGAGCACCAGTGTACGATTTCGTTTACTAGTGGCTGTAATAGCAAATCACTAGTGGGCCCCCTATCGTACATGAAATTGATTGAAGTGAAATTTAAAATGGAATAAACTATTAATTACAAATTATCAAAGAATCCAACAGAAAACAACTTTAATAAACAAAATATAATAAACAAACAGTACTCAGAGAATGATTCATTTGGAGTCACATGGATGGATTAAAAAAAGCAAATTAATTCAGGGGTTTATATGTTTATGGAGTAAAAACAATCAAAACTCAAGGTTTAGTGGTATAGCTGATAAAGAATAATGAAATTATATAGCAATATGGATATTTATTACGCGTGTAAGAGTAATATTACTAATTTTAAGAATAGTTGACACTGCAAATGAAGATGAACATTTAAAGAAAAAGAAAAAGAATGCATATTAATACTTGGTAAATGCAACATGCGTTCTGATTTTTTATGCATAATTTCAAAATCTCATCCAGCCAAACACCACCACCCAACCTCCATAATCAAACATCTGCCCACCCAGCCTCCAACTTTTTTGTCTTTTATTGTTTTATAATTTTTTTGGTGAAAATACACAAATGTGTACTCTCTTTTTTTTTTTTTTTTTTTTTTTTATGTACTGACAGAGACATGGTTATGGATAAAAAATGGAAAATACAAAATTTTTTTGGAAAACCCATTTTAGCAGTGGCTGTAATCAATTTATTAATTTTCTTGTTTTTTAATTTAGAAGAGCATAAATTTTTAATACAAAATAAGTGGTTAAGGATGATATTTCTGATTACTAAAAGGTGCAGACAGGAATTAAAATGTGTAAATATGTTTACTTTAAAATTAAAATCTTGCTGTTAAAATTAAAATCTTGCTCCGTTGGATTTTCAGAAAGATCGCCCCTTGCATTTGGTACCTTATTTATAACGAATTTTTGATTAGATTGTTTAAAAATTAATTAAAATATGAACATAGACTTAGCTTTAAAATAGACAACGAGATATATAAATTAGAGTGCTGATTCAATGGATGTAGGATTGGCTTTCCGTAGTTCAAGATGAATCACCTGACATGCTCGAATAGGTTGCTGTGTTTGGCCCTTTATCGCTATTTTGGCATTTAAAATATCAGTTCGACAAATTACCATCATTATTAGGTAACATGACAGTCCTATGACCGAAATAAATTGTTTTTTAAATAATTTTACACATATTTCACATTTTAATAAATAATAAAATACCTTTTTTTTCATCGTTTTCCAACAAAGTTTAAAAGTGCTTATAAAAGAAAATTTAAACTTTTAAAAAGCTAAATTTAACAACAAATAATAATTTTTCAACTATTTTTAAGCATTTTGTCGTTTAAAGTTCAACTACACGAAATAAAAAAGAAGTAAAATCAAAATTAAAATGATTTAGAACAAAAGAATATTAAACTACGTAAGTAAACAAAAACATTGGCGAATTATGATTTATGGGAAGAACAATCTCCAAACCGTTGCCATAGAAATTTACTGAAAATAAGCTGTTACCAAGGGAACCACCGAATAAACAGGTGTAAGGAGAGCATGTCACATGACTCATCTTGGACCTTCTCAAGGGTTACCATTTATCACTCTACTTTATATATCTCGTTGGTTTCAACCTACCTACGATACGAGACGAGTGTTTCATGCTTGCTTTCATCTCGTTAGATCATCATTTTGGATTTATTAAAAACAATTTTTTTAAAGATATCTTTATTGGTGTAAAAGGTGAGTTACGATGTTTTTATTAATAATAAAATAAGTAAAGCTTCAATTGTAATAAATTGTGTATATAAAGTAGCATGCATCTGAAACTTTTCATAATGCTCATGAGGTGCGCATTTATTGCTGATCCTTACATTGATTTGAAATTATTAGTTTTAAAAAATAGCTCCTGTTAGCTCTCATATAATAATGTATAATTGTGACTTTTGTAATACTGTAAAAGCACTTATTTTCGCAAGCCGTAATTTTCGCGAAAATGAAGATATCAGTGATTTCGCGAGCTGAAAATTTCGCGAATTTTACATGAACAGAACCGAAAGTTGAAAAATCCTAACGTTGAAAAGTACCTAAATACGGAACCCCTTTTGCATAAGGCATTTTAAGAAATTTCCTTTTGTCCGAAAAGTTCGTCCCCACCTCCTCATCGCTCTAAAAACAATTTATGCTTACAACGGTACTTATACATCAACTTTGGCTTTGGCTCAACTTGCGCATTCCACCCCAAACAATTTTCTTTTCTCATGCTGTTTATCAAACTAGGGACTTCTGAACCCCCTTTTTCACCGAAAATGTAATCACCCACCTCCCTTCACTTTTCTCGTATTCGGACCGTCAATACATGCGAGTTTTGGTAATTGAATAATTTCTGTTTTTTATTATTATTATTATTATTTTTTTTTAAATTATTATTATTGTTGTTTGCTGCGAAATAAAAAAAGTATTTCGCGAGGCTTATTTTTTCGCGATTACGATGGGCTCGCGAAAATCGCGAAAATTAAAGCCTCGCGAAAATAAGTGCTTTTACAGTAACAAATACATAAATGAAAAACTTTTACATAGTCGTTTAAGACAATTTCATCAAAATGATTATGGATTTTTTGTACGCTGTAATATTAGCGAATGTCCCAATACATTCAAAAACTTTAATGCTTTGTATGTACATATACAAAGAAAACACAAAAAGAGCCAGTAATCACTAAATTATAAACAGCGTGCTTCCGATTATGTTAATAATGATACCTGTGATAGTACTGATACTGATGCATATGATTATGATTCTAGTTTTAACAGTGAAAACCTTCTCGCTAAATTTATATTGAATTTAAGAGCCAGCACAAATATATCGAATAAAAAACTAAACGAAATTGGTGAACAAGTAAAGGAAATTGTTGAAAATTCAGTAAAATCCACATTAAATAGAGTAAATAATATTGTTAAATCAGAAAATAATTCACTTGATTTGTCTAAAATTATAAATTATGATGAAATAATTAATGATTCTGTAAGTTGCTTTGAAGAATTAAATACTATATACAAACAAGACCAATACTTTTCCAAAAAATATAATGTTACAGTACCTAATACTATTGATCTTTCTAGAGTAATTATCACTGATAAAAGAAATGAAAATAACATGAACTATAAAATTAAAGATGAAATTATGATATATGTTCCACTAAAACATACAATAGAAAATATTTTGCAGAACAATTTCTTGCAAGATGTAATCGCCACAAAACCAAATGTTTCTGAATCTGTATTAAGATGCTTTAATGATGGTTCATTATTTAAAAATTGTAGTTTTTTTGCCTTAAAGCCAGAAGCACTTCAGTTTATATTATATTACGATGAATTAGAAGTATGCAATCCATTAGGCTCTAAAGCTGGATTGCAGAAGTTGGGCATGTTCTATGTTGTTTTAGGAAATATTCCATATAAGTATAGGTCAGCCCTAAAAATGATAAATTTGGTTGCTATTTGTAAAGTATCTTATATCAAATTTTATGGTATGGATCAAATTCTTGAACCTATAATTAAAGATTTAGAAGATTTTGAAGAGGGCATTGTTCAGCAAAATGGTGATATAGTATACAGAAAGTTAATAGCCCTCACTGGTAATAACCTCGGTGTACATAGTGTTGCTGGGTTTAAAGAAGGATTCACGGCTGATCATTGTTGCAGATTTTGCATGGCAACATTAGAAGAAGTTTGAGAAATGCATAGTGAAGGCACAGTATAACTGAGGTCTATTGATAGTTATCCCAAACGGCACCATCGCCAATCAAACTTCAACATCTGCAAAACAATTTAACCCAGAATGCTTCTCAAATGTGGCTGTTATCATATATATTACCTCTTATTATTGGTAACAGAATGCCTATAGAGTGTTCTTATTGGAATAACTTTACAACCCTTTTAGAAGCATGCAATATAATATTTTCTCCTTGCCCAACACTAAATATGGTAGACTTCTTAAGAGTATGTATTGAGGAATATTTATATTCTTTCCAAAGATTATATGTAAAATTGCTCATACCCAAACAACATTTTTTGATTCATTATCCACAGTTGATTTTAAAATTTGGCCCATTGATTGATTTTTGGTGTATGCGCATGGAAGCAAAACATCAATATTTCAAATCCTTAATACATGCAATGCGCAACTTTAAAAACACAGGACTTACATTGGCTCGAAAACATCAGCTGAATCAAGCATATATTTTGCAGGGGTGTACATATAACAGTATAGAATTTGGCCCTGCAGCTAGAAAAGAAATTGCAACTTTCCAATTTTCAAGTTTATTAGAATCTTTCGATACAATTTACACTGCACCTTGGGTTTGCATTGATGGGATTAAATATGTATCAAAAAAGTATTTTGTTTTGCCAAATATTAATGAAACATGTGAATTTGTTCAAATACATACAATAATTTCGCAAAATAAAAGACCATTATTTATTTGTTTGAAAACAAAATATGTTGAAAAGGATCCTCATTTATGTGCGTATGTAATTGAATTGAGCAAAAACTTTGTTCTTATTGATCCTTTAAAATTAGATATAGGAACGGTCTTTCACATGCATCTTCATACTTGCCAACTTTTCCGGTTTTCCCGGAAGACTTCCGGTTTTTTAACGTATCTTCCGGTCTTCCGGACAGATGATGAAATCTTCCGTTTTTAAAAAAGTCGCGGATATCGTTCGTTTTAAAAAGAAAACCCAAATGTTCTACAAAAATTCCTGATTCCCAATCTTTTTCCATCCATAACATAAATGTCAATATTCATTTAAAACTTGCTTTATGAGATTCTGGAACATGTAAAGAAGTAGAATTGTTAAATATTTCTTGCTGATGTAATTATTTTTTGCCCCCCCCCCCCTCTTTCATTTATCTCCAACTAGTGATCAGCCATCAAATGTTCTGCAGAAGCCTTTTGTTTCCTAATCTTTATCCATGAGCAACATAAATGATAATATTAATTTTAAACTTCTTTCATTAGATTCTAGAAAGAGTTTAATATTTCTTACTCAGTAATTATTTTTGTATACCCCCCCCCCCTTTTTCCCAGATTGTGATCAATTCTAGAAACAATAAAGCAATGGAAGTGCTCAATATTTCTCACGTATGTAATTATTTTTAGACCTTTATTGCTGAATTTAATGAATCTGTTTATTTTTCCTCAGTTAAATTAAATATTTGTATGCCATATTTATAGGGAAAAAAATGAAGAATAATTTTTTCAGGTAGGAAATTTTTTTCCAAATCAATTTAAGAAAATTAATACTCAGTTGGTTTTATGCATGTTTGAAACTGATAATTAGCTACTGCTACTTTTTTTTTTATATGTATGATTAATGTACATAACACAAAAATCATATTCTATTTATTTAAAAAATTAGTTATACTTTAACTTAACTAAGTTTTTTTGTCTATTGTTAAATAAATTTCTTAGAGATTCTGTTTTGTAGATATTTATATGTTGAAGAGGAATAATTTCATTTAAAACTTTTATATATTTAGTATAATCAATCTATAGTAAAACGTTTTTATAGATTGCTTCTAAATATTAAAATTGTAGAACTGTATTGTTTATTATGTCAAAGAGAAAAAAAAAAATCTTCCCTTTTTTTATGAAATCTTCTGGTTTTTCAACAACAATCTTCCCGTTTTTTATTAAAATTGGTTGGCAAGTATGCATCTTATTGGATCAAAAATGTACATATTAATGAAACAAGCTTTTAATTCTCCATATTAGAAAAAATAAATAAAACCTGGGAATTCATAAATTTGTTATTGTAAATATATTTAAAAATTATAATTTTATGTATATAAATATTGTAAAAAGAATTTTTCCAATGCATTTTATGTTTCACTGAATATGACAAAATAAAACACTAACTGAAGTCATCATATGTTTGTCTTTTAAAAATACCTGAAGGGTTAAATTTTTCAAGGTTTTTGAAATTTTGGCTGTCTTTGAATTTCATGTTGAAATATTTTGATTTTATAAAAATTTTGAATGTTTAATTTGCCTTATAATGCATCAAGAACTTTTCAAATATCACTTATTATAGATAGCCATATGATTTAAGTCTACCATATCTATATGCAAGTATCAGTTTTCAGAGTTTTTTATCAGATATATATATTTAAAAATTATAATTTTATGTATATAAATATTGTAAAAATAATTCTTCCAATGCATTTATGTTCCTCTGAATATGGCAAAAAACCACTGTAACTGAAGTCGTTAAATTTTTCAAGGTATTTGAAATTTTTTCTGTCTCTGGTTGAAATATTTTGATTTTATAGAAATTTTGAATGTTGAATTTGCTTTATAATGCATCAAGAACTTTTCAAATATATCACTTATGACAGCCATATGATTTAAGTCTACCATATCTGCATGAGAGTATCAGTTTTCAGAGTTTTTGCATATTAGGAAGTTTCACCCCAGATGCATATTTTTTATTTTTGGCTATATTTATATTATTTAGTTGTTGGAAGGAGCATAATTAAATATTTGTAGAGAATGAATAATATTGACCCAAGAGGCATAAAGAGAGGAAGCTGCAATGCTGAAAACTGTGTGATTTTTCAAATATATCACTTATGACAGCCATATGATTTAAGTCTACCATATCTGCATGAGAGTATCAGTTTTCAGAGTTTTTGCATTTTAGGAAGTTTCACCCCAGATGCATATTTTTTATTTTTGGATATATTTATATTATTTAGTTGTTGGAAGGAGCATAATTAAATATTTGTAGAGAATGAATAATATTGACCCAAGAGGCATAAAGAGAGGAAGCTGCAATGCTGAAAACTGTGATTGTTCTGCGTATGAATTTGAGGAAAAAAATGGGGCTCACTTGTGCACCAACAAAGCATCAAAAAATAGGTAAATAACTTTTTCCTTAAATCTATAAATTATCCTATAAAAATAAATAAAAAAATATCTTTTACATGTCTTTTTTTCAGGGTTGGCAAGTTTCTTCCAAGGTGGAAAAAACCGGCCGGAAGAAATAGGTTTCTTCCAAGTGGAAGAAATGGAAGAAACTGTTTTTCTTAAAAATTTATCCTATAAATTGCAGATTTGTAAGATACAATGAATGCATTTATTTTATAAACAACTTTAAGTAACTTTAATTATACCTATACAAATTTAATTACATATTTAATTAATAATTATGAGATTTTTACCAAAATGAGCTTTGGTATCTGATGATCATGTTCCAAAATACTCAAAATCCAGTAAAAAAAATCAATTTCAATTTAAACAGTGTAAAGTTTTATAATTTAGACAATTTTATTTCTTTAACAGGTAATAAATAATAGTTTGGATCACTTGCTTATACTTTCTCATGAAACAGCTCTTAACAAACATCCAGTTAATTAAAAGAACCAGTTTGCAATAATTACTGTATTACAAAATGTCATCAAAAACTTTATTCATTATAGTAGTCATATACCGTACAGTCAACTTTTTCTAATCCACAGATTTATAATCTGCAAATCCTCCTAATTCGTAATTGATTTTTTTTTTTTTTATGGTAAATGAAATTTACATCTCATATTTAAAAAAAAATTCACATTTCTTACATTTTTACTTTTTTTTAAAATTAAATCTTTAGCTTAATCCTTGCTTTGAAACACAATTGGGGAGAGGGGGGGGGGGGAATAACATTCTTGTATTTATTATTCTGCAGTTCATACGGACTAGTGCTTAAAACACACCACTATTAGATCAGTGTTTAACAAAATTAATCAGTGATGAATATTATTTCCAGACTTTCAAAAATATTTTGTTTCTTATTTTTTAAATGTTTGTTTACATTTTATAGTACCTATTATTTGAATATTCTTAAATTATTTAACATCATATATGAATGTGATAGATTAGTTTTATTAATATTGAAGCAATATTTTAGTCTAAAATTTATTAGAAATTGTCTTTCCGTTTTGATGTCTATTTATTAATTAATAATAACTGACTGTATCTGCAAAAGAAAACTGTAAACAAAGGCAATGATCCATAATTTGCAAATTCCCATAATCTGCACATCCTCTGGACAAAACTTTTGAGAGTTAGAGGGTGTTGCCGCTCACCTTAGTTTAGCTATATGCGCAACCTTGGCGCGCATCTCTTGTTCACTTGCATTCCCGCTTTAGCGGAGTAGTTGTATTGTTTTTCGTTATAAGAGTAACATCTCTCTTGTTTATCTTGTTCGGTGATATGGTTCACCCCTTTTTATAGTTTGCGTTGACTGTGGTGTCAACATATTTGAATACGTTAATAATACGTCATCTATAAATTGTATATACGTAAATAATACTTTAATTAAATGTTTGTGAAGTAATACACTGACTACCTAATAAGTATTTGGACACTTTCGAATTTAGACATTTTGGCAAATATCTAGAAAAGTTCTTTAAGAATCATCTTGAAACTTTTACAATATAAAGAACGTGTTATACCGCATATTTTTCAGCAAAAGTTGTGTCCTTAAAAGGAAAAGGGGACCAGTAAAAAATTAAACAAAAATCAAAATGTTTTGGATTGCCTTGTAAAAAGTAATACCTTAAATGCGTTTTTGCTGTAGCATGGGATTAAGAAAATTATTCTCATTATCTGTATAAAATTTTATGAGGCTACCACATATATTCATGGAGATATAACGGTTTCTTTAAAAAATTGCAAGAAGAATTTCCACTTTTTTAATTATAACACGTAGGGTATTAGACCTAGTTCAAAGCCATTTTTAGGAAATATGGCATATTAAATTAGACACAGCATACAGTAATCAGAATGCAAAAATGTTAAAGACCTTACGAAATACAAGCACTTTTACTAAAAAATTTTTAACTACGCATGCGCAAGCTTTATAAAAATTTCATTTGCATAATTTAATAGCCAAAGGTATTGAGCAACTTATATTAGAACCTCAAACAAATATCATGTAAATTGAAAACATTGCGAAAGATAGAATGAACAGAATTTCAGTTCTCTCAAAATAAAAACTAAACTATAAGGGGTTTTACTCACATTTTTTATTTTGATTCAATCAATGCCCAATGGCAATACAGTGTTTTCACTGATTGTAATACATTGATATATGTATATAACTGTCTAAAAATCTGCATACTGAATAAACATATTAAGTATTTGTCAAACTGTCTATCTGTTTCAAACTGTCATGGGACCTGCTTTAAGCTCTTCTTTTTTTTTTACTAGGTCTATTGCTTCTTTCATTCTGCACATTTTCTTCATTATCCATTGATGCCTGATCACGTGATTCCTCATGATTTTCAAATTGTTGGAATGTTGTATCTTCAAAATTTTCTGCTTGATGACTGACGTATTCATGATGTGTGGTGCTCTCCTCATATGATTCATTTTCTGTAGTCTGTGAACTTGTGCTTGTAAACTTCCTGTTGTTATACACAGCTACAAAAGTAGCATCAATGCTGTTGTTGCCGCTCATGATGATGTTATTTCCACCACTAATGAAGTTTGTTAAATGAGGAGATTTCCGTCTTTGGTATCTTCTGCGAGTTGATGCCATTTTACTGTAAAATAAAATAAAATAAATCTATAATAATAAAATATGTCTCTCTCTCTTGGGGGGACTTCATTCAATAAATCCCCATTCAATAAACCGACTGAAATAGGCCCTTAGCACTATTAAGAGTGTATTATAAAAATTCGACAACGCTGTACCGACTGAAATAGGGGTACCTTGGGGGGGGACTCATGTCAAAGTTGGTCCTGGGGGGGACTCATGTCAAAGTTGTGCCTTGGGGGGACTTCATTCAATAAATCCCCATTCAATAAACCGACTGAAATAGGCCTCTAGCACTAATTAAGAGTGACCTATAAAAATTCGACAACTGTACCAACTGAAATAGGCCTCTAGCATTAAAAAAAAAAAAAAAAAAAAAAAAAAAAACATGTGACTTAATTAGTAGCAAATTTTAAAAAAATTCCAAACGGTTTCCATACAATCTCCTGCTGTTGCCACCTAAAATACATACATTAGTTAATTTTAAAAAATCTAATTGTCCGATCGATAAGCTGTTTAATCCGTTGGATTTAACGATACGACTGATATTTCTAATTTTTTTAATTTACTTTCCTCATTTTAAATAAATGTAATTTTTATTGTTCACGGTTTTTTTCTGTCGAAAAAATAATGATCTTTTTTTTTTTTTTGCAACAATTAAATTAAGGATTAAAATTAAATATTTTAAGTAAATGTAATTTTTATTGTTCACGTTTTTTTTTTTCTGTCGATAAAATAATGATAATTTTTTTGGCAACAATTAAATTAATGATTAAAATTAAATGGCCAATTTATCAGTAATTAGAAGGTTTTTATTTTAACATTTTAATTAATTAAAAGAAAACTAAAACAAAATTCGAAAATACGGCTTCGAGGTGCATCAGGGGAGGTCATTACGAACCACCATGCAAATTTTTGTAGCTCAGCCATCAGCCGTTTTCTTAAAACTCTCTGGAAACATACACAATGACACACACACATCTTAATTTATTATATGTATAGAATAATATAGAATAGATGAAATGCGATCATATATTTCGCAAATTCTTTGAACGATTGTCTTCTAAATCTATATGTTACTCAGACTCACATCCGTAATACAAAAAGGAAAAAAAAAATCTATAATAATAAAAGTAGTAAAGAAATAAAAACCACGACGATGTTTCTTCACCACAAAAATATAAACATTTGGCTCCTCGAAAAGCAAAAGCATCTGTCTGAGAGGTGGAGCCGGATAAAGGGTGCGTCAAAGAGGAAAATCGGCACAAATTTGTAAAATTTTTGGACTTTCTTTACAAATTTAATTGTTTTAAAATTTTATTAAAATACAGGATTTTTTTCCGCATTGAAATAAACTCTTTGAGATTGACGCAGCTTTTTAAATTCTGTTTTAAAAAAATTGAAAGAGTTTTTATAAGCCATTTAATGCATCAACCCAAATATTGCAATAAAACAGCTTTTTTAAAAAACAACTGTTATAGACCGTGGGCCATAAACTAAAAATGTCATTTAAAAACAAGTTCGTTTCAACTTTTTGGGGGCAACCTGAAAATGTTGCTAATACATTCTTTTTAAGGTAGCAGGGGTAGTAGTGGCTTCAAAAAAATTTCAGGACACAATTTTTATAAAATTTCAGGACAATTTCAGGACACTCGCACTAAAAATTACCCATTTTCAGAATATCTCAGCTATAATTTTACTGAAATTTAATTATATAAATTACATAATATGGAAAAAATACTAATTTAATAAGTTAATTGATAAATTACAAAAAATACAATCACACTAAATACTTGCTTAAAAAATATATATCAAATTAGAATAACTTATAAATCAATTCATTACAGAAGTTTTAATTTCCATGTCTGGTGTGAATTTTGAACTGCTTTCATTACTTTATTCTAAATATATAAGGAGAAAGTATTGGATTTGTGAAAATTTTTCAATTCCTGTCTTTGACGTACTTACATGTTTTGAGATGTTCTGAACACTATCTGACTATTTTATAAAAATCTCTATGTGTGTATCAAAAATTTTGTGAACACAGTATCTCACAAAAAAAATGAACGAAATTCAACGAAACTTGGTATTTTGTTGATGATGACCTAAACTGGTGCTGATTACATTTGATGACCAATTGCTCAACAGGTGGTGCTGTCATCCCACCTTTTCATAATTTTTAATACGGCATAATAGGTCAAAATTTCGTATAAATGTACAAAATGAGAAATATTTATAACAAATGATTGTAAAATTAATATAAATTATTGATAATAGTAGTAGTAAATTAGGAAAAAAGATGTGTGATGTACGAGCATCATCATTCTCCCCTGGGCGGGAAGTATCCTCTCCAGGGGGTGAAAATTTTTAATATGGGTATATTTCAAAAGAACTCGGCAATACCTTTAAAATGAATAGTTGAACCATAGACCTGTGATAAATTTAAAACAAAGTCATTGATTTTTTAATTTTTATTGGAAAAAAAAAAAAGGCCGCATTTCTTCTGATGTCGTCACAAAATTTAGTTTCGTTCAGCATTTGGAGTTATATTTCTCAGAGATAAAAATCATCTGCATTCAGCTTAAAAAATAACTTTTATAAACAATTTTTTACTGGGTGAATGTGTCTAAGATAATAGAGAAGAAAGTCTTGTGATGACCACAACATACCAGTTATAAATATTGAAATTTCTCAGGAGTACTGCTTTTATTTTTGGGGTAAAACTTTCACTGAAATGTTTGAAGTAGGTATAACATGTTCTGCACACGCCTAAAGTTTCAAGATGATTCCTTCAGTACTTAGAGATATATGACAAAATGTCTAGAATCTAGAATGGATGATGTGGTGCTCAACGAATAAATAAAAATACTTAAGCAAAAAAGGCGTGGATTCAAAAGCTATGTAAACAAACATTTTTAAAAACTTCCGATAAAATTATCACTTAATTTTTATCCTTTTTTTTTTTTTTTTTTTTGCTTAAAAAAACAAATAGTTTTCCCCTGTAGTCTTAACTGTGGCATTAGCAATTTTTAGCATCATCTATCCAACTTTAACATTTTGAATATAACTGTTTTTTATGTCATACTGTACTTTTATGATACTTCATTAGACAAAGCATGAGCAGCTTTTCCTTCACACTTTAAATCAGCTTCTTCTAAAATTAATTGTTTAAATTTATCTTGTAATTCTTCCGTTCCTTTCTTTTTTTTTTTTTCTTTGAAAGCAGCAGCCTCTTTATCATGCTTCCATTTTTGAGCTTGTCTTTATTTGCTTTAAATTCAGCATGTGACTGATCTATAGATCAAATCATCTCTTTTGATACAAACAGGAGTAATTGAGGTCTGCTTTCTCAAATAACAACTGCAAAAGCATAAAAAATAAATTACAATTTCTCATATGCTGTTACTCTCTTTTGTGACAATATTACTTATAGAAAATCCTCTCAGGCAATGTATTACTGTGAGATACAGTCAAACAAATTTTAGTAAACTTGACTAAATGGTAAACTTTGAAATTACCATACTGAGATTACCTTTCTCGTTGAAAAGTGAAGGAAACATGAAAAGTTTTGAAATGCACTGAAATTTCAGGAAATTCAGGACATTAAGTGAAAATTCAGGACATTTCAGGACAAAAAAAATTTCTTCAGGAATTTCAGGAATATCAGGACAACTACTACCCCTGAGGTAGGTAATGAAAATATCAAATGTTCTGGAAGTAAACTTTGCACATAAATTTGGAAAATCAATTTCAATTTGAAGGAATTGAGTTTACATTTAGGATGCTGGTTTAAAGCAGTGTGTAATATATTTCTGATAATACTGTAATTCGTTGAATAAATTTTAAAATATCTTGCACACAAGTGCTAAAATCATACTCCTGAGAAAAAATACTAAAAAAGGGAAAAATATTAATATTTAGTGGATCTGCAGATCAGGAGCCTCAACGTCCTATTTTCATCACTCATTACTCATTAGATCATTGATAGTTTTTATTAATTCCATATTTATATCTATAATTATCATCATCAATTTCAACCTTTATCAATCCACTGCAGGATAAAGGCCCCTTCTAGGTGATTCCAATCTGACCTGTTTTCTGCAATTCTTCTCCATTCTCTCTTCCAAACTTCACAATTTTATCTCTTCAATAACCCGCCGGTCTCTTTCTCGGTCTTTTGTTTTATCTCAGTATCCAAAATAGGAGTAGTGGTCAATCTATCATCATTTCTTCTGGAAGTGCTCAGTCCAGTTCCATTTTAACTTAATTCTAGAAATAACATCAGTAACATTGGTTTGCTCCCTAATCTAATACAAATGTTTCGTTTTCTGTCTCTTCGGGTGAGTCCTAACATGCATCTCTCTCTCTTTATTATACATATGTATAATATATATAACGACTCGCTACATAAACAGATACATTTCTGACAGGGGTTACTACTCCTCTTCAACTTTCCGCTGTATATCTCTGTCTATATCTATCTCTCTACATATGTATATTTATATATTTTCCTAGAAACAGCCTTCTATTAATTCCTTGTAAATAATAAAAACTTGTACCAAATTTCCTACAAAAAGACTACATAACATATCGGAATTATTTTGTATAACTCTCTAAACTAATTATCAGTTCTATCGCAAATTTTTATATATATATAAAAAAAAAAAAAAAAAAAAAAACAGGCTTTTAAACATTCTAATAACATTTCATTATATTTAGTGTAACCATGTTAAAATATATTTTTAATACATACCATCTATAAACCATAATGGTACAATATTCTTTTGCGTGTTCCTCAAAAGGAGTCACCGTTATTATATACACCACTAAAAATGATACACCTAATTAATTATAACTCACTTATATTTCAAACTAATTTGACATCATTTGAATGATTACAGAATATCATCGGAATTCTTTTATGTGGTCCTGTAAATAATTTTAGCTTATACATTTTTTTTTTTTTTTTTTTTTCTAGAGCGAGAAAACATGCTTTCAAATATGTTTATAATCTATGTTAATTCCATTAAATGCAGCATAAACACGTTAAAATGCGCTTAGGTAAAAATTTGCCCATAGATTCTAATGTTATGAAATTATTTTGCGTTTCTCTGTAAAAGAACAGCAGTAAAAAAGGTTTTAACTTATTCTATGTTTTTCAAAAATAATTGTCCGAAATTTAACAAAATTAGGATGATTACATGACATTGTCGGAATACTTTTGTAAGGTCCTGTACATTAATTATAAAGCCTAAGTACACATATTTTCTACAGAAACCATAAATTTAAGCATCTCAATAATGTACGCTAATTAATTTTTGGTTGAATACAGATTAACGAAGATAAAATTCGCTTAAACGAAATTCACCCCATAGGCCATAATGGTAAGAAAATCTTTGGTGTATCCCTCTACTCGATCCATGAATAATCAAAACATAAAAAAATTACACAACTATTTTTATACAGAGTCTGAACATTTATACCAATTTGCAAGTCAATCGAGGATTTTTGCAGGTATCGCGGTACAAATTTTGTCCATAGGCCGCAATGATAAAAAAAATCTTTGGTGTGTCCCTGTACACGAACAATAAATGGAATACACACTTAAACTATATCTCATTCCGCGTGGTTCATGAGCATGTGTACCAAATTGCAAGCCAATAGCGTGATTTTTGCGGCCGCTATCACGCTAGAAACAGACACACAAACAGAACCCAAAAGTTTTTTGTCTCCGTCCATATCCCTTTAAAACCGGGAACATTTTTACTTTAAAGCATTACATTCTTCTTTTTTTGCAAACTGAAAGAATAATATGGACAATAACCAACATTTGTTGATTGAAAATTGTACTTTACACTTTCTGCTAATTAGCTCGATCGTTTTTTTCCCTGATTTTATTACATGACTGTTCCAGATGCAAAAATGTGAGTGGATGTCTAACCCGTACAAATGTACGCTTTCGGTCAGAAAGGGATATGGTGGCCTTCACTGATGCTTCGGTAATAATTTAGCTACATGTCAGAGTAAAACTTTACTGTGTAACACTTTCTATGGTAACTTATGTTGTTGTCTAAAGACAGTTTAGACAGTTCATTAATTTGAAGAAGAAGCAAATCGGTAGATATTTTTCTTTCACAAACATTTAATACTTTCCACTGATCAGCAAACAATCTCACTTCATCCCAGCTTATTTGAGAAAAACACGTTACCTTTGAATGTATCTCCTCTCCGATGTACAAACAATAAGTAATTTCTTCTGATATTATATTACCTGTAATAATTCTACTTAAAAATAAAGGGAAAAAAGAGTAATAAAAGAATTCGATCAAAATGTTAATAATACGCAAGATAACGATGTCGAGAGAAACTTTACATCTTATTTGAGAAAATACTACATTTTTGAATTTACCTCATTCCCGCTATATAACGATATGTCATTTTTTTTTCTCACATTATATGAAACTAGTATCGCCCAGTGGTCGAAACTTGACCATTTTTTTTGCAAAGCGAGGCAAAGCAAAGTTATAGCCTTGTCCTAAACGGAATGCAATTGCAACACAGCTGCGGCAATTGTTTGCCGATATTCACTCTAACTGAATCAGCAGAGTTGTACTTAATATAACTATTTCTCTCTGTAGATGTTAGTCTTTCCTGAAATGAGAGAAAATCGCAACGTGAAAACGCCCCTTGTTGTGTGATACAGCCCAGAAGCTAATAGGTACCATGTCAAACCAAGGCCCAACCAAGTATCAAATTCTGTTAAATTAATTCGATTGTTTCATAAAGTACAGTGTTTGAACACACACACACACACAAAAAAAAAAAAAAAAAAAAAGATATTTTTCAAAAATGGTCGAATTGAGTTCGGGAAATTTCAAAACGTGTAACTTTATCGAAAACCGAAAATCTAAAACTTTTCTGAATCTTATATTTTCTACTTATATATGCAGAGGAAAGAATAATAAATCCACTTTTTAAAAAATAAAAATAAGTAGTCAATTTCACTTAATTAAAATGCAAGGAAATTTCAAAACGTGTAAATTCATCGAAACCCAGAAATCAAAAGTTTTTATGTATCTTCTACTTGCTTCTTCTACCCACAAAAGCTAGCAATAAAGACACTTTTTTAAAAAAATAAGTAGCCAATTTCAGTTAATTGAAACGTAAAGAAAGCTCAAAACATGTAAATTCAGCAAAAAACGGAAATCTGAATTTTTCCCGTATCGTCTACTTATGCATGCAGCAGTTAGTAACAAATCCATTTTCCTTTTATTTAGTATATTAGTTGAATATTTATTGTTTAAATATCATCCTTTGAAATGAAATGTTTATGTTTACATTCGAAACTGGAAGTTTGCCATTTTTTTTTTTTTTTTTTCCTGGAGTTTTGTGATTTTAAATTAATATTTTATCAATTTTACAGAAAAAATAACTCAATAAAACACATGTAGACAGTAACTTATATATAACTATCCGCGATTGTAATGAAATGCTCGCCCTCTGGTGGGCTAAGGTGAAATTACAATAAACGTGGTTTAATTCGAATTCCATACGTCCGCCATTGCTTGCCGATATTTAATTTCACATATATTTATTGAATAAAAATGAATAAATACGGTAAAAAAAATAACACATACTGTTGTGTGCTACAATCTAACTCCATAGGATCAAGAAATCCAGAATTGAGCTTCCATTTATTTCCAAATGACAAATTTAAAATTTCAGTTGCTTCGGCTAATGGAAGTAAAGAATTAATCAGATGATTTGAAACTAATATTTGTTCAACTTCAGTTAAAAATCTACTTCCGATCGAACTTTGAATAAACTGAAGTATTTTTTCCAAAAGCAATCAATTTTCCATGATGTAATGGCGGAGAAATTATAGTACGAATATTAAGTTGAATAACAAAGAACACTAATGGAACACACGTGTCTATAATGTTTACAAACAACTGCAGTGCTGAGAAAGCGCCATCTATCGATCATTACAATCGCGGATACCCAAATATCGGAATTAAAATCGGCAGATAATATCCGTTATTTTTTAACAGTTTTTTACAAAAAATCCAATGGACGATTAACATTGAAAATCTTTTTCATGGTTCCATGGATAGACAGTGACGTCATCACTTCGCTTGCGTATAGTGATGCTACATTGTACAAATTACTGTGTCTATGGTTTTATTTGAGCTTTATGAAATTGCCAGATTTAATAACTTTCTACTTTTAGGTATTTTTACTTCCTTATACAAAGTATAAGGAAGTACAGTAATCCCGATTTGCGAAATGGATTTTGTATTTCACATTGCTCGAAAACGAATGATCGCTGGATGTTGCCAATTTATACGTGTGACTGTTATGATGTCTAGTTGCACACCTGCAAGTGTCGTCTTAACACGAGCTCTCGTTTTAGAGATATAAGGGTTTTTACACGATTTTTCGTGACGTCTGTGTGTGTGTGGGTATGTCGCATAACTCAAAAACGGTTGGACGTAGAAAGTTGCGAATTGGTACATAGGTTTGTTTTTTGTTATAACATCCAGTTGTGCACCTCCCTTTTTGGACTTTCTATGATTTTCGGTTTTGGAGATATTTAGGAAAATTAGGTTCATAATGACAAAAATACATAGGTTTTGGCCATAATGTATCAAAAAACGGTAATAACTCAGAAACGGTTTAGACAAATCTTGCAATTTAACTGACTTCCCGACAAGCTAGACATTTGAAACTTTCAGAAAGGCTCAGAACACGTTGACAATGCATTTTTCAAATATTTTTAGCCAACTATTTCCGATACCTGTTGCCTTCAGCAGCGTTTATGCGATTCAACAGAAAAATTATTTAACTAACTTCCCGACTAGCTAGACATTTGAAACTTTCAGACTAGATCAGAACACGGTGAAAATGCATTTTTTAATACTTTTAGCCAACTGTGTAGGGTTCCTGCTGTCTTCGGCAGCGTTACCAGTACAAATCTTGCAATCGATTTTTAACTAACTTCCCGACCAGCTAGACATTTAAAACTTCCCCAAGGCACAACTATGACATGAGTCCCCCCCCCCCCAAGGCACAACTTTGACATGAGTCCCCCCCAGGCATAACTTTGACATTAGTCCCCCAAGGCACAGCTTTGACACGAGTCCCCCCCCAAAGCACAACTTTGACATGAGTCCCCCCCAAGGCACAACTTTGACATGAGTCCCCCCCAAGGCACAACTTTGACATGAGTCCCCCCAAGGCACAACTTTGACACGAGTCCCTCCAAGGTACAACTTTGACATGAGTCCCCCCCAAGGTACAACTTTGGCATTAGTCCCCCCAAGGTACAACTTTGACATGAGTCCCCCCAATGCACAACTTTGACATGAGTCCCCTCAAGGCACAATTTTATTTTATTTATTTATTTTTTATTTATTTTTTTTTTTTTACGTATGCATGCATTTTTTAAAAATATTTTTAGCCAACTGTTTCGGGTCCAGTGACAATGTTTTTTAACATTATGTATATTTCTAAAAGTGTATAAGGAAGTCATGTGGTGCCCACATCAGATTTTTTAATGTAAAGGAATACGTGTATAAAAGGGAAAAATGGGGGAAAATACATAAAAAATAAATGTATTTTTAAATACCTTCTTGACATCGTAAGAAAATAATATTTGTATTCGCACCTTCCGGCTAACCATACCTTTCGAATGATACCATTTTCAACCCTCTACTCCCATAATTAATATGTTAAAAAGGGACAACAAATTTTATGCTTGCCTATTAATATATAGATGTAAAGATTACTTAAAAATACACGAAAAGAAAGCATTAATAAAATTGGATGAAAATGTCAACAATACTCAAGATAATGTAAACATAAATAAACGTAAACAAAACATAACAAATGCTAGCGCGCGTCGTAACAGCAGCTGTCATTGGACTAGAAATAACAGCGAAAAGGAAATTACTGTTTTGATTGAAGGATAAGCGAATGAATGAATAGAGAATTTGACTATCTCTAAGTGTAAGTAGAATAGCAGGACCGCAGAAATGTCAAATTTGTAGAATTAATTTAATTAATTTTAAAATAATGTGCACATCTTCAGACCAGAACATTGCTAATTCGTAGATAATAGAATATTCTTTTAATTTTAACATTAATTTGAAATTGCCCCTCGATGATTGAAACGGACTTGAACGATATCAACCTATGGCCCACGGCCTATTATTCTTTCATAAAATCTACAAAAGCTGCGTCAGTTTACGAAATGAGAGTAATCCAATAAAAAAAACCGCGTCTCAATCAATTAATATGTCACTGTTTTATGTGCAAAGAAAGTTTTCCATTGATTAACATTGTCTTTTAGAAAAGCAAATGGTAAGTGAAGAGGGCCCTTAATGCAAGTTCTCTGTGCTGTCTGGGCAGCGCCACCTGTTGAGCTATTGATCCCCAAATCTAATCAGCACCAGTTCATGTTGAAAAACGTTGAGCGTTGAAAAACGTTGAATAATGATTAACATAACTCCAGGGTTGAACGTTGAGATTGTCGCATGAGATGGGGGAGAGAGCAAAAGTAATTACGTGTTTACTATACTATGATCTGGAGCAGTTCTGAGATCCTTACACTAGAACAGATCTGAGATGTCTGAAGAAAAACAGCCAAATTATAGTGCCAAATACTTTCATTGTTTCTCGGATAAAATGATATAAATATTTTGAATTCGAAAGTTCGTTATTAAAGGTTATAGCCAATTATTTCGCCAATGAAATAAATCAGTCAAATTAACATCTTACGATTGGACAATAACTGTAATTTAGAAACTAAATTATTTTTTAATGATTTAACTGACAGAGATTTCTAAATTTATCTATGATGAAATAACTTGTGCAATATTGTTTGACATTAATTATTATAAATGAGTAATTTATTTAATAAATTATACTTTGAACTGTCAGTTTTGTTGAATTTAGATGGGTAAACAAAGAGTTATTTATTAAGCAGAAAGGATTTAAATTGCATCAGTTGTTGCATATTTAATAAACAAAGCAATAAATCTATTCTTAATTATTTGAGCATTCAGGAGCATTTTGTAACGGAAAGAACATGAGCTGTGATCTTTCAATAAGTCATTCTATCATATTAAAAGATTTTTATTATTTTTTTAAATGAATTTAAAGAACAGATATAAATTAAAGTGATCTTCTCAGATAATTTTGAATACTTTAAGTAACTTAATTGCGAATTAGATTTAAATTAAATTTATTTATTTAATTATTTAATTGATAATTTGATACTTAATAAATTTGGAATAAAATTAGACTTATTTGAATAATATGTGAGTAACTTCCTCACAGATGTCATTCTGGATTGTTTGCGATATAATATGGCAGCCTACATGCTATTTATTTTGGATTTATGATTTATAATTTAGCTTACGATTTTATCATTTATGCTATATGATTTTTAGATTTATGATTTAGCCATAATCGCCAACGAAAAATCGCCAAATCTAGCTGAGGGGAAATACTATAATTGTTCCCCGTTTTTCTCGGATCAGCTTTAGTGTGGGGCCCCTTGGAGACTTTAAATATTTTAGTGATGAATTGAAATAGCTATCACAAGACCTTAGCGAGAAACGTGGAAGGTACTTCGATGCCAAATTCCAAATTTCGCCAAGGAGTTCCCATTTGTTGAACTCCTTTGCGAATCCTCCCATTTGAACTGTGTCTTTGTTTTAATGTATTTAACCATGTTTTTATTAGGTATCTCCGAATACATTAATGATTTTTAATTATAGATGATTTAAAATAATTTAAAAGTAAAACACATATTTCTCCTCAGGTAGATTTGGCGATTTTTCGTTGGCGATTATGGCTAAATCATAAATCTAAAAACCATAAATCATTTAGCATAAACGATAAAATCGTAAGCTAAATTATAAATCATAAATCTAAAATAAATACCAGGCAGGCTGCCATATTATACCGCAAACAAACGACATCGTTATCGTTGAAATCGGCGCCAAAGAAAAATCGCCAAATTCAGCTGAGTAATAAAAAAGTTAGTTTAAAGATTAAAAAATAATAAAAGTTTAAAGTTTAAATAAAAAAAATATTAAAATAATTATAATTAAGCATACCTATTCTAAAATAATTAATATGCTTGAAATTTTGAAAAAAATGAAATTACAAGTTTTAAAAGCTTATACAATGTTATTAAAAAGAATACTTTACTGATTAATTATCAGTAATTAATTTATTTAAAATCTCGTGAAGTTAAATTCCATTACAATTTCTGGAGTTGAGTGGTCCACTAAAACAACAACAATCTATATTAATAAAATCAGACTTTTGTCAGTAAATTTGTCGGAATCAAAAAATTTTGCGATATCTTCACGTTTTACACCCCATGAAAGCCGAAAATGACTTCAGAAAATTTTGCCTGTGTGTGTGTGTGTTTATATATATTGTAAAATAAATATGAGACTCAATAATATATAATCCTAATTGCTGATTTTTATGTACTATACTTTGAGGTAATAATAAAAAAAAATAAAGCATTATTATTTAACAGTATTGTTAAATAATAATATGCAGTACAAGTGTTTTAAATAAATTCTCAAATGGGGAAAAAAAAAAAATCTGGTGTGTAACAGCCACACGACTTCCATTACCCACTATTACACGTATTATATGCTTTTTTGAGAGATAATGTAATCAGTAAACATAAAAGTGACCTAAAGAGAAAATCGTAAGAGCCGTTTTTGAGATACCAACTTTTACAAAAAATCAATTATTGACCGGAAAACAATAATTACATACAAAAGCATATTTAAAAGTGAGTTAAAATGGCGAGTTTGAAAAAAATCCGTACAACCGTTTTTAAAGGAACGCCTTTGCGAGGCCTGAAATTGAGCTATTTATACAGGACGCCTGTCAATTTTCCTGGACTAACCAATTATATCATTCGAAAGGACATCTAATAGAGTGTTTATATAGCAAGTTTGAAGAAAATCGTTAGAGCCGTTTTTGTGATACGGACTTACGCTCCCACTTCCGGTTTCCGATGTCCCACTTCCGGTTTTTCAATTTTCACCAAAATTTGGAAATTTCATCTGTACACCAGACGTATTTCCATTATAAAGTTTCGTAGCTCTATCTTTATTAGTTTCTGAGCTATAATAGCCAGAAGATTCTCCACATACATACATACACACATACACACACACATACATACACACTGACCAATTGCCAAAAACCACTTTTTTGGACTCAGGGGACCTTAAAACGTGTAAATCAGGTGAAAACCCGATATCAAATTTTCAGACCGAATACAATACTTCCATTACCTACGGTAGTAGGGTAATGGAAGTAATTAAATTAAAGGGAGCATGCATATTATTGTATTATTAGAACGTGAGGTTTATTTATTTCAATAGAAAAAGAAAATACCAAATGAAAACAGTTTTTGTTTTTACTGCGGTTTTTGATTTTATTTTACTTTTTATCAAGTTAAATATATAAATATATATATATATATATATATATATATATATATATTAAAAATAAAATTGAACAAAAACTTGTGAAAGAAATTTTAAGAGATTAATGCAATAACCGTTGCAAAGGGGCGCAATTTCATATTTTAAAAGAAAGAGTCAGTTATTTATTTTTTGATTGATTTTGGCAGTGCAAATGCTCGAGAGGTATTGCCAGCGAAGTTGTTAGACGCGAAGTGACGATTTCGATTCGAGGTCGCACTTATCGTCCTAGTCATTAGGAATTTCCCGTGGTTTTCTTCAGAATCGCGGATTTTTTTTTACATAAACTATTATGTATTTTCAAATCATAATAAAGTGCAAAATTGGAAACCTAATTGACAAAATTCTCTCTCTTTTGTGAAACTGTTTGATATATACAATATACAATTATTTCTTCTCTCTTGTATATTCACTAAAATAAAGTATTGCATTCGTAAAAAATTTTCGGTATTCGACGGATTTACACGTTTTGACAGGTCCAGAACTGAATTGCACCATTTTTAGAAAATGTGTGTCTGTTGCGTGGGACAAAAAGTTTTATGGCAACTGTATTTCAAGAACTAGTGCACAGAATTTCATTTAAATTCATATGTAGTTGAACCTTGACATAAATTAATGCGTATCAACTTTTGGTGCAGATCACTCAACAGGTGGTTCTGCTAGACTGCAATTTGTTCGATTTAAGGGAAGGCTATATCTAAAGGTCTTTTATATATATAATCGAACAAAACACAGAATATGAGAAGGTCTTTATGAAACATCAAACTAAATGAATTTGGGTGCAGATCCGCTGATAGATGGCGCTGCTGTGCTGCAGTTTTCCCCGTTAACGGTGAGGCTATATCTCAAACTTTATTGCATATAATTGCACAAAACTTGGATTATTAAAAACCCATTATGAAACAGTTTGCTGATTGTATTCGCGTGCATATCGGCCGGCAGGTGGCGCTGATGTGCTGAAATTTACGCTCTTGAATAGGAAGGCTAAATTATAACTTCTATTGCATATAAATGCAGCAAATTTGATATGCGTGATAACCATTATGAAAACTATCCTAATTTGGGAGCATATGATTTTTCCATATGACTACATCTCAGCATCTGTTGATTAAAAATACGTAAGCCTGCATACTTAAAATATTTATTGCGAAAAGCTGTGGTTGAACTTTTATGCATGTCAAAATGGTAAAAAGTTATTAAGTGACGCTCTTATAAAAAAAAAAAAAAAAGATATTGAATAAAGTTTTGTGATGGCTGCAATATACTAGTTTTTAAAGAAATACCGTTTTAGAGCGATAATTTGGGTTTTATTATTTAGATTTAAAGCTTAAGGATAGAAGATGCTGCCTTAATTAAGAAAAGAATAATACAGCATTGGCAATTTTTTTGACACCAGAAATTTGGTCAACATTTTAAGAATCTTAAATAGTAATGAAAAAAAAAAAAATCTAAACAATATATCATCTAACGAATAAATAAATAAAAAATCTATATGAAGAATCGAATTCGATATATGCATAAATATTAAACAACATTATAATTTTCAAAAACTGTGTGGGTTGGCACTTTCATATTGAATTCGAACAATTACTTTACTTCTGATGAACAGTTATGTTCAATTATTTTGATTTGAAACAATTTTTGTGAGTTTTTGCGATTTATAGCATTGCTTACAAAGTTTGTATTCATTACATTTCTGTTTTATGCACGTTCCGCATTACAGAAGTTTTATTGTATGCATGTATATGAAATAAAAAATTAGTATGTTGTGGCCACACAATACTTTCTTCTATATATTATCTTATAAAAATTCAAACAGCACCAAAATATTTATTAAATTATTGTTTATTAAAATTACTTTCCATGATGAATGCAGACGATTTTTATATCAGAGAAGTAAAACATTAAATTCCGAATGAAAGTCAGCTTGTGCTGACATCAACAGAAAAGTTTTTTTTTTTTCCTTCCATTAAAAATTAAAATTGCGACAATTTTGTTTCAAATTATCCCAAATCTATAATTTGACTATTTGTTTTAAAGGTGTTGCCAATTTCTTTTGAATATTACCCATATTAAAAATTTACAGCCCCTGGGGAGGGGGGCGGAATTCCCTCCAGAAGGAAAGAGATGTTCTACACGCACACAAACTTTTATCTAGTTTACTACTATTATCAATAATTAATTTTACAATCATTCATTAAAAATAACTCTCATTTTTTACATTTATAGGAAATTTCGTCCTATACTGCCATCTTAAAAATTATAAGAAAAAAATCATAGTGCGACCTGTTAAGAAATAGACTCCCAAATGTAATCTGAACCAGATTAGGTCAGGATGCAACTAAGTGCAAGTTTGATTAAATTTCGTTCATTGGTTCGTGAGATACTGTGTCCAATAATTTTTTTTATATACACACAGACGGACATTTTTATAAACAGTAAAATCGGGTTCAGTACATCTTAAAACATGTAAATTGTAAATCTGTCAAAAACTGGAGTTCAAAAATTTTACCAAATCAATACTTTTTTTCTTATACCTATAGAAGAAGGTAATACGGGAAGAGTTTAAAAAAAAATAATAATAATGTTCGCTTACTTGTAATACCCGAAATAGGTTGAAGATTGTCGCTACCGACATTGCAAGAGTCACTCTTTTACCAATCATCGATCCATCGTTTTCTTTGTAAGAAAATTTTCAGTGAAAATTAACAACAGAATTTAGCGTCAATGCGTCATTATCATTCAACTAAAGAGTCGTTTCAAAGAGTTTTAATTTACTTTTCAATCGGTAGTAATATTAACAACCTCAAAACTCAAAATAAGGAGCTACAAATCGAACCCCCCCCCCCCCCCCCCCACACACACACACACACTGACACCTTACTAATGAGACTGACCAACAGCACTTACTGAAGATCAAATCAGGGGGTTTCGCTATTTTCGGTCTACAGAGAATACATTTTTGTAAGCGGGGCTAAACCTCCCCGAGGTCGAAAATTTTCACGATTACCTAAGTTCCCCATACCTATAGTATGATGGGGAACTAAAAATGATATTTTGTCAAAGAACACAATATGCTCAATTTGACTTATTTACTTTCTCTTACCCATATATATATGGCAGAGAAAGTTTTGCTTTTCGGTTAAATTTTCAAAATTGAGTTTTTGTTATATTTACTCGTTTTAAGGTGCCATGAATCCGAAAAACAGGTTTTTAGCGGTTGGTCTGTGTGTATATTATCATCATATATCAAGAAAAAAAACAGCATCAGGAAGTCCAAACTCGGTATTCTAAATCTGTGTCATATAGGATGTGTCATATGTGTGGTTTGTACATAACTTTTAGAAGATGTACAGGGCTACCAATAGTTAATCGAAAACATTCTCTATTATTGAATGTAATTAATGGAAGTGCTTTACTATAATATTTTGCCATATTCAGGAAAACTGGTCAGAAATAAAAATCAATTCCTTACACCCATGTGGTAAATAAAGTATTTTTAAAACTAAATATTTAGCGTTCGTTCTACTTCCATTACCCTCCCCCCCTCCCATTACCTTTTTACTATTGTAGGTAATGGAAGTATTGTATTCGGTCCAAAAAATTCGATATCGAGTTTTCACGTGATTTACAGGTTTTAATACCTCATGAGTCGAAAAAAGTAGTTTTTGAAATTGGTCAGTGTGTGTGTATGCGGGTATGTATGTGTGGAATCTTCTGGCTAATCTCATTAAAAAACCCGAAAGGCTGTAAAAATAAGTGCTACCTGGGTTTGAACATGGCACTTTCCATTTATCACATTTTTAGTAGATCATCTTGGCCACTAGTGGGTCTGGATGATAATGTAAAGGAAATGAAAGGTTAAAATATTTGTTTTATTTGATTTTTATTCGTCGATTAAATTCATTAGTGTCAATGCACCAGTGAATTAGCTAGTACTTTAGACTGCCACTTGAAAATTTGCCATAACAATCACTTTTGAAACACT
The DNA here is from genome assembly GCA_963930645.1 of Salticus scenicus. Classification (NCBI taxonomy): domain Eukaryota; kingdom Metazoa; phylum Arthropoda; class Arachnida; order Araneae; family Salticidae; genus Salticus; species Salticus scenicus. Next base: position 21,900,705 of record OZ005655.1, read on the forward strand.
GCACTGATTCGAACCACAGTTTGATAGTGAACCTATGTTTCAAATATCCTGGATGGGTTTGCTGGGCAACTTGCTCCACTACATTTTTTCCAAGAGGTGGCCACTTGAAAATTTTTATCACGGTAACTTTTGAAAATACTTAATCAATTCAAACCAAAGTTGAAAAATGGATTTATCATTCAAACAACTATGATTTCGGTGGGGAAATTTATTTCCGAGTTGTGTCCACTTGAGGCTTTGTTATCGCGATAACTTTGAAATACTGAGCTTATTCGAACCAAAGTTGGACAGTCGACTATTTTGCAAATATTGTTGCATACTTGGGGGGTTCGTAAGTTGTCCGAGAATGAAAGGCGAAACTTAACAAAAGTTCAGTAGTTTGTTTACAGAAAATTCCAGAAGAATACAGGTCGGTTCAACTTCAGTTTCACCAGTAAACACACCTTAAATAACAGCTGTCAACAGCAAATTCACAGTTTAAACTGTATTAAAGCATTAACATAGAGAAAGGCACATTCAAAGAGGCTCAGAACTCCTTCAAAAGCAATGCAAGCGTTTGGCGAAACTCAACTGCGACTGACTGACTTGGCACGTTCGGCCACCTTTTATACCCCTTTATCGAACCCAGAAAAATTTAGAAATTTCACGTATCTCGTTAACCAATCACGTTACAGATTCCACCTTTGATATATCAATAGTTAGGATTTTCTCGCCATAAGTCCCAAGGAGAAAAAAGTCGCCAAATTCATTGTCTGCCTTATTGAAGCTTTTTAATGCGTTTTTAAGAGAAAATTAGGATGTTTTTACTCTAAAACAAACTAGAAATGCAGAAAATTATCAATTTATCAACTTACTAAGCCTCCTTGAAAGAATTTACGAATAATAAAAATAATAATAAATAAAAATAAATAAATTAAATAAATTAAAAATAGAATTATTTACAAATTTGCAACAATATCTGAGCAACTTTCTCTGCCATTTTGATCCACTTAATTTTTCAATGCGGTGATTTGTGAGATTCTGAATTAATTCGAATTAAATTTGTACAGTAAACTTATCTCACAAATGCATTTGATATATTTGTTAACTTGGTCCACCCTCTCGTTTTCAAGCGCCGGCCACTTGAAAATTTTAAATTCAGATAAATGGGTGTTTATGAACCGATTTGCTTAAAACTCTATGTGTGCATAGCCTACTTCAATATTTCTACCAATTCCATTAATAATTGATAAGGAAAAAGAAATCAACCTTCCCTTCCGAATAAGCCGGAAGGACTTGTTTTTTTTTTTTTTTTTTTCCTTATACAAAGCACTGTAATCCTGATTTGCAAAAGGAATTTTGTATCTCGCATAGTTGAAAAACGAATCATTGTAGAATGCTGCAAATTTATATTTGTGATTGTCATGATATCTAGTTATACACTTCCAACTTTGGTCTTGACATGAGCTTCCGTTCTGGAGTTGTTTACGATTTTACACGATTTTTCGTGACATCTATAAGTATATGTGTTTTCGTGTATCTCGCATAACTCAAACATGGTTGGACGTAGAACATTGAAAATTGGTATATAGGTTTCTTATAATATTTCGCTGTGCATCTCTCTTTTAGGCCTTTCTGTGATTTTACGTTTTTGGAGATATTTACGAAAATTACATTCATAATGATAATGACCAAAAGTACAAAGGTTTTGTTCATTATATATGACCTACCGTCACAAAGATTTCAGAAGAAGCTAATGATAGAGCCCATCATGTTGTTAAGAAGGTTGATGATATTTTGGCGCGTAGAGAGTAATTCTTAGAGACATGAGCAGGTTCTAGTCGACGAATGCACTTTACTTAATGAATATTCAGCCCGTAGATAGAGCCCGTAATTATACTGTTATGAAAATTGTCAACAGTTTTGCGTGTAGAAAGTATAATTTGTAAAGATATAAGCAGATTCTAATTGACAAATGCACTTTATTTAATAAATATTCCTGAAACAATTGAACAAAACTTTTTTTTTTTTTTTTTTTTTTGTACTTCAAAAATTAATAATTAACGAATATTCACAAACAATTTAATAAAACAATCATTCGTACCACAGAAGTCAAGAAATCAGGGTTAAATAAAGTACAGAGTAGGAATTTCGCTAATTCAGGAACAATGATCAACCACACAGTTCGAAGTCTGAATGGAATTTGAATTCATCGAGACTCTTGTCGGTAGTTTATAGAAATTTCGAGGTCGTTCTGTGCACTAGAAACTAATGAATCATTCCAAAGAATTCCAAAACTCGACTCCTATTAAAATTAGAGATTCCAAACTTCAGAAATCTTAAACTACCATTTTTCGCCAAACTTGGATGCTAAATTCTTTAATTTGGCTCTAAGTCAACGCGCACTTTCGTGGAAATGAAAGAATTGCCACATTTTTCTACTTTTTCTGTAACACCGTATAGACAGTAGCACATAAAGACATAGGCAAGTTCTAGTCTAAAATCATCAATAATGACTCTTCTTTTTCATAGTATTGTTAATCATTTATTCTTTCGAAGAAGTTCGGAACTTTCGAAGAAGTTAGTTTTGCAGAAGAAACCAATGAATCTTTCCGGAAAATTCCAGACGAAAATGTACATCTGGTATGTATATTTTTGTATTGCGTTTTTGATCGCCAAATACAAAAACACGCCAAGGACGACAGAGTCTTGAAATTTAAAATTAAAATTTTGTCAATTTGACAGTAAAATAACTCAATCTAACGCATGCATACGATAACTAATACATGTCGATACCTAAATATGGGGATTAAAATCGGGAAATAATTTTCCTAGATTATTAATAATTTTTTACAAATAATTGAAAGGGTGATTAACATAGAAAAAAATTTTCTTGCATCCACCGGACGGTCAGTGACGTCATCATTTCGTTTGCGTATTCATTAGAATTCATAAAATTGGGGAGGAAAAACCTAATTTCTGGTGACTCTTAAAACACGCAAAATGTATTTAATATATATCGATTAAAAATTGTAATCGTCTTGCACAAAGCACAAATTTAAAAGTATTCATTCACGGAAAAATTGAATATTCCTTTTCATCACAAATTTTTAATCCTTTAATAATAATAAAAGAAAAAAAAACATCAGGTTATTATTTTTAAAAGAAAACATTACCGGTTTAATAAAAAATTCTGCACAAAATAAATTTTAAAGCATGTAATTATCTTTATTTATGAACGGGAATCTAGTATTTATATGTAATTAAATAATAACAAATACGTAAAATCTTAGTTTTTCTTTTTCTTTTACTGTAGATACCCAGAAATGCTAAACGGTAAGTTTAGTTTATGAATTATTTTTCTTTTTTCTTTTTTTTTTTTTTTTCATTATTTAAACTACAGAATTATTTTTCTTTCCAGTACTTTTAAGTAAATGAATAATATAGATAGTGTACGCAATTGAGTTAGTAATAGCTTCAGTGAAGGCGATTTTTTAAATTTTTGCAACTAAATAACTAAATAATTACGTAGTTTGACGCCAAAGATTTTACTTCCTTCAAAACTAATATGTATATGTATAATATATTAATATTATTAATTATTAATTATATATTAATAATATATATTTGTATAATCTATATATATATAATAGTAAACTCACTGATCACTGACTCAACACAGCCGTGGAGACCAGAGTCGCAAATTTTGGTGAGCACGTTGGCTTCAGGACCCTGACACCCATTAAGACGAGATTTTGCGAAATACCCGCGTTCCCCTCTGGGGTGAGGGGGTGGGGGGGACAGAAGGCAAAAACACCTTTATAACTTCAACTCGGACCCAAATTGCTTCACGGTGAAAAAATTGAAGAAGGAGAGACTAAACTTGAGTACAAAAAATTCATTTTCTACGATTTTGGATAAAGAGGGAGGGGGGTAAAAACGATTTTCTGAGGCAAATTTAGCAAAATACGGATTTTTGAGTAAAATTCTACCAATAATATCCCAAAGATATAGAAAACCGCCAAGAGTCTTCTTGAGGATATTTTCAAAATTTCATTTTTGGGTATATGAGATTTTTGATTTTGGGGGGGAGTTACGAGGGGGCAAATTCGAGCGACTCTTTTAGCGCTAAATTCGTCCGGGGAAATCTGTAGGAGCTGCGATCACAAATTTTAGTGTGTAGCTTATTTACGTGTGTCCAACACTCATTGCAACGGGTTTTGCGACAGCCCCCGCTTTCTTCCTTGGGGAGGGGGGCAATAAACCCGTTTCCAAGCATAGCTTTGCTTCAAATTAGCTCAGCAAGATTGATTTTTATGTATAGGTTGTTTATGCCTTCTCAACACAAACTTTAAAGGTATTTTCGCCCTCTTCCCCCCTCCCCTTTAAGGGCAGGGGAAGCAAAAACACGTTTATAAGAGTAATTCTGCTCCAAATTATGTCAGGATAACGATTTTTTGATGTGTCGATTGGTTATGCGTACTCAAGACACTGCAAAGGGATTTTGTAAAATTCCGTCCCTACCCTTGGGGGTAGAAATGGGGACAAAAAACATGTTTCCAAGCAGAACCTTGCTTCAAATTATCTCAGTAAAATTAATTTTTACGTGTGGGTTGTTTATGCGTTCCCAAAACGCACTATAAAGACATTTTACGAAATTTCCACCTCCCCCTTTAAGGGCGGGGAGAGCAAAAAAAAAAAAAAATGTTTTTAAGAGTAATTCTGCTCCAAATTATCTCAGAAAAGCGATTTTTTGATACGTCGATTGGTTATTCATACTCAAGACACATACTACAAAGGAATTTTCTAAAATTCGCGTCCTATCCTCCCTTTGGGGTAGGGGGGGGGGCAAAATCATGTTTTTATGCGCAACTCTGCTCCGAACTATCTTAGACGATTTTTTATGTTTAGGCTGGTTATGCGCTCCCAACACGCACTATAAATAGATTTTGTGAAATTTCCCCTTCCCCTCCCCCTTTAAGGGCGGGGGGATGGGGGGCAAAAACATGTTTTAAAGAGTAACTCTGTTCCAAATTATCTTAGAATGGCAAATTGTGATGTGTGGAATGCTTATGCGTATTTAACACACACTACAAAGTGATTTTGTGAAATTCCACCCTACCGCCCCTTAGAGAGCAGGGAGGGGGTGTTATTTATTGGTCAAATCTAAAACCTGTAGATGGCGCTGCGCGCCAATATTAATGTTCTGTTTTCTTCTTTTCTCTTCAGTGTGTGTTCTTCGTGTTCGTCCTTGTAGTATGTAATAAATGTGTGTAGCCGTAATTGATATCCTATTATTTTGGATTTGAGTCGTCAATTTGCACCAATGAATTGGAATGAACCAACAGAGGCCTGCAGTCCCCACGATCTCTGGACCGATAAGGTAAGATATTTACCTTATTTAAATTTAATATTCTGAAAATGTTTATTAATAACTATTTATGAAAAGATATATCTAAAATGAGTCGCCAAAGTAGCGACATGGTTTTGAATGATAATTTTTATATAACGTCGTTAAGAACTTTAACGACATAAATTTGGCGCCCGAACAGGGACTGCCAGGCCCTTAAATATGATTTAAAGTTGTTACTTATACTATAGTTCAAATTTATAAATTAACAATATGGCAACCGAAGTAGAAAAGTTAAAACGAAAGCGTTCCACCCTAAAGGGATTGTGTACGAAATTGATCAATACGATAAATATAAAATTAAATGAACCCGACGAAGGGTTAAATGTTTTCGAATTAGAATCACAGTTAGAAAAACTGCAAGTAAAGAATAACGAAATTATAGAAGTTGAAGATCAAATTGAGGCCAAAATCACGGATCTCAACGAGCTACAATCTGAAATAGAATCGAGACAAGAGTATAGAGATTCAATTATTGATGTAAAAGCTCAAATTATGAATAAGATAGAGAAAATTAAAAATTTAAACGTTACTCCGATCTTATCGCAGCCAAGAAATGAGGAAACACCCAATCTGCATTTAGAAAGAATTAATGCTAGTTCTGTGAGATTACCCAAGTTATCAATTCCAGTTTATGACGGTTCTCCTGAAAACTGGATGGAATTTTGGAACCAGTATGAAATCACAATACATAACAACAACGACATTTCTAATGTTCAGAAATTTGTGTATTTACGCAGCTTTTTAAAAGCCCAAGCTTTAACAGCTATTCAGGGTTTAGCACTCTCAGATCAAAATTACAATACTGCAATTGATTTATTAAAATCTAGATTCGGAAAAAAAGATATTATAATAAGATATAAAATTGACGCGTTATTAAATCTGAACCCTGTTAAATCTCCAAATCAAATTAAAGAATTACGCTTACTGCACGACGCCCTTGATGTTAATATTAAATCTCTCGAAAATTTAGGTGTGGATTTAAAATCTTACGGAAATTTGTTATTTCCAATTGTTACAAAATTAATACCTACCAGTATTATGATAGACTATAATAAAATGAAAACAGAATCAGAGGAATGGGATGTATAAGATTTATTAAAACATTTAAAATTAGAAGTTCAGACTAGGGAAAAAACCTTTTTATTTCTAAAACGCGAAGTAGAAACTCACAATAGCGGGTATAAAAACTCAAATTCCAGATTTGATTCAAAATCATCGGAAAATAATAATAACTAGCGAGCTTCGCCCGCTAGCGGGTCAGTATTTTCAAAGGAATCACTAAAAATAATGAATCACTAACAGAAACTTTTAGTGTTAAGAAAAGAAATTAAAAAAAAAAATCATTTCTGATTGGGTGAAAAGTCGGGCAGGGTCCCCACGCGCTGCGCGCGCGTATTCCTTCCCTGACCCTGCGTGCCCCCTAAAAAAAATAATTTCTGATCGGGTAAAAACTCGCACCGGGTCCCCACTGCCTTCGGCAGCGCAGTACCGTGCGCGCTGCGCAGGCACAACTTCAGGGATACACGCGCTGCGCGCGCGTATTCCTTACCTCAGCCTTCGTGCCCCCTAAAAAAAAAATCATTTCTGATCGGGAAAAAACTCGAACCGGGTCCCCACTGCCTTCGGCAGCGCAGTACCGTGCGCGATGCGCGCGCACAACTTCAGGGATACACGCGCTGCGCGCGCGTATTCCTTCCGTGACCTTTTGTGCCCCCTAAAAAAAAAATTATTTCTGATCGTGTAAAAACTCGCACCGGGTCCCCACTGCCTTCGGCAGCGCAGTCCCGTGCGCGCTGCGCACGCGTAACTTCAGGGATACACACGCTGCGCGCGCGTATTCCTTACCTGAGCCTTCGTGCCCCTAAAAAAAAATCATTTCTGATCGGGAAAAAACTCGAACCGGGTCCCCACTGCCTTTGGCAGCGCAGTCCCGTGCGCGCTGCGCGCGCACAACTTCAGGGATACACGCGCTGCGGGCGCGTATTCCTTACCTGAGCCTTCGTGCCCCCCACCAAAAAAAAAATCATTTCTGATCGGGAAAAAACTCGCACCGGGTCCCACAGCCTTCGGCAGCGCAGTCGCGTGCGCGCTGCGAATTAACCTGCGTATACCAATATTGAACGATCTAACTCATTTGGCTGAGATGCAAAAGAAAATTTAATCAGGACACCTCAAAACGTGTAAATCTGGTGAAAACTTTTGATAATTTAAAAGAACTTTAAAATATCTTTCGAATGATGTAATAAAAATAATTTAATCATAATTAGAAATTGAAATATTGAAATTTGAAAATATTACAGCGCCATCTGTCGGTAGAAATTTCTGTATTCCACTGTTCCATTCGAATTCAAAAACGCTTTCTAATGATGTATTACTTATGAAATTATTTTAATTAGTAGCTGAGATACAAAGAAAACTAATTCAGGACACCTCAAAACGTGTAAATCTGGTGAAAATTTTCGATAATATAAAAGAACTTTAAAATATCTTTCGAATGATGTATTAAAAAAAATTTAATTAGAATTAGAAATTGAAATATTGAAATTTGAAAATAATACAGCACCATAAGAGAAAACTGATTCAGGACACCTCAAAACGTGTAAATCTCGTGAAAACTTTCGATAATTTAAAAGAACTTTAAAATATCTTTCGAGTGATGCATTAAAAATAATTTAATTATAATTAGAAATTGAAATATTGAAATTTGAAAAAATTACAGCGCCATCTGGCGGTAGAAATTTCTGTATTCCACTGTTCGATTCCAAATCAAAAAAGCTTTCTAATGATGTATTACTTATGAAATTATTATAATTAGTATCTGAGATACAAAAGAAAACTCATTCGGGACACCTCAAAACGTGTAAATCTGGTGAAATTTTTCGATAATATAAAAGAACTTTAAAATATCTTTCGAATTAAGTATTAAAAATAATTTAATCCTAATTAGAAATTGTAATATTGAAATTTGAAAATATTACAACGCCATAAAAGAAAACTGATTCAGGACACCTCAAAACGTGTAATTCTGTTGAAAACTTTCGATAATTTAAAAGAACTTTAAAATATCTTTCGAATGATGTATTAAAAATAATTTAATCATAATTAGAAATTGAAATATTGAAATTTGAAAATATTACAGCGCCATGAAAGAACACTGATTCAGGAGACCTCAAAACGTGTAAATCTGTTGAAAACTTTGAATTATGTAAAAGAACTTTAAAATATCTTTCGTATGATGTATAAAAAATAAATCAATCGTAATTAGAAATTGAAATACGCGTATTGGAATATTGCAAAAATGTCCGGCGTGTAAAGAGAAAATTTAATTTGCAATTAAAATGTAAATCTTTTGTTTATTGACGAAAATCGATGAAATTTGAAATGCAAGTTTGTTTTGTGGTGTAAATATTATATACTAAATAAAATGTGTAAAATTTGAAAAATTGAAGAAAATAGAAAATTGCAATTTTTAATTGCAGTACGGAACACGTGACCTTCATTAAATTCCAGATGTCTTTGCGTTGAACACTGCTGGAGACTTAACGTCTGCAAAGCTACGATTCTTGTGATTCGTTGCCAAGATTTTTTTATAGTTTAGTTAATTTTAAAAAATCTAATCGTCCGATCGATAAGCCGTTTAAACCATCGGATTGAGAAAAAAAAAGCCCTTTCCAATGGTATCTTGTTTGTAACGATACGACTGATATTTCTAATTTATTTTCCACTTTTTCCGTAAAAATGTCGCTTTTTAAGCATTTAATCATGAATTCTGGGTCATTTTTCGGTAGACAATGGTCCACGTTTTAATTAATATCTCCGCTAATTAGGGTCGCATCGCTTAGCGAATTATCGCGATGTCGAGACGAAGAAATTCCGCATCTGTCGACACCGGTTTCGAGGCGCTGCGACCATTAGCGCCGGAGCTTTAGTGGTCACAAGGCATTTCTCACAGACAGACAGACAGACAGATGCGCACAGATTTTAATAATATTATAAGGAGATGCTTCCTACCGGAAATCTGGTTCGGGATATAAAAATTCTAACACAATGCAAAGGGCATCAGCCTTTAAATTAACTGTTAGTAAATGTATATTTTGTGTTGATGCAATAAATGATCACGATAGTAAAATGTGTAAATTAAATTTAGAGGACAAGAAATTGTCTTTACGCAAACAAGGAATCTGTTATTTATGTTTCAAAAGAGGTAAACATACAGCAAAATTCTGTTTATCGGGTCTCAAATGTGACACATGTTCAGGAAAACACAATACATTAATTTGCTATAAGCAAAAATCGGAAACTCCAACGGCTCATATGAAAGATAAAATTCACTTCGAACATACCCAAACAAATACTTCTGAGAACAGTGTTTGCGAAAATGATAATTCTGTATTGTCCTATAAGTGTCCTGTACAAAATCCGCTTGAGAATAATGAAATATATTTACAAACTTGCTTCGCAAGAATAACAAATAGTTCTAATTTAAACTCTCTAAAGTGTGCCGTATTATTTGATAATGCGTCCCAAAGAAACTTCATAAACGTATCACTCGCGCGTGAATTAAAATTGCCGGTGATTAGAAAAGAAACTTTAATAATATATCCGTTTTCATGTGATCATCCTCAATCAAATGAATATTCAGTCGTAAATTTCGAATTGTCTCATTTAAAAAACCACAAACAGAAATGTTATGTTGAGGCATTGGTCGTAAATCAAATCTCTTTCACGAAGTTAAAGATTCTGGAAGACGCATCATTTCGAACACTTTTGGTTTCGAGAGAGGGGGAAGGAAATAAATTTTCGCAATTCCATTCGAAGGCTCCAGAGATATTAATCGGCGCAGGTTTATTTTGGAAACTGCAAAAAAATAAAAATAAAATTAATCGTTCGTTGTTTGCTGTAAATACATTATTCGGATGGACTCTGTCAGGCAGTAATAATTCAGGAAACGATCCAGACAACTTAATTACTGGCGCCGCCGTGTTAAAGATCGAATGTGGTAACTCTTTTTGTTTACATGAAAACCATCCAAGCATGAAAATAAATGAATCATCGGAATGTACGGGTAATGATTTGCAAAACTTGTGGTCGTTGGATCTTTTGGGAATAAATGATGATAAATTGATTTCTACTTCCGATTTGGAAATAATAAATAAATTTGATAAACAGTTAGAATATAAACAGGGTCATTATGTTACTCATTTATTATGGAATGATCATGGTATGGATAAATTTGAGAATAATTTTGAAAATGCAAGACGACAATTCAATTATTTGAGAAAAAGATTAAAAGCGGATAAATGGATTTTTGAGCAATATAGGCAGATAATCACAGAACAAGAACATCGAGGGATAGTTGAAGAATGCGGTCGTTCTGAAAGGGAATATTTTTCACCACATCGTGCCGTTATTAGGAAGGAAAAACAAACATCTAAGGTACGAATTGTTTTTAATTGTTCCAGTAGAGTATCGGGGTGTAAATCTTTAAATGATTGTCTCGTAAAAGGGCCATGTCTTACACCTCCAATTTTGGATGTAATTAATAGATTTCGAATGTTTAAGATTGCGTTTTGCGCAGATATTGAAAAGGCGTTTTTAATGATAGAAATCGCGGAACCCGATAGAAATTTTCTAAAGTTTTTATGGTTTGACGAGGACACTAAGAATTATAAAATAATGCGAATGACCAGAGCTACATTTGGTTGTACAACTTCTCCTTTCTTTTTAACGGCAACAATTAAGAAACACATTAAGGAATATAAGGAAATTTATCCGGATAGTTATGAAATGTTAAATTCAGCTCTGTTTGTGGACGATTTGCTTTATGGCTCCGATACCGTAAACGGTGCCTATGAATTAACTTCTACTGCGGTAAATATTTTAGCAAAGGCTGGAATGAAATTAAGAAAGTTTAGTACGAATTCACAGAAATTAAAGAACATGTGGGATAAAAATGATTCTTTTTCGGAGGTAAATAATGATAGTGTAATAAATATTCTTGGATTGGTGTGGGATAAAGATAGTGATAAATTAGGATTAGCTTTGAAATCTATAATTGAAAATTTGGATATATCGGTATGTACGAAAAGATATGTATTACATACAGCTGCAAAATTTTTTTTATCCTATTAGGATTATATCTCCCTTTTTAATTAGGATAAAGTGTTTTCTTCAAAGAATGTGGGAAAGAGGTATGGATTGGGATCACGAATTGCCGGATGATCTTAAGGGAATTTGGATAAAGTGGTGTAACGAAATTAAGGATTTATTAGAAATTCGAATAGATAGATGCTATTTCACGTATGTTGATTTGAAAAATTCGCGTGTACAACTACACATTTTTTCGGATGCTTCACCACTTGCATATGGTTGTGTTGCATATTTTAGGGTTATCAGTAATGATAAAAAATGTTATGTAAGTATGATTATGTCAAAGGCTAGAGTTGCGCCGCTAAAGAAACTAACGTTACCAAGATTGGAGTTAATGGGAGCGGTGATAGCAGCTAGAGTAGCGAAATATATTTGTGATATATTTAAAGAAATTAACATCGAGAAATTTTATTGGACAGATTCTACTATTGTTTTACACTGGGTGAAGGGATCGGCGAAACAATGGAAACCCTTTGTTAAAAATAGAGTAGTTGAAATTCAGGAATTGTCAGTACCCGAAAATTGGTCATATTGTAATACAAAGGATAATCCCGCAGATTTAGTTACTCGAGGTATTAGCGCAAATGCGTTAGTTAATAATGATTTTTGGTTTAAAGGTCCAAAATGGTTATCTGAGCAAAATGGTAAAGGTAATGATATTGGGGAAAAGGTAGACACGCAATATATTACCGAAGAAAAAAGGAAAACACCTGAAAAAATAATTCAGTTTAAAATCTCTATAGAAACAGTTGAACCCATATTGGATCTTGAAAAATATAGTAACATTTTAAGAGTCCTCAGAATTACGGCATGGATAAAGAGATTTCTTAACAACGCGAATCCTAAAAACGAGAAAGTTAGCGGTCCATTATCGGCAGAAGAAATTGGTAGTGCGCAAACAATGTGGGTTAAATATACACAGAAAATTAATTTTCCGAATGAATTAAACTGTTTGGTAAATGGGGAACCTATTTCTAAAAATTCAAATTTAATTGAGTTCTCACCATTTTTGGATTCAGAGGGAATAATGCGTATCGGAGGAAGGCTTCAGAAATCAAATTATTCTTTTAACGAAAAACACCCGATCCTGTTGCCTTCAAAGGGTAAATTAATTGATTTGTTAATAAAAAATGCGCATGAAAAAGTTTTTCATTTTGGCATTAATGATACATTAGTACAATTACGGGAGGAATTTTGGGTAATCAAGGGCAGACAGGCAGTAAAAAGCGTATTAAGAAGATGCAGAATTTGCATAAAATTTAATTCTAGATCTGGAGCCCAGATATCAGCTCCGTTACTGCAGATCGCATCAATGAACAAAAGCCCTTTGCAGTGATCGGCCTTGATTTTGCAGGCCCCTTATACATCCGAAATAATGATAGCAAAATATATATTTTGTTGTGCACATGTGCAATAACTAGAGCAGTGCACCTAGAATTGGTAGAGAATCTATCTACAGAAACATTTATACTAGCATTCAGAAGAATAGTAGCAAGGCGTGGTCTTTGCCATACGGTATATTCCGATAATGCACGAACCTTTCATCGAGCTGATATTGAGTTAAGGCACATCTGGAAAATAATTAGCCATCCCGACGTTAAAGATTACTATAGTAGTAATAAAATAAAATGGAAGTTTATCATGGAAATATCGCCATGGTGGGGAGGCTTTTATGAGAGACTGGTGCGATCTGTAAAATCTGCCTTAAGAAAGGTGGTTGGCAAAACCACTTTAACACACACACAACTACATACAGTTATATGTGAAATTGAAGGGTCAATAAATTCGCGACCCATTACATACACATATGCAGACTCAGGAGAACCTTCCCCAATTACGCCAGTACACTTCTTGGTAGGTCAGCGACTTACTACCCTACCTATCGTGCATATGAAACCACATGTGCTTCCTGGAACTTCAGCAACATATGTGAAACGTTTTAATCAAAAACAATGAATATTGGATCAGTTCTGGTCAAGATGGAAGAAGGAATACCTTCTTCAGCTCAAAAACGCCATGACAAGTCGACACTCCAGTATTCGTGAATATTCGCCACACGATGTTGTTTTAATCCACGATGCTAAGTTGCCAAGATACCTGTGGAAATTAGGAGTTGTCACACAAGTGTTTCCCGGTAGAGATGGAAAGGTTCGATCTTGTGAGATAAAAACCTCTACAGGTACATTGAGACGTCCTTTCCAGTTGATTTATCCAGTTGAAATTTTTGAAAAGGACTAAATAAACTTTAAAAACTTTCATTTATAACTATGACATTTGTGTGGACTTACAATTTGAAATATATTAGATATAGAAATATTAGATATAATTACAATGGGAAAATGAACATATAATTAATGTTCATCCGGGGGCCAATGTGTTATTTATTGGTCAAATCTAAAACCTGTAGATGGCGCTGCGCGCCAATATTAATGTTCTGTTTTCTTCTTTTCTCTTCAGTGTGTGTTCTTCGTGTTCGTCCTTGTAGTATGTAATAAATGTGTGTAGCCGTAATTGATATCCTATTATTTTGGATTTGAGTCGTCAATTTGCACCAATGAATTGGAATGAACCAACAGAGGCCTGCAGTCCCCACGATCTCTGGACCGATAAGGTAAGATATTTACCTTATTTAAATTTAATATTCTGAAAATGTTTATTAATAACTATTTATGAAAAGATATATCTAAAATGAGTCGCCAAAGTAGCGACATGGTTTTGAATGATAATTTTTATATAACGTCGTTAAGAACTTTAACGACAGGGGGAAACACGTATTCATGCTTAACTCAGTAGTAAATTATCTTAGGAAGGAGATTTTTGATGCGGGGTTCAGTTATATGTATCTAACTCATAATATAAAGAGATTTTGTGTAATTCCCTTCTCCTTCTTTCCTTTAAGAGCGAGTGGCTAAAAAACACGTTTTAAAACATAACTCTACTTCAAATAATTTCAGGATCTCGATTTTTTAATGTGTCGGTTAAGTATGTGTATGCAACATGCACTATAAAGGAACTTTGTGAGGTGTGGCGAGTGGGAAAACCTCTCTGGGAACTCTACCAAAGGTATCGAGAACTTTAACTTACGTTTTCACTGATTTCGATGAATTTTTTTATATTTTCTTATCCATAGGGTCGAGAAAGTATTGTTTTAGGGTCAAATTTTCGAATGTGAGATTTTGTTATATTTGCATGTTCTGAGGTCCCCTGAATACGAAAATCATGTTTTTAGCGAATGGTCTTTGTGTGTGTCTGTGTGTGTGTGTGTGTCTGCGTGTCTCTTATCAGCATATCTCAAGAACAAATAGTAACAGAAATTCCAAATTCGGTATTCTAAATGTGTATCATATAGGGATGCTACACTAAGCTTTTCGTTGAGATGAAGCATATGGTTCGTGTACACTGTACAGGGACACTCAAAAGTATCCAAATACATTACGTCTGTGGGGGCAATTACATGTAAGTAGAGTTTAACATCTACAGACTGCACTAAACCAAATGAAACGAATATATATTTTGTGTAATAGAGATAGTCAACTGGGAAAAAAATTTTGCGTATGTAGGAGCCTCGCCTCCCCCTCCCCTGGGGGGAAGTCTCCCCTCGAAAGGAGTAAATTTTCATGATGGGTATCTTTCAAAAGAGCTCGCCAATACCTTTAAAACGAATCGTTGAACCATCGATCTGCGATTATTTAAAATAAAGTTATCGATTTTTTTCATTTTTAACAATATATATATATATATTGAGAATAAATTCAACTTTTTTTTTTATATATTTAGTGTTATACTACTTCTCTAACATGGAAACCGTGTACATTATCTTGGAAGATAATTTTTTTTTTAAATAATAATTTTAATAAATTATTTTTACTGAGTGAATTTGTATAGGAAAATCTAGAAGAAAGTCGTGTGGTGGCCACAACACATTAGTTATTTGTTGTTAGTGGATGTGCCTTACTAATAATATTTTACCATTTCCAGGAAAGCTGTTCGGGAATTGAAATAAATTCCTCATAGAGATATGGTAAATAATGTATGTTTTAAGCTAAATATTAATCGCTTGTTTTTTGTACATTAATGAAACGGGGGGGTTGAGGGGGATGATAGCCCTGCCTCACACAGAACTAATTATCATATAAAACTCTTCCTAAGCCTAATTTGAATTATTTAACATAGGTGTACATAACAGTACTCGTTATCTTACCTCTTAATCAACCTGTATTTATAGTATTAAATTTCAGGGTAAGAGAAAGTAGTGTGAGTGACACACCAGATTATTTTTATTATTATTATTATTAATGATATGGTATTTTGAGAATTCCTTTCAATATAATAACCAGCGAAGCGGTCAAAGCCTGCTAGTTATATATAATATCTACAAAAAAGACACTTAAAATGTACAAAAAAGCCAAGCTCAAAGAAAGAGAATTGATTAAAGTTGTGCCTAAAAAGGGTGTGATATCAAATTCCCAAGCTTACATTCAAATACTTATTTAATATTCCCTTTTAACTAAATTTTCACATGTGAATCAAGTGCCTTATGATATGTTGATAGAAATCCTTTTTTCCTGTACTAAATACATCATAGCGTGTTTCTGAAAAATATTATTATTTTTATTTATGTATGATGGGCTTGGCGGCCATCTTTCAAACGTTTACGTTAGTTTGAATCTCCGTGGTTTGAATTCTATAAATCTCATCAATTATAGGATGAGTTGGTTGATTGGTTGGTTAATTGAGTTTTATATCGCACTAGTGCTGCGCAATGAGAAATAATTATAGAGCATTTCCTCGTGACGTCTGGTGGTTGGCAAAAAAGCGCGCTCGACTTTCCCGCGCTCCGCCCACCATTGATTTTCCGTTGGTAATCCGCCATCGCTATGCTTTTCACAAGCCTTTTTGCCAACCACTCATAAAAGTTGTGATGTTTGTTTACAAACAAGGAACTGCCCTATAGGATGAGAGGATGGGAGTGCGCCAAACTTAACACTGTTAAAACTTAAATTGATTCAACTTGTGTGCTTAACTGGGCTTTTGCGATGTTTTTAATGCACTTTTTTTTTTCTTTTTTAATCTGAATATTTCAACCCCTGTTGAATGGAATAACCATATTATTTTTACGAGATATTTATTCCAAGAAGCTAAATTTAAATTGGGTAAATATAACGGGGGGTGGAAGCGTCTATGCTTCCAACCCCCTCTCCTTCATGTTTTTACGCTAATTTAAATTTTTATATTCTTTATTTCCGGCATTTATAGGATGGAAGTGCATTTAATACTAAATAATTATAAGATATCATGTTATCGAAATATTTCCGTCTCTGCTGAATGGAATAGCAAAATTAATTTTATATGAGATATATTTTAAGAAACTTCTTTCAAATTGTGTGAATGTTTATTCATTACTTGAAAGATGGCCGCCAAGCCCATCATACGTAAATAAAAATAATAATATTTTTCAGAAACACGCTATGATGTATTTAGTACAGGACAAAATGATTTCTATCAACATATCATAAGGCACTTGATTCACATGTGAAAATTTAGTTAAAAGGGAATATTAAATAAGTATTTGAATGTAAGCTTGGGAATTTGATATCACACCCTTTTTAGGCACAACTTTAATCAATTCTCTTTCTTTGAGCTTGGCTTTTTTGTACATTTTAAGTGTCTTTTTTGTAGATATCATTTATTTTTTTAAAATAGTTTTTATATTTACTGGAATTAACCTGATACTTTACATCAGATATGTCCTGGATTTCAACTCAGCTTTCGTGCGATGTTGTTCTTTGCGTTAAACTGTATTAGAAAGTTTCTTTGCGTTAAACTTTCCATAATTCTGGTTGCTAGACATTATCCATGGGTTTTCTATGCAGACTAGTATGTCGTGTCCATCACAAAACTTTCTTCTACATTTTCCTATACATATTAACGTAGCACAAATTATTTAATATTTTTTTCATTATGAATGTTGAATATTATCAACTCAGAGAGGTATTGTTGCACAAAATGTCCAACGGAAGTAAATTTTCACCATGCAGATGGCATCCTTTCAGTTCTAAAAAAAATTGTAGTATATGAGCTCCACTTATCGGCCAATAGGCATCGAGATTGAATCAGAATAATGTCTCATAATGGCCTTTTCACATATTAAGTTTTGTTTCATTGTATGCAACAGAACCTTTCCTTAAATTGCGAAAATCGCTGTATAGCAGCGCCACATGTTGAGATATTGGTACAAAAGTTGATAAGCACTATAATTTGTAACAATGTAAATTTATTTGTAAATTTATGCAATTCCATGTATTAGTTACTCAGATATAGCCTTCTCTGAAATTGCGGCAATCACTGTATAGCAGCACCATGTTGAGCAATTGACACCAAATATTGATAAACGCTATTATACATCAAGGTTCAATTGCATATAAATTTATATGTAATTCTGAGCAGTAGCTCCTGATACCTAGTTGGAACAAAACTTTCGCCACACACATAGAACACACACACGCAAATAGAAATTTTCTAAAAATAGTCAAATTGTTTTCAGGAGCTCTTACAACGTGTAAATCCATTATAAACCGAAAGTCGAAATTAATTTCAATAAAATGACAAGCGAAGCGTGCAAAGCCTGCTAGTATACTATATAGAAGGAAGTAGAAATCTTTATGCATCATAATTATCATTGCCAGATTGAATGAATTGAAGGATATTAAAATTGGATACTATATCGTGTACTGACTTTCTTATTCTAAGGTATGAAAAATATTAAAAAATCAGCAATTCAAGCTATAGATTTGAAACAAATGTTATTAAAAAATGTATTCATTTCTGTTTTCAGGGATATAAAATTTAAAATTGTACAAAATAATAAAAGCAAAGATTCTTTGGTTAAAAAAATAACTTGGAAAAAGCAGCTCAATTTGAAATTAATATTTTTCGGGAAAACTGAGATGAAGCAATTTCATATTTGGCGATTTATGTCTCTTTGGCGATATTTAACAGTTATTCAGCAATTAAGATAGGAAATTTTTATTTTTAAAAGCTAAATTTTATAAAAGTTCCTAGATTAAGTAATTGTCTATCTGAAAAACCAGTTTTCAAAGAATTCTGCGCATTTATGAATTCTCTAGCTTGTTTTAAAAAAAATTTCTTGAAGAAGAAATTTTTTCAAAAAGTTGTCGAAACATCTAATTTTACGCTAAATTGAAAATGCTCCCATTTTTTTACTTATTAACTTAGAAAGTTCGTTTTTATCTCAAATTAAAGATCTCGTTGATACGAATATTTTACTTTTTGTTTCATTTTACTGCGATATTTGGTTCGTTTAATTTTTAAAACTTTACGGCAAAAAAATTTGCCGATTTAACATGGGAAAGTTGGTTTCTGTATAATAAGCATTTAACGATCTTGGGTTATTTCTGTCGATTTTATTATTGGCGCGTTCTGCTTTGTGTTAGTGGTAGTTTGTTTGTTTTGCTTTTCTCTGAGCTTGGCTTGGCAAAACGACCGTTTCTGCTTGATAGTACAAAAAATTAACAAGATAAAACAAATTAAGCGTCAAGAAAATTATCTATTTTCAATGCGCCTAGCAGATTATTACTCTTTATTCTTAAAAAAATGAATAAATAAATAAATAAATAAAATACTACTTCTGGAGTTTTATAGTTTACCGTGTCTTTTCTGCTTTCTTAGCTTATACCGTAAAAACTGTTTCACATAAAAACATGAAATTTGGCAGGTTTGTACAGAAATATGTGATAAACATGATGAAACAAACCGTTTATATGCCGAAGCATTGCTCTAGAAGATGCTATGTAAAACATGTCAACTGTCTTGTGTGAGGAAGTAGTTTGTAAAGAATCAGGCAGGTTCTAGTCAATGAATGCACTTTCTTCTACGTAACTTCTCGAATCTGTACAACAAAACTGTCATTACAACAAATATTTTCAAAAACAATCCATGAGTACTGTAAATTCTTCGAATATTCTGGAAACAGTCTAATGAAGCTGTCATTCGTACCGCAAAAATCATTATTCAACGAATGTTCTGGAACAGTCGAAGAAAACAGTGACTTGTTCACGTGTGCAAGGCAAATAACATCAGATACTCCAGAACAGAAATATTTGTTAGTTCACGAACAAAGTTTAGTCGCTTAGAGTACAATCTCCAAAGTGCCATTGCTCAGAATTAAGTCTCTGAACAACTCTGAATCGCAGTAACTACACACTCTCTCACAGAAGTCAACTCACTCCGATACATACATTTTGGCGATGTGGTTTGGCAGAAGCACTGTCCAGAATTCTGTGGAAAGTTCTATATCTGGGCGTGCATAGTAGAACTTCAAAACTTCGGGAATCCTAAATTACTATTTACGACAAATTTGGTTGCCAAGTCGCCAAGCTTGTCTCCAAGGCTGGCATCACTTAAATAGAATGAACTGCTTATTTATTTTCACTTTTCTTGTAAAACTACTTTCACAGCAACAGAACAATTAATGTGGTGAAATGACTTAATCCGTTGCAGCATTGATCCTTTCTTCGACTACTGCACTCGCGTACAGTTTCTCTACATCTCTTCATGATTTGATGCATTGTATAGGCTTAATCTATTGATGTGAATCACTTTCAGCTTACTACTTGGCGACTTCTGTGTTGTCCCAATGCCATCGTTCAGTTTCTTAATTATAATGTACTAGCAGGCTTTGCCCGCTTCTCTGGGCACTATACTTAAATGAGTCGTCAAAATCCCATATCATTATTAATAATATAAGTTAAAGTTCCCAATGTGTTCGGTAGAGGTTTTTCCCGCTCGTAACGTGAGCAGTCCGATCCGCACTGTCTTTGGCAGCAATTTACCCGCTTCTTACTTCCCCTTCCCCAGCAGGTAAGTTCGAAATTTTGCAAAAGAAAAAAAATAAATAAATAAATAAAATAAACTTTTTTTTTTCTGTAAATATTTTAAAAATGACACATGACTGTTTTCAATACCTTTGTACCATTTCTAGTAGAGCTCTACTAAAAAATCCGGAATTTCTGAAATTTCCCCCAAAAAAGCGATTTTTCCCCTCCCTGCTGTAAGGATCAAGAATTCCAAAATCGTACATAATGTTTTATTTAAACTCAAGTCTAGTGTCTTTATGGGCAATTTCTTCGTGAAGTAATTTAGAGCCGAGTTATGCTTACAAACTTTTTTTTTTTTTTTTTTTTTTTGCTTACTGTCCTCCACGGGGAAAGTGCGGAAATTTCGATAAATCCCGTTGCTTTAGGGGTCGGATACATATAAACAATCCAAGCACCAAACTTTATGACCACAGCTCTCATAAATTTCCCAGCAGAAATTTAGTGCTAAAAGGGGTGTCTCGAACTCGTCCTTTGTAACACATACACCTATATCCCCCCCCCCCCCCCAAAAAAAAAAAAAATGGCAGATCACAAAAAAACAAAAACGTGTTTTAGAAATATCCTAAAGAAGACGCATGGCTGTTTTCAATACCTTTGATTAATTTTTGGTAGAGTTCTATTAAAAATCGTAATTTCCTAAATCGCATATAATATTTTATTTGTACTCATGTGCAATTTCTTCGCTGTGAAGTAATTTGCAGCCGAGTTATGCTTGCAAATGTGTTTTTGCGTTCTGTCTCCCCCCAAGTGGGGAACATTGGTATTTTCGATAAATCCTGTTACTTTAGGTGTCAGATCCATATAACAACAATCCGCAAGCACCGAAATTCGTAACCACAGCTCCCATAGATTTCTGAAGACAAATTTAACGGTAAAAGGGGTGTCTCGATTTTGCCCCCTCGTAACCCCCCACCCCCACTCCCCAACAAAAAAAATCGCAAATCGCAGAAAACCAAAAATGTGTTATACTCAAGTCTAGTCTCTTCATGGGCAATTTCTTCACCTTGAAGTAATTTAAAGGTCGAGTTATGCTCACAAACATTTTTTTTCTGTCCTCTACAGGGAAAGGGGGGAAATTTCGATAAATCCCGTTACTTTAGGGGTCGGATACATATAGACAATCCAAGCACCAAACTTTATGATCACGGCTCTCATAAATTTCCCAGGACAAATTTAGCGCTGAAAGGGGTTATCGAATTCACCTTTGTAACACAATCCCCCCCCCCCCCCCAAAAAAAAAAAAAAAAAGAAATGGCAGATCACAAAAAATCAAAAACGTGTTTTGAAAATATCCTAAAGAAAACGCATGGCTGTTTTCAACATCTTTGTTCCATTTTTGGTAGAATTCTACTGAAAAATCCGGAATTTGCGAAATTTCCCTCCAAAATTTCATTTCTCCCTCCCTCCCCTTAAAAATCGAATTTCCTAAATCGCAGATAATATTTTATGTGTTCTCATGTGTAGTTTCTCCATGTGCAATTTCTTCCCTGTGAAGTAATTTGGAGTCGAGTTATGCTTGCAAATGGGTTTTGCCTTCTGTTTCCGTCCAAGGGGGGAACGGGAATATTTTCGATAAATGCCGTTACTTTAGGTGTCAGATCCATATAACAATAATCCAAGCACCGAAATTCGTGACCGCAGCTCTCATAGATTTCTCAGGACAAATTTAGCGCTAAAAGGGGTGTCTCAAATTTGCCCCCTCGTAACCCCCCCCCCTCCAAAAAAAAAAAAAAA
Organism: Salticus scenicus; assembly: GCA_963930645.1. Lineage (NCBI taxonomy): Eukaryota > Metazoa > Arthropoda > Arachnida > Araneae > Salticidae > Salticus > Salticus scenicus. The sequence continues at coordinate 21,922,878 of OZ005655.1, forward strand.
AAAAAAAAAAAAAACGCAAACCACAAAAAAAGAGAAATGTGTTTTTGGGAATATCGTAAGGAAGTCTCATAGCCTTTTTTCAATATCTTTGTTCCATTTTTGGTAGAGTTCTACTCAAAAATTCGGAATTTGCGAAATTTCCCTCCAAAAATCGATTTATCCCTTCCCTCCTCCAAAAAATCGAAAATTCCTAAATCGCAGATAATATTTTATTTCTACTCATGTCTAGTCTCCCCATGTTTAATTTCTTTACTGTAAAGTAATTTGGAGCCGTGTTATGATTACAAACGTGTTTTTGACTTTTGCCCCCCTAGGGGGAAACGGGGGGGGGGTTAATTTCGAAAAAGTTGATAGATATAATTTTGAGTTGGGTAAAGCCCTGAATTCCTGCCAAGTACCGTTGAATTTCGTCCAACCGTGTTCAAGTGATACCCGAACAAAAATAACCTTACAGACATACAGACACCATGACACACATAGAGACAAAATTTTTTGAAGTCATTTTCGGCTTTCATGGTGTGTGAAACGTGAAGATATCGCAAAATGTTTTGATTCTGACAAATTTACAGACAAAGGTCTGATTTTATTAATATAGATGAGCCTTCCCAGTTTTGTTATAGCTTTGGTTGGGCATTGACCTTTTCGGTGCTTTGGGCTATAAAACCACACACAATCACCTTATTTCAGAAGATTTTCATTTGTCTTTGAGTTATAGTGTGTCTTCATTTGGTCGCTGTCCAGGTCAATCCTTCCTCGAGCGAACTCATGTATGTTTTCTAAACGTGCATCTAAATCTCGTAGATATTCGTTTGGTGAGGAGGGTATATCACATAATCTCCCGAACAGGATATAGCTAGGTAAACGGTGCAATCTTCCAAACAACAGTCGTGTGATGTTTGGAACTTTCGAATGGTGTCCATTTCGGGGTTTCATGCAGAGCATTCTATAGGCAAGAAGAAATATCGGAAGGTGTAAATTCCAGTCAGTGTGATTCTTGGAAATAAACAGACACAGGTGATATAGAAGAGTCCGTTTAAATGTCTCAACCATGACATCGGACACTCAGGATACAGAGATGTTGTCCAATTCTTTTGCATTCCAAAATATCTGCAAAGTTCAATAAAAAGCGCCGAGTATGCCTCTTGATCTGAATGAAGATTCACAGGGACTCCCTAGCGTGATACCCAATCTTGTACAAGGATATTCGCAACAATAGACGTTTCCTGATCTGGATTTGGAATAGCCCCAGGCCATTTTATGAAACAGTCCATTAGTACATGGTTATTTCGATTACCTTTAGAGGTCTAAGGCATTGGTCTTGATATGCTAAAGGAATTCTCTGAAAATTGTTTTAGACATATCAGGACATTTAATGTCTAATGGATAATGTTAGCAGACGTTTGCAACACCAAACTTTTAGCGCAAAATGTCCTTTGGTTCGAGATTTTGGTCCTTTTCTTGCTCCACATGCTGTACAGTCGGTAACAAAAGTGTCCGAACACTAGCAAAAATTCCTATGTAAAAAAAGTACACTTCATACGGTTTTGTTAAATAAATCCTTGTCGAATCCTGTTCTTAGTCAGTCTAAGAACAAGATTCGATAAGGATTTATTTTACAAAACCGTATGAAGTGTACTTTTTTTACATAAATCCTTATCGAATCTTGTTCTTAGACTGACTAAGAACAGGATTCGACAAGGATTTATTTAACAAAACCGTATGAAGTGTACTTTTTTTACATAGGAATTTTTGCTAGTGTTCGGATTCTTTTGTTACGGACTGTACATTTCCTACACCATTTCGAAATCGATCCCAGGAGAAACGCTCTTTAGTCTTGCTCAGGATTTTCAAGACTCCTCTACTTGATGTCCTTTTCTCAAGACGTCTCTAACTCTACATTTCGGGAGGATTAATTGCCAACGGAATGCTTTACCGACAATATTCTCCCACTTACGGTATAGCACTCCTTCTCTAAGAGGTAAGGAATCTTACAATGTTCAATATCGCTTTGCTTTGCGACTGTATAAGCTAGCTCTTTCCAAGTTGGTCGGCTGGCAGAGCTTAATTTCTTCTCTAAAATAATAAGTTTAATGTCTGGATATTCTAGTTGTTCTTTTGGTAGCTCATCAGGAGACCAAGGATCTGTAAATGCTGATTCAACTGCTTTGACGGAGATTTCCACCACCATGCCATATTTCAACTCAGTATGCATATATAATAGGTACCTTTCTCAGAACATGGTGTTCGAGAAAAAGCACCTGCGTTCTTGTGAGTTGAGCCTTTTTGATGGAATATCTCAAAGTCATATTCCTGAAGTCTCTGTATCTAACGTGCCAGTTGGACTTCAGTCTTCTTGAAGATCAACAATCATTTCGGAGAAGCGTGGTCCATTCGAACAGTAAATTTTCGGTCATAGAGGTAATGATGGAAATGTTGAATAGACTTTGGTCAATAGCTCTTTCTTTGTAACACAGTAGTTTCTTTTTGTTTTTGGTGAAAGCTCTTGCTGCAATAAGCTATCACACATTCCTCATTCTCAAACTTCTGGGAAAGTAATATTTTTCTCCATATTAAATGTTCTTTAATTTAAAAGCTATTTGAATCTGTTGATTACGAGCCTCTCTCCATTACCTTAGCCATAACACTAAACAATGAAATAGGTCTATAACCATTAAAATCGGAAAATGATTTGTCTTTCTTCAGTATGGGTATAATGGTTGCCTTCCTCCAAAAGGAGGGAATTGCATCGAGTCTGCTCTTCTTTAATTTAACGCTATTTCACTTAAATAATTTGATCCCATTGGTCATAATGATAAAGAATTTTTCGTTGTGTCCCTCTAAAAGTCTATAAATACTAGATTCACCAAAGCTTACACCAGTTTTTGGTGTAAGCTCTTGCTGCAATAAGCTATCACACATTCTTCATTCTCAAACTTCTGAGAAAGTCATATTTTTCTCCATATTAAATGTTCTTTAATTTAAAAGCTATTTGAATCTGTTGATTACGGGCCTCTCTCCATTACCTTAGCCATAACACTAAACAATGAAATAGGTCTATAACCATTAAAATCGGAAACTGATTTGTCTTTTTTCAGTATGGGTATAAAGGTTGCCTTCCTCCAAAAGGAGGGAATTGCATCGAGTCTGCTCTTCTTTAATTTAACGCTATTTCACTTAAATAATTTGATCCCATTGGTCATAATGATAAAGAATTTTTCGTTGTGTCCCTGTAAAAGTCTATAAATGCTAGATTCACCAAAATCTACAGTATTCATGCGACGGTACGGTAACCTATAACATGATATAAATTTTTCGCTTAACTGAGTAAGGCGTTTAGACACTATCGCACTATAAATAATTAAAGCCCATAGTTCATAATGATAAAGAATTTTTCTTTATGCCCTGTAAAAAAAAAAAAAAAATGTAGATTCACCAAAATGTATACAGGTCTACTTCCGACACTGACCTATAACATGTATATGAATTTTCAGCTCAATCGAATAAGGTATTTAGATGCCATCTCACTTAAAACATTTTGAGCCCTTAGGTCATAATGATGAAGAATTTTTCTTTGTATCCCTGTAAAAAAAGAATAAATGCTAGATTCCCCAAATCAACAAGGTTCATGTTACGGTGGCCATAACATACGTACCAACTTTGCTCTTTTGAATAAAGTGTTTTTTCGCTATCGTGTTCACTTACGTATATTACCGTAAAAATAGCAAAAATGAACTCAAGAGACTTCAAAACATATAGATACACCAAAATTTCAAAGTCGAGTTTTTGTCATGATTAGAATGCTTTCCTTGCATAAGTATGTTCGGAAAGTAAAAAGTTTTCTACAGAATATGGAATATTTAACGTTAACATTAACATGGCTACACTAAGATTTCAAAATGGCTACAAATGGAAATTGCTGGAATTGCATTTTCGTTGTGTTAAGCGTTTTTAACATTTTTCGACACTGTTTAAGAGTTATTAAGAATTCTTTAATCAAGCTGTCTGTCCGTTGTTTAATCACGTAGGCAAAGTACAGTGAAGATTAAACGAGACAACAAGTACGTACAGATGGACAGTATTAGTAATCTATGTGAATCGCATGATTTTTCATTCTTGTTATTCCTTTAAAATATTACGGAATACTTTGAATTTGAAATGTAATTTTTATTGCATTTAGTTATTATGCTTTAGGTAAAAAAAGCCGAATTCCCACAAAAGATTGCCACGCCTTGAAAGAAACAAAATCGGATGAAAAAGATCATATAGATGTACGCTGTATATCTAAAATACCGATTGTTAACGTGAGTTGTTTATGTAAGAATATCTTTCAAAAAATAATTATCATATAAGTATTTTTTAAATAAATCTGCTTTTAAGTAAACACTTTTGTCTGAGTTATATATATGAAAGGATAAAATAATCAAGATTCTAAATTAGTATTTAAATTAATATTGAGTGTTAACAAGGGCCCTCTTCACTCACCGCCTCCGGAAGCCGAAACTAATGCTATTCTATGGGAAATTTTTCTTTACAAATAACTTATTAACTAATACATATTTTTAAATTCTGTTTTCACATTCAGAAAATTCCCAACTGTTAAATGGACGGACCTTTTTTAAAAATGTATTTTTTTTAATTTTTAATATTTTATTTCGAAATTGCAAAATGAAAAAATTTCACATATTGAAAATTCGTATTTTGCAGCTTCAAAATAAAATATAAAAAAAATTAAAAAATAATTTTTTAGAAAAGGGGCGTCCATTTTACAGCCGGGAACTTTCAGAATGTGAAAACAGAATTTAAAAATATGTATTAGTTAATAAGTTATTTGTAAAGAAAAATTTCCCATAGAATAGCATTAGTTTCGGCTTCCAGCGGCGGTGAGTGAAGAGGGCCCTTAAAGAAAATCCCATTAAAATTCTTAACTTGAAAAGTAATTCTAAAGTTTCCCCTGTAAAGTAAGTTTTATTACAAGACACGATCATAACGCTAAAGTCAGAAATTTGGACGAATGTAAGAATAAAAAAGTGCTGAACAAACGCAACTTTCAGTTTCTTGTGGATAAGTGATGCATATTAATTAATCCCGGAAATTTGGGCCTAGGATAAACTTTCGATCATAAAGTTAATAGCCAATGATTAAGCAGGGAGGACTAAATATTCCCTCTCAAATACAAGGTATTTAAGCTGGAACATACGAGAAATCATGGCTTTTCCCGAAATTCACTAGCTTAATAAATCCACGTTAATTAATACTTCATTATGTAAAGTTAATTACGGAGACTCGCGGCCCTTCGGGGTCTCGCGACTGGATAATCGCCGACCATCGGAGTGATTTCGGGACAGATGACGCTCAGGATGTCTAACTTCAGGTCAAGACTGCATCTTGAATTTAATAAAGGATTATTAGTTAATCTGATGGACTCTCCATCCTTTCTAAGATGCTCACTTTACTCTGGAATACCAACTCTCTTAATATTACCGGACCCCGTTAACGTCACACACATATATGAGACAAACTTAATAATGATTGTCTGCTTAACATGAAAACTAACAAATTTTATTAACAAAATATTAACAAATAATTATTGCTTTGAGGAAGAATATTATTAGCGCACGTGGTGTGCGAACCTAACAGGCACATGGCCGATACAGGTAGCTAGCTGTGCAAGTTCCGGAGTGCAAGTGACTCTGGCTGAGAGAGGGAGAAAATGTTCTCTCTTCTGGGTTGCCATGCCATAACGCGGTCGCCAAATCGGCGATTGTTCATAGTTCTTTGTACCAGAGTTGGCTGTACAGTTCACACTTGGCATGATTCACCGCACACTCCCCCCGCAGTTACATCCTATGTGGTGTAACGTTTAGGAAAGCGAACTCTCCTACCTGTTCGTGTAGTGACAGTTTTTGGAGGTGTCTGGATTATAGTTGAAGAAGGACTATCTGGAGTAGTGGGGAGGAATGTGGGTTTTAACCGATCAATTGAAATGGTACACTTTTTATTTTTTATTTCCACATCAAAAGTTTTTGAGTGGCGATTCAACACTTTAAAAGGTCCATTGTATGGTGGTTGTAGTGGTTTCCGGACTGCATCGTTGCGCACAAACACATGGGAACAGTCCTTTAGGTGAGGGTGCACGAATGTTCGTGTACTGCTATGTGATGATGTGGGAACAGGTCGTATGTACTGGAAATGCTGTTTCAGCTCCTCTACCAGTTGCTTCGGTGATGCTTCAGTGGGAGTAGTGGTGAAGAATTCTCCAGGGAGTCGGAGGCGCGAATTTGGAAAATGCCTACTCCTCAGAACCTTGGCGACAGATGCTTGGCGCGAAACGGCATTTTGTGACGATAAATATGAAATGTGGAAATTAATCTTTGATTGAATCAAACCTGTCAGAATGAATCAAGAATGAATGAATCATCGATTCACATCCACCGTACTAGCATTCTTATCGTGGTATAAAAATAAAACATTTTGTTTTATAAAAAAAAATAATTTTCTTCACATTTAATTGAATGAAAGGCGATTATTTTACAGAAGACATTTTTTTTCTTTTATGTTTAAAATGTGTTAAATAAAAATACAAATTTATTACAGATAACTTTTTTTACCAATATGTAAACATATCATAATAAATTTCTCCACAATTTATTAACTTTATCATTCAATAATTTTCTTTATTCAATATAAATTAGTTTTATTCAAATAAATTAATTTATACTTTTACATATTTCTTCTGAAGTATTCTTTCTTTTTGTCTCGTTTTCGTTAAGGGAAAAAAAATTTTAATCCTTGGTAAAGTAATGATGTACTTAAGTAATTACTGAGTAATTACAAACATAAGTAATTAAGTAAAATGTTTGTTAGGTAATGTTAATTTTGATTAATGCAGATTTTTTTTTTCTTTGCCTAACTCTGAAATTAAGTATAGCATGCACAGTTTTATTTATTAAGCTCGATTAATTTTTAAAATAGCAACACATTGATTTTCTTCTATTTACTTATTCAGATTAATAAATAAATAAGGCTCATTTTCTAAAAATTGAACTAATTCAAATGTTTGTGCAGGTATAGATTGATTACATTGATAATATAATTAATTGCATGTATTATAATCTCTTCCTTTGAATGAAATTTCTAATTATTTTTATGTAAATGATTTTTAACTCAATTTATTTCAGTAATAATCTTGCTTTAGTAAAAATGAACTATGTCCAAACATTTAAAAGTATTTATATAATCTTAATATTTTTTCTATATAGATATAACCTTTCATTTTTAAATATTCATGCAAACAATTCTCCATTCAGAGGCCTTTTTTGTAGCTTTTTATATTGTTACAACTTGAATGGAGACAAAAAAAAAAAGATATTTGAAAATTAAATTTTTATTATTGAGAAATTTTTAGTTATGTTGATGCAGTAGACTGTGCCAACTAGTCATATAATTTAGGATACTTTGATATAGTTAATATACAAGTGATTAAATAGTATCACAGCCATTTTCTCAGCACATATGGTGTTGTCATTACAAAGATTGGCACTAGAAGTTGACATTACTCACTAGTTGCTCATCATTTTATGCGCATAGTATTTCCCCCCTGATAATCGCATGGTAATGATGAAATGAATATTTTTAATGAAAATGTTACTAAATAAAAGAAATATAAAAATATATTTAATTTAGAAATATATGTTATTCATTAAAAGCTTAATCATAATTCACTGTAAGAAAAACATTGATATCTGTGATAATTTAGATGGATTCTTCAAAATAGCTTCTAAAGGCTACATTTTGCTATCTGAAAACATGAAATTAAAAAGTAAAATTTACAGTAATTAAGGATATCCACTTAATTTTCGAAGTATACCTGATATACTCTAATAAAAATGTTGATATAAGTATTTGAGATGTATCCACCAAAATAACTTATTTTAACAATAAATAATCTATATATATAATAGAGTAAATTCACTGATTACTGACTCAACACAGTCGTGGCGATTCTATGGGAGATACAGGTGAAAATTTTGGTGAGCACGTTGGTTTTAGGACCTTGATGACCACTAGGACGGGATTTTGCAAAATCAGAGCAAAAACATTTTTATAAACATAACTCTGCTCCAAATTGCTTCACGGTGAAAAAATTTCAGAGGGAGAGACTAGACTTGAGTAAAAAAAAAAAAAAAAAAAAAAAAACAATTATTTTTTGCAATTTTGGAATTCTGGATTTTTAAGGGGGTAAAAATGATTTTTGGAAGCAAATTTAGAAAATGCGCATTTTTTAATTAAGCCTCGCTTTCCCAACATCAAGGCCATACTGCAGAAAAATCGCTTTCATGTGCCGCTTGGCATGTTTGGCGAAAATCACCAGCACAGCACCTTTTTGTACAATTTAGAAGTTGCAACATTCCACTGGTTATGTTTGCTATCTCTGACGAATTAGTGTACTTCTTGAATGAGGCAGGCTTAACTAAATTTCACTTCAAAATGATCCCATCTTGGGAGAGCGAGGGTTAAACTCTACCAATAATAGCACAAAGATATAGAAAACCACTAAGAGTCAACTTGAGGATATTTCCAAAAAATCATTATTGGTTTTCTGCAATTTTCGATTTTGGGGAGGAGTTACGAGTGGGCAAGTTCAAGTCCCCCTTTTAGCACTAAATTTGTCCGGGGAAATATATAGAATCACAAATTTTAGTGTGTGGCTTATTTATGTATGCCTGACACCTATTGTAACGGGATTTTGCGAAAGTTCCCAATTGGGGAGGGGGGGGGGCAATAAACCTATTTCCAAGCATAACTTTCCTTCAATTTATCTCAGCAAGATTAATTTTATGTGTCGGTTCTTTATGCCTTCCCAACACGCACTGTAAAGGTATTTTTACACAATTTCTTCCTCCCTCCTTTGCAGGTGAATAGGGAGGCAAAAATATGTTTATAAGAGTAACTCCGTTCCAAATTATCTCAGGATAGTGATTTTTTAACATGTCGATTGGTTATGCTTTCTCAAGACATATACTACAAAGAGATTTTGTAAAATTCCACATTTTCCCCCTTGGGGGTTGGAGAGGAGAAAACATGTTTCCAAGTACAAATCTGCTCCGAACTATCTTAGGTGATTTTTTATGTGCGAGCTGGTTATGAGTTTCCAACACGCACTATGAAGGTATTTTGTGAAATTTCTCCTTTCCTACCTTTAAGGGTGTTGAGTAGGGGGCAAAAGCACCTTTTAAAGTGTAACTGCTTCAAATTACATAGATACCAAGTCTACTGTTTTTGGCGGGGACTTAAACTGGAAAAATTTTATAGCTGATTTTAGTAATACTAATCGTCGAAAATATATATAACATATTCCATTCAAAAATACTAATGTGAATTTTGATTTAATAGATTAAAAACAGCAGCTATGAAATTATCTCATGAAAGTGATTTTTTGATATGTCGATTGGTTATGTGTATTCAACACACACAAACTACAAAGGGATTATTTGAAATTCCGTGCCATCTCCCCTCTTGATGGTTGGGGGGGGGAGATTAAAAAACATGTTTGCATGCGTAACTCTGTTCCAAATAATCTTAGAATGGCAATTTTTGATGTGTGGACTGCTTATGCATATTCCACACACACTACAAAGTGATTTTGTGAAATTCCACACTACCGCCCCTTAGGGGTGGGGGTAAACTCTGCAGTAAATTATCTTAAGAAGGAGATTTTCGATGTGTGGGTCAGTTATATATATCGAACTCATAATATAAAATTATTTAGCAAAATTCCCTCCTCCTTCTTCCATTTAAGAGCGGGGAGGGGGTAAAAACACGTTTTAAAATATAGTGCTGCTTCAAATAATGTCAGGATCCTGATTTTTAATGTGTTGGTTAGGTATGTGTATGCAACATGTACTATAAAGGGATTTTGTGAAGTGTGGCAAGTGGAAAAACCTTTACCGAAGATAGCAAGAACTTTAACTTAGATTTTGACTGATTTCAATGATTTTTTAAAATTATTAATGGTATAGCGTTTTGAAAATTCATTTCAATATAATGACCAGCGAAGCAGGCAAAGCCTGCTAGTACATTGTAAAAGAGCATCAAAGAACTGGCGTTTAAAAGTAATAATTACAAAACTTTGAATAAACACCATAGAAGCAAGAACTTCCAACAGTTGTTTTTGGTCAAAAGAAAACCTAGCCCTTCGTCAAGTGAATAAAGTAGGCACGAGTGCTGTAACAAAGCGGCAACACAGTGCAACCTGCAACAGTGTGTTGTTGCTTCTTTTACAGCACTCGTGTGTACTTTTTTTGCCTGATGAAGGGGTTTTTTTTTTTTTACCTGAAACAATTGTTGCGAGTATTTGCTTTTATGGTGTTTACATTTTCTAATAATACATTTTCCTATTAAAAAAAAATTAAAGAGTAAAATTTACTGTCATTCACTTAATTTTCAAAGTACACCTGATCATTTTTCCCCCCCCCATAGATTTGGTAAAATAGAAATTTTGGCCAATGACAGTCCTTCGTATGTTGTCATTCTTTCTATCAAGGCACCCTAGTATAACTTACTTGTCAATACTGCAGCCATATTTATTTTAATAATTTAAACTTTAAAAAGAAAATCTTTATTAAATGATGAATTAATTGCCTTAACAATATTACACGTACATACATATTATTAAATTATAGCTATATTTTAATACAGTTGTACATATTTTTTATTAATACTTCCTTAATATGGGAGCCTATTTTTAAGATTAATAAAACAAATATTTAAAATTGAGCTATTTCACTATGCATAGAAATCTGTATAGTAGCGATCACTTCCATGCATGTGAACTCACTTTGCAACCATTAAAACCAAAAGAGAAAAAAACATCAATGGATACAACTTACACATTTTGCATGAAAATCTGTATAGCAGTGGTCACGGTACCATACATGTATGCTTGCTTAGCTAGCATTAAAAAAAAGAATCTGACGTGGACACCACGACTTCCTTATACATCTATTGGAATATACATATGGTTATGGAAACATTGATATTTTTGTGTGAGGTAATTGATTTGTAACTAAACAGGCAGGTTCTAGTCCATGAACATTCCTGAAAACAAGCAAAAAAAAAAAAAAAAGCTACTCCAACCACAACAGTCCTGATGATAAAATTATATATACCGCCAATTGTAAATTTTTCAGGAATTTTCTATGGCTTATTACAGAAAATACCATTGGCAAATACTCAGCTTAGACAGTACAAAAATAAAAAAACTGGTGTACAATGAATATTTAAATTAAAAAAACATTACTTTAAATACTTTAAACAATATTAATCCATGAAGTAACTTAATTTAGAAAAATTTAAAAATACAACCTTTTACTTTCTTCATGTTCTTCTTTCGTAGACTAGTTTTGCTTGGGGCGCCCCAGCTTGGTCTCTACCTTCTTGGTGTTCGAAACTGAAGTTTTCACGCCAGTGGTTTTATTAAAAAAACTTTTTCATACACCATAAAATTATGAAAGCATTACCAGTTTCGAAAAGACATGGCCTTTCTTCTTCAGGTACAAAAACCACCAGTCTTGCTTTTTTCTCCAAGGTAGTGGAGCAAGTGCTTTGCACCTGAAAAAGAAAGACCATGTCCTTTTGAAACTGGTAGTGGTTTTATTAATTTTATGGTATGTGAACAAGTTTTTAAGTTTAAATATTAAACACAGCTTAGTGTTCAATGAAAATCATTTCAGTATAAATTGCCTACTTTTATTCTTGTAGGCAAAAATTAGTGGTGAGAAATGATACATTTTACCAAAACAAATAATTCTGTTAAAATTGAGAAAAGGTTTACAAATTCTGGCTCTCCTGAAGCAATATTTGTCACCAAATTCAATTACTAATCTCGTCAGGCTGCCAAGTTTGTAGCCGACGCAAATGTTGATCTTGACATCAATTTTAGCGATTTGCTGAAAATTTTTGTAAAGAATAAAACCTTACATTACAGCTTTATGGAAGTCTGAATAGCTGCTTTTGTGAGGGGGTTTCCTCCTTCATCAGCTTACTTCCTCGTGGTCCATGCCATCGGTAGTGGATGTTTTCTTCTGTCTCTTTAATTAGATCGTGTCACTGTTGGTAAGCACAAATGCTGATATCAAAGCGGCAGCGTGTGTTGCCACTTTGCTTGCAGCACTCGTGCTTCCTTTGTTCGCCTGATGAAGGGTCATGTATTCTTTCGATCCAAAACAATTATTGTGAATTTATAGCATTTTATGGTGTTTATTCAAAGTTGTGTACTTATTACTTTATAACGCCAGTTCTTTCTTATATTCTCTTCTGTTTTCTTCCGTTTCATGATATTTGTGAAATATGCTAGCAGACCCATAGCTGCAGCCACAAATATTTCACTTTTTAAACATTTTAGGATGCTATGCTTTTTTTTTTCTTTCTCTCTTGGCGCTAATAATAAACTTATACTTAAATTGTAATTTTTAAATTTACTAGATGAGGCTAAGTCTTCAAAAACAATTTGTCAAAAATGAAGTATAACTTAAAAATTTTCATGAAATTTGTAAAATTTTGTGTGTGTGGTGATTAAATCTCCAAGTCTCTCATGATTAAGATCTCAGCAGAAGAATTAAAAATTATTTTGCATGAAGCATTTTTAAAAATTTTATCTTATTAAATTTATATGTAATATGTAAAATTCTGAGACAGGGAGTGTAAGCGAAAAGTTGCCAATTAATGAAAAATGTGTTTTTTCTTTGGACTAAAGCTGAATTGTTGCTAATTGATCAAACTATGTTCGATTTGAATGAAACAATTGAATATTACCATAAAAATTAAGTAATAGCAAAATAAATAACACCATAAAATTAAAAAACATACAAAAGTTCAAATGGCGAACAATTCAAAAGAATGCAAGAAAATTAAATGTTTACCTATTTTAAGAAAAGATTTATTTACTGCATGTCATGATGAACTTTCTTTCTTCAATAAGCTTTTCCTCCCTTTTCTTCCATCTGACATCAGTTTTAATGAAATGAGCTAGCAAGCCCACATCTACAGGCACGAAAACAATTTTGTGCACTATAGATATGTTCCAGCTGGCGTAGGATGCAAAGACTTCACAAATAGAGAACTTTCTGAGGAAAACTGCTCTTTCTTTTCTTCTTCAGTCTTTTTTAAACAGTAACTATATAAATACATGTTTTAATATTTAAGGATAATGTGCAATTTTTTGGAACTATAGATTTATACACTGAAATTGCTTATTTCAAATTCGTCAGATAAAGCTATAGGGTAGGTGCTCCAGTGATTGGCATGCTCCACTAATTGACATCTATCCCGAAATAATTAATAAATAAGAAAAATAAGAAAATCATATTTTACGTATAAGAATTTTAACATTTTTTGTCAAACACTGGAGCATAGGGTGCTAATAACTGATAAAATGAATAACTAGCAGTGTCAAACAATGAAACATAGGGGTCCAATTACTGATAAAATGAAAAACTGGCAGTGTCAATTACTGGAACATTGAGTGGGTGTCAAATAAAAATTCATAAAAAAAATAATTGTTATAAAATGTATATATTTTAACATATATGTGGTTCTGAATGTCTTTCATGCCATAGGTACTAACTTAAGATTTCTGAAAATATTTTCTGATGACTAGAACATTAAAAACATCAGAGATTGCTCTAAAAGTGTCAATCACTGGTGCACTTACCCTATCTACAAATAAAAGATAATAATAATAAATAAAATAAATGAACTATAACAAAAACCATAAAATTAAAAAAACATACAAAAGTTCGAATGGCAAACAACTGAAAAGGATACAAGAAAATCAAATGTCAAATTTCAATGCTGATCTATTTTTAGATTTATTTACAGCATGTCACAAGGAACCGTGTCTTCAATAAGCTTATCCTCCTCTTTCTTCTTCTATCTGATGTCGATATTAATAAAAATCGCTAGCAAGCCCACGTCTACAGGCACAAAATCAATTTCGTGCACTGAAGCTATGGTCCAGCTGGCATAGGATAAACTTCATAACTAGAGAACTTTCCAAGAAACACTGTTCCTTCATTTCTCTTCGATCTTCTTTAAACTGTGATTATTTATAATTTTGAGCTTTTCAACTGTTTTTTTTTTTTTTTGTACTTTATACATTTTTTTGCATTTAATTTTTTTTTTTAAATGTATTTTGATGCAATTTCATTTTCTGCCATTTTGAGTATGGCATTCTTTCATAAACTTTCCTTTCTTAAAGGTTTGTAAATTCCAAGGATAATAGCAAAATTGTGCCAAGTTATTACTTCCTTATACAAAGTATAAGGAAGTATAGTAATCCCGATTTGCAAAATGGATTTTGTATTTCACATTGCTCGAAAACGAATGATCGCTGAATGTTGCTAATTTATACGTGTGACTTTCATGATGTCTAGTTGCACACCTGCAAGTGTCATCTTAACACGAGCTCTCGTTTTAGAGATATAAGGGATTTTACACGATTTTTCGTGACGTCTGTATGTGTGTGTGTGTGTGTGTGTGTGGGTATGTCGCATAACTCAAAAACGGTTGGACGTAGAAAATTGCGAATTGGTACATAGGTTTGTTATAACATCTAGTTGTGCACCTCCCTTTTTGGACTTTCTATGATTTTCCGTTTTGGAGATATTTAGGAAAATTAGGTTCATAATGACAAAAATTTGGCCATAATGTATCAAAAAACGGTAATAACTCAAAAACGGTTTAGACAAATCTTGCAATTTAACTGACTTTCCGATTAGCTAGACATTTGAAACTTTCAGAAAAGCTCAGAACACGTTGACAATGCATTTTTTTAAATATTTTTAGCCAACTGTTTCCGATACCTGCTGCCTTCAGCAGCGTTTATGCGATTCAACAGAAAATTTATTTAACTAACTTCCCGACTAGCTAGACATTTGAAACTTTCAGATTAGATCAGAACACGGTGAAAATGCATTTTTTAAATACTTTTAGCCAACTGTATAGGGTCCCTGCTGCCTTCGGCAGCGTTACCAGTTCAAATCTTGGAATCGATTTGTAACTAACTTCTCGACTAGCTAGACATTTAAAGCTTCCGGAAAAGCTCAAAATACGGTGACAATGCATTTTTAAAATATTTTTGGCCAATTGTTTCGGGTCACTGCTGCCTTCGGCAGCGTTTACATGGTTCAACAGAAAATTTATTTAACTAACTTCCCGACAAGCTAGACATTTGAAACATTCAGAATAGTTCAGAACACGGTGAATATGCATCTTTTTAATACTTTTAGCCAACTGTTTCAGGTCCCTGCTGCCTTCGGCAGTGTTTATATGGTCCAACAAAAAAATTATTTAACTAACTTCCCGACTAGGTAGACATTTGAAACTTTCAGAATAGTTCAGAACATGGTAAAATTCCTTTTTTTAATACTTTTAGCCAATTTCTTCGGGTCCCTGCTGCCTTCGTCAACGTTACCAGTACAAATCTTGCAATCGGTTTTTAGCTAACTTTCAGAAAAGCTCAGAACACGGTGATAATTCATTTTTTTTAAATATTTTTAGCCAACTGTTTCGGGTCCAACGTCAATGTTTTTTAACATTATGTATATTTCTAAAAGTGTATAAGGAAGTCATGTGGTGCCCACATCAGATTTTTGATTTATTAAAAACATGCTAAGTCATACCATAAACTGTATTATTATTCACAATTAACAAAAATTAATTATTGTTTTTATAAATTCAAATTAACTTCACTCAGAATGTATGTGTACTACTTAATCAGCAGTCTACCTAATGCAATCTATTCTATGTAAATATATCTCACTATAATATTCAAAATGTAGTGTGTAATAAATATATTCATCGATATTATCATTATAAAAATGATTGAACTGATAATTACATGTTATCATCAGTTCGACCAATTTCATTTCAAACGGTGATATTTAACAAAATAAACATCTAACTAAAATACTAATTAAAAGGCGAATGATCACAATTATATCATAATTTTAAGTCAAATTTGTTTTCAAATGTCTAAACAAATTACCTGATATAAGATGAGTCATCAGGATATAATATCAGATACTAATATTTCAATATGTTATAGTAATAATGTACAAAATATTATGTTTTAATTAAAAAAATAAAAGGAATGTTAATTCTAGGCACTTATACAACTTACAGACATTAAACTAATAATTATAAAACCATTGAATGTTGTGAACATACCTTGCAATAAGTCCTTCACACACACACAAAATAAACATTTGGATTCCAGCATTATTAATTACTAATTCACTTAAATGCATATGTGAAATAATAACTCATACATAGGCAAAATATAAAATAAATATACGTCAATCTCTTTTCAAGTTTATCTCGACATAATAAACACGACAATTTGTTTACATGTAGGATGTTTCTAATTAGCTATGAACGTTTAGAAACTTATTTAGAAAATAAAAATAGCTATTCAATTACAAAATGAATGTTTTAAATCATACTTCAAAGTATCTAATTCAGGAGACAAAAGCACCTAAAATTTATTTAAAATTATTGAACAAATTCCTATTGTTATTGCTAATACGAATTCTGACGTCCGCTTGTAATCAGACATGCGAGCAACCCTACCGTCTATCATCATGACTCGCGCTCGCCAAAGCCCGATTATGTTTTTTCGCCAAGGTTCTGAGGAGTAGGCATTTTCCAAATTCGCGTCGGAGGCTGGTGCCATACACCAAATCAGCTGTCGTGGCTTGCAGGCCTTCTCTGAAAACTGACCGAAACCCCAGAAGGATGGTTGGTAAAGCAGCAGCCCACCGGTCGGTGTCATAGGCTTTCATGGCTTGCTTCAGTGGCCTATGGAATTCCTCCACCAACCCATTGGCCTGCGGGTGGTATGGTGACGACCGTATTCGCTGAATGCCGAGCAGCTGTGCTAAGGATCGAAACAAAGAGCTTTCGAACTGTCGTCCCTGGTCGGTGGTGATCATTGATGGAACTCCGAAGCGGGTAATCCATGTGTTGTAAAAAACTGTGGAGACAGTTTCGGCACTCATATCTGGGATAGGAACTGCTTCCGGCCACCTCGTGAAACGGTCAATCATCGTTAGTACATAATAATTTCCACCAGATGGCGGTAAAGGGCCGACGATGTCAAGATGTATATGATCGAACCTCTGTGATTGGTCAGGGAAAGAACCTAGAGGGGATTTTGTATGCCGAGTGATTTTTGATTTTTGACATGCTAAACACTGTCTTGCCCAGTTATTACAATCCTTATTGATTGACGGCCATATAAAACGCGATCGAACTAATTTTGTACTAGCGCGAATGCCTGGGTGGGAAACAGCATGCAATGTATCAAAAACATGTTTGCGATACTGTTGCGGTATATACGGTCTTATATTGCCAGTTGAAATGTCGCAAAACAAAGATGTGCTAGAATCTGGTAATGTCATTTTCTTAATTTGCAATGTTTGAGAATTAGTTATTAGATGTTGCAATTCAGAATCATGCTTTTGTGCCTTAGCAATGCTGTCATAATCAACAGGGTTAGGCATAGTTATTGAATTTATCCGCGAAAGTGCATCAGCAGCAATATTTTGAGTTCCTTTAATATGAATGATATCTGTTGTAAATTGTGATATGAAATCAAGGTGTCTTTGCTGTCTAGGGGAGCATTTATCAAGATTTTGTCGAAAAGCGTAAACTAAGGGTTTGTGGTCGGTTTATAACGAGAATTCCCTACCCTCCACCATGTGTCTAAAATGTTTAATTGAGGCGTATGCCGCTAATAATTCTCTATCATATGTGCTATAATTCTTTTCGGTTGTTGATAGCTTTCTGGAAAAGAATGCAAGCGGTTGGAGAGAATCTCCAGCTACCTGAAATAATGCAGCTCCAATTGCGAAGTCAGAGGCATCTGCCTGCAGAACTAATTTAGCATCAGGCTTTGGATGAGCTAAAAGGGTTGCATTAGCGATTAGAGTTTTACAGGCGTCGAATTCTTGATTAGCTTGGTCTGTCCAATTTATCTCACGATTGTCATTTTTCTTTGAATTTTTTAAATAATCATTAAGTGTGGTTTGACTGTGTGCTGCATGCGGCAAAAACCGACGAAAGAAATTCAACAGACCAAGAAATCGTCTAAGATCTTTGATTGTTTTAGGGCGGGGATAGTTTAAAATTGGCTCTACCTTGTCTGGCAAAGGTTTTGTTCCTTCAGCAGAAATTAAATGGCCTAAAAATGAAATGTGTGGGACACCAAACACACATTTTGAAACATTAATTGTTAAACCATATGAATTAAGTCTGTGAAAAATAATGCGCAAATGCTCTTTATGCTCCGCCTCGTTTTTACTATAAATCAACACATCATCTATATAGACATAACAAAATGGAAGGTCACCTAAAATTTCATTCATAAATCTCTGGAATGTTTGTGCTGCTCCACAGAGACCAAAATTTAAAAATGGGAATTCGAACAAGCCAAATGGTGTACAGACTGCAGGTTTTGGGATATGATCTGGGTGTACAGGAATGTGAAAGTAAGCTCGCACAATATCAATTTTAGAAAATATAGTATTGCCATAAAGTGCATTTGAAAAATCCTGAATATGAGGAATTGGGTACCTATCTGGTATTGTGCAAGCGTTAAGTCTTCTATAGTCGCCAACTGGGCGGATACTTCCACAACTCTTCGAGACTACATGTATAGGGGAAGACCATGGTGATTTGGAAGGTCTGAAAATGCCCTGATCTAACATGTACTGAAATTCTTTCCGTACACTTTCGTAAAGCTTGGGGTTCAAGCGCCTTGGCCTACTATGTACCGGTGGGCCAGATGTTTCAATGTAATGAACCGTATTGTGTGAAACGGGACCACGTTTTGGATTGACTTTTGTCAAATTTGGGAATTTGGACAAGATTTTATGATATTCAGAATTACCTGAGATAAGTTTTATGGAGCTACTTTGGGTATGTTTTGCAAATATTCCTATTTGTGAAAGTTTAGTTATACTATCAATAATTTTACGATGCTTGAGATCAATTATAAGACCAAAATTTTCTAAGAAATCAGCTCCAATAATAGGCATGGGCACATTAGCAATTAAAAATTTCCATTCAAAACTACGCCTTAAGCCTAAATCTATGTTCATTAATTTAGAGCCATAAGTAAGTATGCTTGTATTATTAGCAGCAAATAATTTTAAAGCAGTTGGATGTAGTTTTTTTGAATTTTTAGGAGGGGTTATACAACTGACATCAGAGCCAGAATCGACCAGAAATTTTAAGTGAGAGCGCTTGTCGTACACGTATAAGCGACATGATTTTGCGGCTATCGGTGAAGCTGTCGCGAAAATACTAGCATCGACAGCCGAATTTAGTTTCCCGAATCCTCATTTTCAGAAAAAGTGCAGGGTGAATTACACTTGCGCGCGTCCTTACCGAATCTTTTATGATAATAACAAATGCCTTGTTTGTATTGCGACCTGTTACGGGGATGCGGCGATTTACCACGTGATGCACGAGAATTACTGCGATCGCGTGCTAATAAACGCGATACTTGGCGAGTTAAAGCGGCGATTTCCGCCCGCAGGGCCGTAATTTCGCTTCGTTCACCGTCCGCGGACGAACCAGCAGCCGCGGTCGCTTGACTACGAGAGCGTCTCTCCTCCGCGGCGTGCGTATCGTGACTCACGGCGCAAACCCCAGAAGCGGCAGCTTCGCCGCGCCAATCCGCGATCTTATCGGCTAGCTTCGCTAAATTCTCCAACGGCTCAGAGCTTACAGAGAGGATAGCTTGAATGTCCGATGGCAGGCGCTGTAGCCATAATGTTTGCAAAAAATCGTCATTCAACGCACCGTTGGCTAATTCCTTCATTTTTCGCAATAAATGGGACGGTTTATCATCGCCGAGTTGAATTTCTGAAACTAGACGCCGAATCTGCTGCGTCGCGGAATCTGAAAATTCGTCTATAAGACGATCTTTAAGAGCTTGATATTTTTCAGTCGCGGGAGGGCTTAAAAGGATATCGGAGACTGCCGTTAGGGTTTCCGGATCGATTGCAGCGATAACATTATTATATTTGGTTTCATCTGCCGTAATTCTGGAAAGTGCAAAGTTACTTTCAACGCGTACGAACCAAAGTTTGATGTTGTTTTTCCACAATGGCAGCAGGTTGACGCCGACACCGTACACGTGTTGTTCGGGAACTTTTGTTTCGTCGTCAGACGGCATTTTTAAATAATAACATACAAGGGTTTGAAGGAAAATGCAAAAAATGGAAAAGGGAATAATATACTGACCAAATCACAGAGGAATCAATCAAAATTACATACCTGGAACATCGTGGCAGAAGGGCGCATTTTTTCTTGCCGGGTCACCAGTGAGACAAACTTAATAATGATTGTCTGCTTAACATGAAAACTAACAAATTTTATTAACAAAATATTAACAAATAATTATTGCTTTGAGGAAGAATATTATTAGCGCACG
Organism: Salticus scenicus; assembly: GCA_963930645.1. NCBI lineage: Eukaryota > Metazoa > Arthropoda > Arachnida > Araneae > Salticidae > Salticus > Salticus scenicus. The sequence goes on from OZ005655.1 coordinate 21,943,378, forward strand.
TGGTGTGCGAACCTAACAGGCACATGGCCGATACAGGTAGCTAGCTAGCTGTGCAAGTTCCGGAGTGCAAGTGACTCTGGCTGAGAGAGGGAGAAAATGTTCTCTCTTCTGGGTTGCCATGCCATAACGCGGTCGCCAAATCGGCGATTGTTCATAGTTCTTTGTACCAGAGTTGGCTGTACAGTTCACACTTGGCATGATTCACCGCATATATATATATATATATATATATATATATATATATATATATGTATATATATACTAGCAGACCCAGCCACGCGTTGCTGTGGCTAAGTTATTCATTGAATTATATTGTAGTAAACTATTCAATACAGTCAAATTATTATTTACGAATAAAGACAAAAACGTTGTAGCCAACGTAAAAAACCACAAGATTGAGATTTGAATCTTAGGTCAAAATTTGGAAGCGATTGATAAATATTTTCATAGAGTTGATATTAAGCCCAAAAACAGACATAAAATTTTGAATTTTATATTTTATTCATCTCATAAATATATTCAAGTATAGTTTGTAATAAATGTGTAATTTACAAAGTTCTACGTTGATAACATATAACAATTAATTTTATAAATGAGATAGGTACGTAGATTATTCATTATTTAAAATAATTATATTAATCGTTTCGAATTATAAAATTTCAATTTTAATTTAATTCAGTGATAATCGGTGTACAATATTCTTGGTTAACCTGTCTCTTGCTAACAAAAATAGATTCGATGGTTTTCCACACGTGAGCATGCAACATATAATTGCCCATGGGGAAAACATGGATTTTCCAAGTCTAAGCCGCAAATGGACATCGTTTGGCCTTGAGACTTATTTATGGTCATAAGCTATTTTGGATTAAAATGCTAAAATGACTAATACAGTCGCCAGATTTATTCTTCGAGCAACTCCACCCCGTCAGAATTTTTCGATTCAGTTGTCGGTTTGAATAATAAATATTTAGAATTTAAATATATTATTTAAATATTTTATTTTAATAATAAAATATTTATTATTTAAATATTTTATTTTAATAATAAAATATTTATTATTTGTTTATCGAATCGTTAAAAAAATATATTCAATATTGGTACAGCATTCATTTAAAAAATGCCCTTATACAATATTGTAAATTTCTATCTCAAGCCGATTCTATCTCAGATTCAAAGGCATTAGTATTTTGTATCGTTTCAATATTGAAAACCGTCTATAAATATCTTTACCGTGTTCAGCATCCGTAGCAAATGCAGCTTATCCTGTTTTCGTAGAAAATGAGTTATGCAATCCTTCAGATTGACTATATAAATATTTTATTTTATTTGTTCATCGAAATCGTTAAAAAAAATATATTCAATATTGGTACTGCATTCATTTAAAAAATAATCCTTATTCAATATTGTAAATTTCTATCTCAAAGACATTAGCTATCTCAGATTCAAAGGCATCGTTTCAATATTGAAATATTACTATTATCTATTTCAGAGACTTATCCAATTCAAAGTCTCAGTTTATAAACATCCAATATTGGCACTCTATCTATCGCAAAAAAATGGGCCGAACGAAGCGTCAAAGACAGAAATCTGCCATGAGACGCTTCGTTCGGCCCATTTTTTTGCCCCCCTCCAGATTTAAGGCATCAGTTTGTACCATCTAGATCGATCCCCCACAAAGACTTTGATTTTGGACGGAGGGGTGTCTGTCCAAGAAATAGTCTCAAATCTATCTTCGTGGAGGCGAGGGTCGTCATCGTGGTCCCCATCGAAGCATGGGGACCCCCAACAGCATGGTTCTGTCTATGAAATCTTTTAAGAATTCATCTATGAATTTGTCAGAGTCCCTCACGATCCGAATTCGGATGGCTTTATGGATGCATGAGGTGGGTACTATGGGGTCTAGAATCTGGATTTTAGAGGATGTCAGCATGGCCTCGAATCCCAACGACGAGAGGGCATCTCCAAACTGTATCTCGTCGACTGGATACACCCAGGTATTGGCTAGAAAGATAGGTAGCCTGACCCTCCTGTAAACGAGATCGCACACCTTCAGCCTGGTCGTTTTTTTCACGTAAGATCGGCCCATCAGCTTGGCCACATCAGAGGCCCTGACGAATAAAAGTCCATCCGCAGAGACTACGAATAGGATTTTAGCGTCGAGCTGTGGATGTTCAATAGTGAATAGCATGACTTATGGTAACAGAAGTCAAAATGATGCAGGCTCTTAGAGGCAGCTCGTATATATACTCGAGTCGTGACCTCGTTTTATCAAGCTTTACTAAGAAAACCGCGTGACCTTCTAGAACGATAAAATTATTTATATAATTAGTTTAAACGGGATCTTGCATAAGCTACCGATAGCATGAGGACGTGCGTCACCGATAAGAAATTTACTTGGAATTTAGATAGAACTAAAGATTACTGCTAGTATATATACAGGCTGCTGGACGAGACATTTCATTCTGAGCTAGTCTCTCCAAAATGATTTTCCAAATATTGTCTGACGAACTGAATGTTAAATTGACATGCTTTTTGTCATTTGACAACCAAATTTTCATCAAAGGTCGAGACGTGGCCTATTACATGGGGTATGAAAACCCCAATAGAGTGGTGCACTTGTGCCATATAACAGTAACGGACATTGCTCCTGAGGGCTTGAAACTACCCCCGTCTTTAGCCAAGACATGCGTCTTTGGACTGGAGGATGCAAAAATATTGATGGATATGCATCCAGGAGAGTTTGATTCCTTATTTCAGGGGCCGATTGAAATTCTTACGCCCATCGAATGCAGCTTGAACCTGAGGCGGCCTGTCCAGGTTAAGCTCGCAGCCATAACCTCATCCAATGCCACAATGGAGAGTTTCTTGGCCGATCTAAAGATTGTCATGGAGGAGTACCTGGCAACGGTACCCATGGACACCTATGTCTTTGGCGAACGATATGGGGACTTGGAGCTAGGCTATTTCCCCCGAAAAATAAAAGTTTTGGTGGGAAACAAGCCCTACTTCTATAAATCCTCGTCTTAAGATCAGGACGAGGTGCAAAAAAATGGGTCGAGCGAAGCCTCTCATGACATTGTCATTGAGGCTTCGCTCGGCCCATTTTTTTGCGATAGATAGAGTGCCAACATTGGATGCGTACCGATTTGAACTTGTAATTTTCAAGGGATATGGCTTAGCTATAAGATAATTTTGATAAAATATCTATAGACAAATTTAAGGTATCTGAGTTTAAAAATTTAATTGTTTCGTTTAAAATTTACTGTGTAAAATTTAAAATTTTTAAAGACTAAGTGTGGCAGTCATTACAATCTGATCTCTAATTTTCAAGGGATATGGCTTAGCTATAAGATAAATATGAAACTTGGTAAAATATACAGATTCGATAGCTAAATTTAAGGGATCTGAGTTTAAAAATTTAATTTTTTTCGTTTAAAATTTACATTTTTTCGTGTAAAATTTAAAAATTTTAAAGACTAAGTGTAGCCAAGCCAACATTGAATGCGTACCGATTGTAATTTTCAAGGGATATGGCTTAGCTATAAGATAAATATGAATCTTGGTAAAATATCGATAGCTAAATTTAAGGGATCTGAGTTTAAAAATTTAATTTTTTCATTTAAAATTTATATGTAAAATTTAAAATTTTTAAAGGCTAAGTGTAGCCAAGCCAGTTATTATGATCTGATCTCTATAAAAAGATTTTCGAGAAACTATTGACAGGATGCTTGATAAGCGGCTTCGGTTAAAATTACAATCAGATCTCTATAAAAAGATTTTTCGAGAAGTGTTGACAGGATATTATGTAAGCCTTTCCTCAGGAAGCCCGGTTACAATCAGATCTCTATAAAAAGATTTTCCCAGAACTATTGACAGGGTCCTCAGGAAGCCCGGTTATAATCAGATTGCTCGAGAAACAGGATATTATGCAAGCCTTTCCTCTTGATAACGTAGAAAATTACAATCAGATCTGTTGATAAGACCGGGTATATATACGAGTGTCCAGCGAGAGCTCTTCAATTGCTAGTCGATCTCTCTACTAGCTGCTTAGATACATTAGCTCTCTGTCAGTCATGTTTTTTCATGTAAAAAATTATGCTTATGGCGTTGCCTTTAAATGCCTAATGGCCACTGATGGCACCCTGTTTGTCCGGGCTGAGGACCTGGCTATTTATTCGAGGCACCCTCTAGATCTTCATTTTGCCGAAAAATATGCAGGCCTCACCGTCCGTGACGTGATGGACCCTAAGATCGATTTACCTAAATGGCTCGCTAAGACGAGAATCTTCTCCATTAGCGAAGCCAAACATCATTTGAAAGGGTTCATGGGCGAACAGGAATTTGATGAAATGTTCGATGGTTCGGCCATGGTGAAATACCAGGCTAACATGAAGCTCAGCTTCGTGAAAGCTACAGGTGTTCGATTTGTTGAAAGGTCCCATACCAAGTTCGAAGACTTCCTTGCCGCATACCAACTACAGGTGAGGAAATTTTTTGAGCTTGAGTATGAGGATTATGAATTATACAAATCTCAAATGACCGGACTGTTGAAGATGACCATCAGGAGGCTATCTAATGAGCAACCCATAGAGAGCTTATGCTAATCTTTAAAATGAGAGTAAAAAAATGGGTCGAACGAGGTGTCTCATGGCAGAATTTCTGTCTTTGACACCTCGTTCGACCCATTTTTTTTGCGATAGATATAGTGCCAACATTGGACGGGTTTAATTTAAGACTTTAGTGCTAAGGGGGCTTAATTTAAGTATTTATAAAAAAAATCTATTAAGCTATTATTGAAGAGATTATCAGCATAAAAAAAATAACTAAGACGTTTAAGTTGAGACTTTACAATTACATGTATTAAGCTAGTATTGAAGAGATTATCAGCATAAAAAAATAATTAAGACGTAAAAATTTAAGTTCAGACTTTACAATTACATGTATGAAAATATTATCGACTCTGAAAAATATATGTATTGTGCAGATGGGTGCCAAAAAATACAATGATGGTCGCTAACCATCATTTATATAGGAATTAAAACCAACCATCCTTGAAAAAAAAAAAAAAAAAAAAAAAATTTTTTTTTTTTTTTTTTTTTTAAAGGTTGGTTGATTGGTTGATTGACTCAAAGATTTTTTTACAAACATTTTTTTACAAACCTTAGTTGGTAGTTTAACATAATTAAACTATCTCTCTACGAGCCAGCTTGACGGTCAACTCATACGCTCTGTCTTTTTCGTCAACTACATAGTCTTTCTCTATTTCCTCAAACTTTCTCTTAACCGTAGCAGTCAATTCTTGAAGCATGTCGCCCGATTTGACAGACCATATACCTTCAGCTCTCACACGCATGGAAAAGTTGCTAGGTTTCTCTTCTTCAGTATCCCCATACCTGGATTCTACCGACGGGGGTGCGTAGATATTCGTATGTTGTTCGCAGACTGCCCTCGAGTATTCGTAATACCCTTTAAGCCAATCTTGTAAATTCATCTCGCCTTCGTTTCGAACTGTGATTTCAAAGGCCATCCTTCTGCTGAACGGTATAATGCTGGGATACGTAGAGGTTACCCGGCCATCGGTCCACAGTTTCTGGATACGGCAGATCTCCTCGATAGGCATTCGGTGCGTCTTCACAAGTACGTGAAGCATATCGTTGAAATCAAACACGCGCCTGGAACTCATGTTCAAGCGTTGTGCATTGGGATATAGATCAGCCAGATCCTTGTTGGAATATCGATGTGCAAAGTTGTAAGGTGACGCGTAGCCTAGATATTTGCCAACTTCGACGGCTATGAAATAAACATCTCTACCAACAGTAGCGGCGATGAGTGCAGGCTTGGTATCAAAACAAATTTTCAGATACATGATTGCGCTATGATCTTTCAATAAACAGAGGCAACTAGAATGGACAGAATGATGGTAGCTTGAGTACGGAAACACTATTTATATAGAATATCCATGAGGGGCGTGGCATGTAAAAAAAAAAAAAAAAAAAAAAAAAATATATATATTTTTTTTTTTTTTTTTTTTTAAGTTAGTTGTTTATTTAGTTATCATCTTTGATAACTGGTCCAGAAAACTTCTTTATAAGCTTATCCGCCTCGTTTTCAATCTCTGTACGAATCTTGTTCAAGTCGTAGCTACAACCTTCGTCCTTCTCATAGACTGACATGATATCTCTTAGCGAATCGCTCACCATTTCTTCTTTGATTTTTTCAAAGTCTTCGCCGATTTTGGAGTACGCAGATAGGTATCTATTATAATTTACATAATTTTTGATCTTGTACTTGTTCAGAGCTTGTTCGTTGAACTGTTTACGCTTAACCTTAAAAATTTTCCTAGAGCGTGGAGATTCTTCGGCGTCGGCCTTCATGACGAATCCTTCTAGCGGACACTCTGCATAAGCGCTGGGATACGTTTCAACGTTTTCGTACAGATCCCCTATCGTTTGGTAATCTAAATCTAAGATGGGTACGTGGGGTAGCTTCACTCGCTGGAAAATGTTCACGGCATCGCTATACTTCATAAACGTATCTGAATCCAGTTGGTAGATGTCGAAGGCCCGAAAAAAGACAGTATTGCTACCGAATACGGCTTCGGATTCAAAATCACGATAGGTTATTCTCTTCATGTGGCTTCCGAATACTCCATAAATGATAAAATTGTCATGTAAAATGTCTTTGATAAGCCGTACCTTTTCCGACAGCGGTTCCAAGATTGCGTTCAAGTTAAAAAGGCGTGTCTTTTCATCTAGCACTACGTTTCTAGATTGTATCCTGAACGTATTATTCACGTAGCCAATACCGATATTAGAGCCATCCAATTTTTCGGTAGCGATTAAAGGTATGCCCGAATAAATTTGGCTTGTGATCTCGTGGTACTTGATAAGGGCCATCGTAAATAGATTAGAAACAGGACTAAATAACGTATTGTCTGGTCAGACTAGAAAATATCTAATAAGCTATTTCAATGAGGCAAGAGATGAAGACAGAATGAATGTAGCTTGAGTACGGAGCCGCTATTTATACTAAATATAAATCAACTAATCAACAAACCAACTGAAAAAAAAAAAAAAAAAAAATTTTTTTTTTTTTTTTTTTTTTTTTTTTTTAAAGGTTGGTTGGTTTCTAAAGTTATATTTCTAAAGTTATATTTCTAAGTTGGCTGCTACAGTTATATTTCTAAGTTGGCCATTAAAGCTATATTTCTCAGTTGGCTGCTAAAGCTATATTTCTTTAGCCAATCATTGTAGATGGCGCTGCAGTCTATATATAGTATATATATATAGTATATCTATTAGGGTGGGTGGGAGTGGAATTTATTTCTTCTACTGTACGGTCATGCATAAACTCGCTCCTGATGTCTAAACCCACTTCCTTTAAAATAGGGTGAAATAGCATCATTTATACAATATTGGCTTTGAAAGCAAGACTTTTGTCTGACAAATTACAAAATACTGCAGGTTTTCATGAAATCAGAATAGATCATAGGCTTTTATAGAAAAATCTAACTCTCTAGTGTCCATCTTGCTGAAAACACATTACGAGACATACTGACTAGACGACCGTTGCTGGCAAATGTCGAGACACAATGAGAGTGTAGTCATGTTAGCCATAGTAAATATAGACAAGCTTCAAGGGTGGGCGTGGCACCTGAAAAAAATTTTTTTTTTTTTTTTTTTTCAAGGTTGGTTGATTGGTTGATTACATTCTCTATATATAGTATCGCTGACGTGCCACTTCATCAGTCTATCTCAATCTTTGCCAGCAACGGTTCTAATCTGTTTCAAATTTAATGGCAGGATATTATGTAACCATAAACAGGACGCGATAAAGTTATTTATAGCTGTCCTCGCCGATAGCAACAGGACATCCTCTGCAAACGATAATCTAAAAGGTCATCCGGTCGAGCCTTATCAGATGTCATGCATTCGCTCGCCAGAGTATAAATACCGGCCTCTCGCCTCAGCTTATTCATTCTGACCCTCTGCTTTTTGAAATGGCCACTCTTTCCTTTGACTCTCTGACGGATGAACGAGTTGATTGCGACTATGTCATAATACCAAATTGGCAAGTATTGAACACCCCTCGCGTCTCTTGTGAGCTTATATGTAATTACGATCGTTCTATGAATATGCCAGCTCCAGCTATCATTCCCAAACCTAAGCCAGCTCCAGCTATCATTCCCACACCTAAGCCAGGTCCAGCTATCATTCCCACACCTAAGCCAGCTTCAGCTATCATTCAAAAACCAGCACCAGCACTTAAACCAACCCCAGTTCTCATTTCCACACCTAAGCCTGATCCAGTTCCCACACCTAAGCCTGCTCCAGCCCCAACTTCAATTTCCATAGCCAATTCAGAAAAGATTTATTTGAAAGTGCCAAACCTATTAAGCCCGCTACCAAAATCTCCAATTTCAGAAGACCCGTCCAACGTAACAACTTATCGTGCCTGGAAGCCTCCACCGAAGATAGATTTCGTGGTACGGCCTAAATTAAAAACTGCTGGCTTTGAAGATCCAAGAATTCGAAGACGGCAGGGCATAGTCGTTCTCAAGTCGGACGTCGATCTGAGAGATGGCAAATGTTACAGCTTCATACAAACAGAGGTCAGGAAAAATTACTGTTGGGTTTAAACCCAAACGATTTATAAAAAAATCGGGTCGAACGAAGTGTCTCATGGCAGATTACTGTATTTGACACTTCGTTCGACCCGTTTTTTTGTAACAATTATATTGCCAATATTGGATGCGTTTAAGATTTTGACTTAAGATTTTCAACGGATCCCGTATATATAAATGAAGTCTTGTAACAATACATATGTATATATAGACAATTATCAACCAACTTTGAAAAAAATCGAGATTGGTGAAATATGGCAAAGTCCAAAAAAAATATTATTTTGAAAAAAATTATAAAAATCAAACAATATAAAAGTCAAAAAATAAAACTTAGAAAAAATTTTGAAAAAAAATAAACTTAGAAAAAATTTTGAAAAAAATAAACTTGGAAAAAATTTCACCAATCTCGAAATTTTTTCTAAGTCCAAAAAAATATTATTTTGAAAAAAATTATAAAAATCAAATAATATAAAAGTCGAAAAATAAAACTTAGAAAAAATTTTGAAAAAAATAAACTTAGAAAAAATTTCGAGATTGCTGAAATATGGCAAAGTCCAAAAGAATATTAGCTTGAAAAAAAATGAGAAAATGTAAAGTCAGCCATGGTTTATATAGCCATGCCACGCCCACTAAAAAAAAAAAAAAAAAAAAAAAAATTTTTTTTTTTTTTTTTTTTTTTAGATTTTATATTTTTTGATGCCACGCCCACACACAAAAATATATAATATAAGCTCTAAAAAAAAGACTATATAAGCTCTGCCATTCTATTGAACTGCCATTCTCTCTTCGGAGCTTGGTCTGTCAACATGTTAAAAAAATGGCTCTCGAAATTTTTTCTAAGTCCAAAAAAAATATTATTTTGAAAAAAATTATAAAAATTAAACAATATAAAAGTCGAAAAATAAAACTTTGAAAAAAATTTGAAAAAAAATAAACTTAGAAAAAATTTTGAAAAAAAAATAAACTTAGAAAAAATTTCACCAATCTCGAAATTTTTGCTGAAATATGGCAAAGTCCAAAAGAATATTATCTTGAAAAAAAAATGAGAAAATGTAAAATCAGCCATGGTTTATATAGCCATGCCACGCCCACTAAAAAAAAAAAAAAAATTTTTTTTTTTTTTTTTTTCAAGGTTGGTTAATTGGTTGATTGACTCTAGCTAACCTATATATATATCATGCTAAAGTATATACACTATCATTGTCCAGCAATGCTTATCTGTTTCAGCGTCTATAAAAATCTTTACTGCATCCGTGTCATAGCAAATGAGTTATACAATATCCTGTTTCAGCGACATCTATAATAAGTCATCCTGTTTTCGTAGAAACTGACTTATGCAATATCCTGTCTTCAGATTGACAATATCCTGTTTCCGCGGTCATCTATAAATAGCCTTATCTTATCGTAGAAACTGACTTATGCAATCCTTCGGATCGACTATATAAGCTCTGACATTTGATCGAATAGCCATTCTCTCTTCGGAGCTTTGAACTGCCAAAATGTATAAAAATCAATGCTCTCTGAAGAAGCTTAAAGCGGTAAACTCGCTGCGAAACCGTTTTGGGGGTATCGAGCTGTTTCCCAAAAACCTTTCGCCTACCGTTAAAAGATTGGAAGAGTATCCACACTTCCAAACCATGATCGGTGAAGGTAAGATTTGTGTATTCTGTCTCTACATGACGTCCAATTTGAAGATTGAATTCAAAAAACGTACTCTGACGGACAAGATAACAAATACGATTCCAACAATAGGCAGAGAGGCCAAGACAAACTATCCGCTGAGACCTCAGGAAATTAAATGGAGCACTCTGATGAACCGATATAAAAGACCCCCCAGCGAAGCCAACAGAACCAACGCCGACGTGAGAATTGGTTTCAAGTGCCCCAACAATCAGTTTCTTGTAAAGTCCTATTTTACATTTGGTCAGCGAACCGTCGGACAAGGATGCGCCCATATCATACAGACGTTGAACGTGCCATTCCTGTTCTTTGTGAGGCCCCCTGGCGAGAAACGAGTGAGAGCGGACAGCAGATACTTTGCTGGCGACAAGCTCCATTACTACGATCGTTTCATACTGATTGCCGACTCCAGTTACAAGGTGCCTGCTGGGACCACCTACATTCTGTTTACAACTCAAAAAAACTTTTTCAGTTTGGACATTGTGCCAGAGAGTTTAGAGTTGGGTTTCAAAACCAAAAATCCTTTGGTAGAACGCATAACAAAAATAGATGGAATGTACGACGAATCCGTACCAACGCCCATGATACAGCATATAGATGATGAAGACGACTCCCCCGTAGAAATGAATATTGAAGTCGCCAGAATCACTTCTAAATATTTTGATAAGCCAACATCTCCAATCTCAGAGTCATCCCAAGAGCCAGAGATTTATTTTCCGGAGTCATCTCAAGAGTCATCTCAAGAGCCAGAGATTTATCTGCCAACTCCTGTGGACAGAAGAACAATAATTATAACAACAAACTTTGCAGCCCAATACAAGTCTCTGACTTTTAAAAACTGGAAAGACTTGACAGATCGCCCCGACAATAACTTCGTACGCCCCTACGGACCAGATCTACCTGGACTTGACCTGAGAATTAAATCCGTAAAACGGAAGGCTGAAACGATTCCCAAGAGTGCCAAGAAACATAAGCCATCTTTCAAGGAGGCGGCCACAAATACAGAGCCAGTGTTTAAATGCCCCGTTGCACCTGAGCCAGTTTTTAAACGTCCAGCGCCCATTGAAGATCCTGAGATATGTCCAGAGCCCATTGAAAGTCCTGAGATATGTCCAGAGCCCATTGAAAGTCCTGAGATATGTCCAGAGCCCATTGAAGATCCTGAACCCATTGAAAATCCTGAGATATGTCCAGCTCCCATTGAAAATCCAGAATATTTTTATGGATGGCCTACTATTGAAAGGTCAGAGATACAAACTGAACTGGATGAGCTTGATAATATTCTATGCACGCCTTTATCCATGCCAGCGGATACGCTAGACTCGTTGATGGACGATCTTATGACGCCATCAACTATACAGTATACGATGGAACCGCTGGAGACTCAGTTCAAAATGCCAGGATTTGAACTGCCAGATTTCATGTAAATATAAAAATATGTAAAAATTTAAAAAAAAATTGGGTCAAACGAGGCTTCCTCATGTTTAGATTTGTCATTATGACCTATCTTTACGATGGAAGCCTCGTTTGACCCATTTTTTTTAAAATCAAAATGCTACCAATATTGGTATTGAAAAAAAATAACTTGTAAAATTTATCAGAACAATAAAAAAATTGGGTCAAACGAGACTTCCTCATGTTTAGATTTGTCATTATGACTTATCTTTACAATGGAAGCCTCGTTTGACCCACTTTTTTAAAATCATAATGCTACCAATATTGGATTTGTAAAAATAATAACTTGTAAATTTTATCAGATTAATTAGAAAGTGACACATGACAATACTTTATAAAAGTCCATCTAAGTCACATTAAAATCAACCAACCAACCAACCTTGAAAAAAAAAAAAAAAAAAAAAATTTTTTTTTTTTTTCAAGGTTGGTTGGTTGGTTGATATATATTTGTTTCCTCGTTCATCACTTTTCATTTATCAAGATTAACTTTTCAATTTAATCCTAGCCTTGTTCATGTTTTTATCCAAAGGCTAAGTTTCAAAGCCTCATTTTAAATGAAACCTGTTAATTTTGATCATGTCTATCTTAAACGTGGATCGCTTGGCCATCCAAACTACAAATTTGGCAAGACAATAAAGAGTGTAGTCTTATGCTGTTATAGTGAAACTGGCTGAGACAGCGACACTATAATTGACATACGAATTCAGACTACAAACTTGTCAAGACAATAAAGAGCGTAGTCTCGTGCCGATATAGTGAAACTCGCTGAGACAGCGACACTATAACTGACATACAAATTCCAGACTACAAACTTGGCAATACAATAAAGAGTGTAGTCTTATGCTGATATAGTGAAACTCGCTGAGACAGCGACACTATAATTGACATACTAATTCAGACTACAAACTTGTCAAGACAATAAAGAGCGTAGTCTCGTGCCGATATAGTGAAACTCGCTGAGACAGCGACACTATAATTGACATACGAATTCAGACTACAAAAATATAATCACTTAAATTAAAAGATGTTTTACAGTAATTTCTGAGTATACAAGTATATATATATATATATAATTATTATTATTATTATTATTATTATTATTATTATTATTATTATTTTTTTTTTTTTTAAGAGTATTTGTATTTAAAATTTTAATATTATATAATATACTAAGAGTATTATAAGCCACACACATTCTACCTATAATTGAGTATGAAATAAAATATTTTTTTATCTGTATTTAAACATGCAGACATTTCCGCAATATTAAAATTTTAAATACAAACACTCTTAAAAAAATAATAATAATAATAATAATAATAATTATATATATATATATATATATACTTGTATACTCAGAAATTACTGTAAAACATCTTTTAATTTAAGTGATTATATTTTTGTAGTCTGAATTCGTATGTCAATTATAGTGTCGCTGTCTCAGCGAGTTTCACTATATCGGCACGAGACTACGCTCTTTATTGTCTTGACAAGTTTGTAGTCTGAATTAGTATGTCAATTATAGTGTCGCTGTCTCAGCGAGTTTCACTATATCAGCATAAGACTACACTCTTTATTGTATTGCCAAGTTTGTAGTCTGGAATTTGTATGTCAGTTATAGTGTCGCTGTCTCAGCGAGTTTCACTATATCGGCACGAGACTACGCTCTTTATTGTCTTGACAAGTTTGTAGTCTGAATTCGTATGTCAATTATAGTGTCGCTGTCTCAGCCAGTTTCACTATATCAGCATAAGACTACACTCTTTATTGTCTTGCCAAGTTTGTAGTTTGGATGGCCAAGCGATCCACGTTTAAGATAGACATGATCAAAATTAACAGGCTTCATTTAAAATGAGGCGTTGAAACTTAGCCTTTGGATAAAAACATGAACAAGGCTAGGATTAAATTGAAAAGTTAATCTTGATAAATGAAAAGTGATGAACGAGGAAACAAATATATATCAACCAACCAACCAACCTTGAAAAAAAAAAAATTTTTTTTTTTTTTTTTTTTTCAAGGTTGGTTGGTTGGTTGATTTTAATGTGACTTAGATGGACTTTTATAAAGTATTGTCATGTGTCACTTTCTAATTAATCTGATAAAATTTACAAGTTATTATTTTTACAAATCCAATATTGGTAGCATTATGATTTAAAAAAAGTGGGTCAAACGAGGCTTCCATTGTAAAGATAAGTCATAATGACAAATCTAAACATGAGGCAGTCTCGTTTGACCCAATTTTTTTATTGTTCTGATAAATTTTACAAGTTATTTTTTTTCAATACCAATATTGGTAGCATTTTGATTTAAAAAAAAATGGGTCAAACGAGGCTTCCATCGTAAAGATAGGTCATAATGACAAATCTAAACATGAGGAAACCTCGTTTGACCCAATTTTTTTTTAAATTTCTACATATTTTTATATTTACATGAAATCTGGCAGTTCAAATCCTGGCATTTTGAACTGAGTCTCCAGCGGTTCCATCGTATACTGTATAGTTGATGGCGTCATAAGATCGTCCATCAACGAGTCTAGCGTATCCGCTGGCATGGATAAAGGCGTGCATAGAATATTATCAAGCTCATCCAGTTCAGTTTGTATCTCTGACCTTTCAATAGTAGGCCATCCATAAAAATATTCTGGATTTTCAATGGGAGCTGGACATATCTCAGGATTTTCAATGGGTTCAGGATCTTCAATGGGCTCTGGACATATCTCAGGATTTTCAATGGGGCATATCTCAGGACTTTCAATGGGTTCAGGATCTTCAACGGGCTCTGGACATATCTCAGGACTTTCAATGGGCTCTGGACATATCTCAGGATCTTCAATGGGCGCTGGACGTTTAAAAACTGGCTCAGGTGCAACGGGGCATTTAAACACTGGCTCTGTATTTGTGGCCGCCTCCTTGAAAGATGGCTTATGTTTCTTGGCACTCTTGGGAATCGTTTCAGCCTTCCGTTTTACGGATTTAATTCTCAGGTCAAGTCCAGGTAGATCTGGTCCGTAGGGGCGTACGAAGTTATTGTCGGGGCGATCTGTCAAGTCTTTCCAGTTTTTAAAAGTCAGAGACTTGTATTGGGCTGCAAAGTTTGTTGTTATAATTATTGTTCTTCTGTCCACAGGAGTTGGCAGATAAATCTCTGGCTCTTGAGATGACTCTTGAGATGACTCCGGAAAATAAATCTCTGGCTCTTGGGATGACTCTGAGATTGGAGATGTTGGCTTATCAAAATATTTAGAAGTGATTCTGGCGACTTCAATATTCATTTCTACGGGGGAGTCGTCTTCATCATCTATATGCTGTATCATGGGCGTTGGTACGGATTCGTCGTACATTCCATCTATTTTTGTTATGCGTTCTACCAAAGGATTTTTGGTTTTGAAACCCAACTCTAAACTCTCTGGCACAATGTCCAAACTGAAAAAGTTTTTTTGAGTTGTAAACAGAATGTAGGTGGTCCCAGCAGGCACCTTGTAACTGGAGTCGGCAATCAGTATGAAACGATCGTAGTAATGGAGCTTGTCGCCAGCAAAGTATCTGCTGTCCGCTCTCACTCGTTTCTCGCCAGGGGGCCTCACAAAGAACAGGAATGGCACGTTCAACGTCTGTATGATATGGGCGCATCCTTGTCCGACGGTTCGCTGACCAAATGTAAAATAGGACTTTACAAGAAACTGATTGTTGGGGCACTTGAAACCAATTCTCACGTCGGCGTTGGTTCTGTTGGCTTCGCTGGGGGGTCTTTTATATCGGTTCATCAGAGTGCTCCATTTAATTTCCTGAGGTCTCAGCGGATAGTTTGTCTTGGCCTCTCTGCCTATTGTTGGAATCGTATTTGTTATCTTGTCCGTCAGAGTACGTTTTTTGAATTCAATCTTCAAATTGGACGTCATGTAGAGACAGAATACACAAATCTTACCTTCACCGATCATGGTTTGGAAGTGTGGATACTCTTCCAATCTTTTAACGGTAGGCGAAAGGTTTTTGGGAAACAGCTCGATAACCCCAAAACGGTTTCGCAGCGAGTTTACCGCTTTAAGCTTCTTCAGAGAGCATTGATTTTTATACATTTTGGCAGTTCAAAGCTCCGAAGAGAGAATGGCTATTCGATCAAATGTCAGAGCTTATATAGTCGATCCGAAGGATTGCATAAGTCAGTTTCTACGATAAGATAAGGCTATTTATAGATGACCGCGGAAACAGGATATTGTCAATCTGAAGACAGGATATTGCATAAGTCAGTTTCTACGAAAACAGGATGACTTATTATAGATGTCGCTGAAACAGGATATTGTATAACTCATTTGCTATGACACGGATGCAGTAAAGATTTTTATAGACGCTGAAACAGATAAGCATTGCTGGACAATGATAGTGTATATACTTTAGCATGATATATATAGGTTAGCTAGAGTCAATCAACCAATTAACCAACCTTGAAAAAAAAAAAAAAAAAAAAAAAAATTTTTTTTTTTTTTTTTTTTTTAGTGGGCGTGGCATGGCTATATAAACCATGGCTGATTTTACATTTTCTCATTTTTTTTTCAAGATAATATTCTTTTGGACTTTGCCATATTTCAGCAAAAATTTCGAGATTGGTGAAATTTTTTCTAAGTTTATTTTTTTCAAATTTTTTTCTAAGTTTATTTTTTTCAAAATTTTTTCCAAGTTTTATTTTTCGACTTTTATATTGTTTGATTTTTATAATTTTTTTCAAAATATTTTTTTTTGGTCTTAGAAAAAATTTCGAGATTGGTGAAATTTTTTCTAAGTTTATTTTTTTTCAAATTTTTTCAAATTTTTTTTTTCGACGTTTATATTGTTTGATTTTTATAATTTTTTCAAAATAATATTTTTTTTGGACTTAGAAAAAATTTCGAGAGCCATTTTTTTAACATGTTGACAGACCAAGCTCCGAAGAGAGAATGGCAGTTCAATAGAATGGCAGAGCTTATATAGTCTTTTTTTTAGAGCTTATATTATATATTTTTGTGTGTGGGCGTGGCATCAAAAAATATAAAATCTAAAAAAAAAAAAAAAAAAAAAAAAAAATTTTTTTTTTTTTTAGTGGGCGTGGCATGGCTATATAAACCATGGCTGATTTTACATTTTCTCATTCTTTTTCAAGCTAATATTCTTTTGGACTTTGCCATATTTCAGCAATCTCGAAATTTTTTCTAAGTTTATTTTTTTCAAAATTTTTTCTAAGTTTTATTTTTCGACTTTTATATTATTTGATTTTTATAATTTTTTTCAAAATAATATTTTTTTGGACTTAGAAAAAATTTCGAGATTGGTGAAATTTTTTCTAAGTTTATTTTTTTCAAAATTTTTTCTAAGTTTATTTTTTTCAAAATTTTTTCTAAGTTTTATTTTTTGACTTTTATATTGTTTGATTTTTATAATTTTTTTCAAAATAATATTTTTTTTGGACTTAGAAAAAATTTCGAGATTGGTGAAATTTTTTCTAAGTTTATTTTTTTCAAAATTTTTTCTAAGTTTATTTTTTTTAAAATTTTTTCTAAGTTTTATTTTTCGACTTTTATATTGTTTGATTTTATAATTTTTTTCAAAATAATATTTTTTTTTGGACTTTGCCATATTTCACCAATCTCGATTTTTTTCAAAGTTGGTTGATAATTGTCTATATATACATATGTATTGTTACAAGACTTCATTTATATATACGGGATCCGTTGAAAATCTTAAGTCAAAATCTTAAACGCATCCAATATTGGCAATATAATTGTTACAAAAAAACGGGTCGAACGAAGTGTCAAATACAGTAATCTGCCATGAGACACTTCGTTCGACCCGATTTTTTTATAAATCGTTTGGGTTTAAACCCAACAGTAATTTTTCCTGACCTCTGTTTGTATGAAGCTGTAACATTTGCCATCTCTCAGATCGACGTCCGACTTGAGAACGACTATGCCCTGCCGTCTTCGAATTCTTGGATCTTCAAAGCCAGCAGTTTTTAATTTAGGCCGTACCACAAAATCTATCTTCGGTGGAGGCTTCCAGGCACGATAAGTTGTTACGTTGGACGGGTCTTCTGAAACTGGAGATTTTGGTAGCGGGCTTAATAGGTTTGGCACTTTCAAATAAATCTTTTCTGAATTGGCTATGGAAATTGAAGTTGGGGCTGGAGCAGGCTTAGGTGTGGGAACTGGATCAGGCTTAGGTGTGGGAACTGGATCAGGCTTAGGTATGGAAATGAGAACTGGGGTTGGTTTAAGTGCTGGTGTTGGTTTTTGAATGATAGCTGAAGCTGGCGTAGGTGTGGGAATGATAGCTGGACCTGGCTTAGGTGTGGGAATGATAGCTGGAGCTGGCTTAGGTTTGGGAATGATAGCTGGAGCTGGCATATTCATAGAACGATCGTAATTACATATAAGCTCACAAGAGACGCGAGGGGTGTTCAATACTTGCCAATTTGGTATTATGACATAGTCGCAATCAACTCGTTCATCCGTCAGAGAGTCAAAGGAAAGAGTGGCCATTTCAAAAAGCAGAGGGTCAGAATGAATAAGCTGAGGCGAGAGGCCGGTATTTATACTCTGGCGAGCGAATGCATGACATCTGATAAGGCTCGACCGGATGACCTTTTAGATTATCATTTGCAGAGGATGTCCTGTCGCTATCGGCGAGGACAGCTATAAATAACTTTATCGCGTCCTGTTTATGGTTACATAATATCCTGCCATTAAATTTGAAACAGATTAGAACCGTTGCTGGCAAAGATTGAGATAGACTGATGAAGTGGCACGTCAGCGATACTATATATAGAGAATGTAATCAACCAATCAACCAACCTTGAAAAAAAAAAAAATTTTTTTTTTTTTTTCAGGTGCCACGCCCACCCTTGAAGCTTGTCTATATTTACTATGGCTAACATGACTACACTCTCATTGTGTCTCGACATTTGCCAGCAACGGTCGTCTAGTCAGTATGTCTCGTAATGTGTTTTCAGCAAGATGGACACTAGAGAGTTAGATTTTTCTATAAAAGCCTATGATCTATTCTGATTTCATGAAAACCTGCAGTATTTTGTAATTTGTCAGACAAAAGTCTTGCTTTCAAAGCCAATATTGTATAAATGATGCTATTTCACCCTATTTTAAAGGAAGTGGGTTTAGACATCAGGAGCGAGTTTATGCATGACCGTACAGTAGAAGAAATAAATTCCACTCCCACCCACCCTAATAGATATACTATATATATATACTATATATAGACTGCAGCGCCATCTACAATGATTGGCTAAAGAAATATAGCTTTAGCAGCCAACTGAGAAATATAGCTTTAATGGCCAACTTAGAAATATAACTGTAGCAGCCAACTTAGAAATATAACTTTAGAAATATAACTTTAGAAACCAACCAACCTTTAAAAAAAAAAAAAAAAAAAAAAAAAAAAAAAAATTTTTTTTTTTTTTCAGTTGGTTTGTTGATTAGTTGATTTATATTTAGTATAAATAGCGGCTCCGTACTCAAGCTACATTCATTCTGTCTTCATCTCTTGCCTCATTGAAATAGCTTATTAGATATTTTCTAGTCTGACCAGACAATACGTTATTTAGTCCTGTTTCTAATCTATTTACGATGGCCCTTATCAAGTACCACGAGATCACAAGCCAAATTTATTCGGGCATACCTTTAATCGCTACCGAAAAATTGGATGGCTCTAATATCGGTATTGGCTACGTGAAGAATACGTTCAGGATACAATCTAGAAACGTAGTGCTAGATGAAAAGACACGCCTTTTTAACTTGAACGCAATCTTGGAACCGCTGTCGGAAAAGGTACGGCTTATCAAAGACATTTTACATGACAATTTTATCATTTATGGAGTATTCGGAAGCCACATGAAGAGAATAACCTATCGTGATTTTGAATCCGAAGCCGTATTCGGTAGCAATACTGTCTTTTTTCGGGCCTTCGACATCTACCAACTGGATTCAGATACGTTTATGAAGTATAGCGATGCCGTGAACATTTTCCAGCGAGTGAAGCTACCCCACGTACCCATCTTAGATTTAGATTACCAAACGATAGGGGATCTGTACGAAAAAGTTGAAACGTATCCCAGCGCTTATGCAGAGTGTCCGCTAGAAGGATTCGTCATGAAGGCCGACGCCGAAGAATCTCCACGCTCTAGGAAAATTTTTAAGGTTAAGCGTAAACAGTTCAACGAACAAGCTCTGAACAAGTACAAGATCAAAAATTATGTAAATTATAATAGATACCTATCTGCGTACTCCAAAATCGGCGAAGACTTTGAAAAAATCAAAGAAGAAATGGTGAGCGATTCGCTAAGAGATATCATGTCAGTCTATGAGAAGGACGAAGGTTGTAGCTACGACTTGAACAAGATTCGTACAGAGATTGAAAACGAGGCGGATAAGCTTATAAAGAAGTTTTCTGGACCAGTTATCAAAGATGATAACTAAATAAACAACTAACTTTAAAAAAAAAAAAAAAAAAAAAAAAAAAATTTTTTTTTTTTTTTTTTTTTTTTTTTACATGCCACGCCCACTCATGGATATTCTATATAAATAGTGGTTCCGTACTCAAGCTACCATCATTCTGTCCATTCTAGTTGCCTCTGTTTATTGAAAGATCATAGCGCAATCATGTATCTGAAAATTTGTTTTGATACCAAGCCTGCACTCATCGCCGCTACTGTTGGTAGAGATGTTTATTTCATAGCCGTCGAAGTTGGCAAATATCTAGGCTATGCGTCACCTTACAACTTTGCACATCGATATTCCAACAAGGATCTGGCTGATCTATATCCTAATGCACAACGCTTGAACATGAGTTCCAGGCGCGTGTTTGATTTCAACGATATGCTTCACGTACTTGTGAAGACGCACCGAATGCCTATCGAGGAGATATGCCGTATCCAGAAACTGTGGACCGATGGCCAGGTAACCTCTACGTATCCCAGCATTATACCGTTCAGCAGAAGGATGGCCTTTGAAATCACAGTTCGAAACGAAGGCGAGATGAATTTACAAGATTGGCTTAAAGGGTATTACGAATACTCGAGGGCAGTCTGCGAACAACATACGAATATCTACGCACCCCCGTCGGTAGAATCCAGGTATGGGGATACTGAAGAAGAGAAACCTAGCAACTTTTCCATGCGTGTGAGAGCTGAAGGTATATGGTCTGTCAAATCGGGCGACATGCTTCAAGAATTGACTGCTACGGTTAAGAGAAAGTTTGAGGAAATAGAGAAAGACTATGTAGTTGACGAAAAAGACAGAGCGTATGAGTTGACCGTCAAGCTGGCTCGTAGAGAGATAGTTTAATTATGTTAAACTACCAACTAAGGTTTGTAAAAAAATGTTTGTAAAAAAAAATCTTTGAGTTAATCAACCAATCAACCAACCTTAAAAAAAGAAAAAATTTTTTTTTTTTTTTTTTTTTTTTCAAGGATGGTTGGTTTTAATTCCTATATAAATGATGGTTAGCGACCATCATTGTATTCTTTGGCACCCATCTGCACAATACATATATTTTTCAGAGTCGATAATATTTTCATACATGTAATTGTAAAGTCTGAACTTAAATTTTTACGTCTTAATTATTTTTTTATGCTGATAATCTCTTCAATACTAGCTTAATACATGTAATTGTAAAGTCTCAACTTAAACGTCTTAGTTATTTTTTTTATGCTGATAATCTCTTCAATACTAGCTTAATAGATTTTTTTTATAAATACTTAAATTAAGCCCCCTTAGCACTAAAGTCTTAAATTAAACCCGTCCAATGTTGGCACTATATCTATCGCAAAAAAATGGGTCGAACGAGGTGTCAAAGACAGAAATTCTGCCATGAGACACCTCGTTCGACCCATTTTTTTACTCTCATTTTAAAGATTAGCATAAGCTCTCTATGGGTTGCTCATTAGATAGCCTCCTGATGGTCATCTTCAACAGTCCGGTCATTTGAGATTTGTATAATTCATAATCCTCATACTCAAGCTCAAAAAATTTCCTCACCTGTAGTTGGTATGCGGCAAGGAAGTCTTCGAACTTGGTATGGGACCTTTCAACAAATCGAACACCTATAGCTTTCACGAAGCTGAGCTTCATGTTAGCCTGGTATTTCACCATGGCCGAACCATCGAACATTTCATCAAATTCCTGTTCGCCCATGAACCCTTTCAAATGATGTTTGGCTTCGCTAATGGAGAAGATTCTCGTCTTAGCGAGCCATTTAGGTAAATCGATCTTAGGGTCCATCACGTCACGGACGGTGAGGCCTGCATATTTTTCGGCAAAATGAAGATCTAGAGGGTGCCTCGAATAAATAGCCAGGTCCTCAGCCCGGACAAACAGGGTGCCATCAGTGGCCATTAGGCATTTAAAGGCAACGCCATAAGCATAATTTTTTACATGAAAAAACATGACTGACAGAGAGCTAATGTATCTAAGCAGCTAGTAGAGAGATCGACTAGCAATTGAAGAGCTCTCGCTGGACACTCGTATATATACCCGGTCTTATCAACAGATCTGATTGTAATTTTCTACGTTATCAAGAGGAAAGGCTTGCATAATATCCTGTTTCTCGAGCAATCTGATTATAACCGGGCTTCCTGAGGACCCTGTCAATAGTTCTGGGAAAATCTTTTTATAGAGATCTGATTGTAACCGGGCTTCCTGAGGAAAGGCTTACATAATATCCTGTCAACACTTCTCGAAAAATCTTTTTATAGAGATCTGATTGTAATTTTAACCGAAGCCGCTTATCAAGCATCCTGTCAATAGTTTCTCAAAAATCTTTTTATAGAGATCAGATCATAATAACTGGCTTGGCTACACTTAGCCTTTAAAAATTTTAAATTTTACATATAAATTTTAAATGAAAAAATTAAATTTTTAAACTCAGATCCCTTAAATTTAGCTATCGATATTTTACCAAGATTCATATTTATCTTATAGCTAAGCCATATCCCTTGAAAATTACAATCGGTACGCATTCAATGTTGGCTTGGCTACACTTAGTCTTTAAAAATTTTAAATTTTACACGAAAAAATGTAAATTTTAAACGAAAAAAATTAAATTTTTAAACTCAGATCCCTTAAATTTAGCTATCGAATCTGTATATTTTACCAAGTTTCATATTTATCTTATAGCTAAGCCATATCCCTTGAAAATTAGAGATCAGATTGTAATGACTGCCACACTTAGTCTTTAAAAATTTTAAATTTTACACAGTAAATTTTAAACGAAACAATTAAATTTTTAAACTCAGATACCTTAAATTTGTCTATAGATATTTTATCAAAATTATCTTATAGCTAAGCCATATCCCTTGAAAATTACAAGTTCAAATCGGTACGCATCCAATGTTGGCACTCTATCTATCGCAAAAAAATGGGCCGAGCGAAGCCTCAATGACAATGTCATGAGAGGCTTCGCTCGACCCATTTTTTTGCACCTCGTCCTGATCTTAAGACGAGGATTTATAGAAGTAGGGCTTGTTTCCCACCAAAACTTTTATTTTTCGGGGGAAATAGCCTAGCTCCAAGTCCCCATATCGTTCGCCAAAGACATAGGTGTCCATGGGTACCGTTGCCAGGTACTCCTCCATGACAATCTTTAGATCGGCCAAGAAACTCTCCATTGTGGCATTGGATGAGGTTATGGCTGCGAGCTTAACCTGGACAGGCCGCCTCAGGTTCAAGCTGCATTCGATGGGCGTAAGAATTTCAATCGGCCCCTGAAATAAGGAATCAAACTCTCCTGGATGCATATCCATCAATATTTTTGCATCCTCCAGTCCAAAGACGCATGTCTTGGCTAAAGACGGGGGTAGTTTCAAGCCCTCAGGAGCAATGTCCGTTACTGTTATATGGCACAAGTGCACCACTCTATTGGGGTTTTCATACCCCATGTAATAGGCCACGTCTCGAAATTTGGTGAAAATTTGGTTGTCAAATGACAAAAAGCATGTCAATTTAACATTCAGTTCGTCAGACAATATTTGGAAAATCATTTTGGAGAGACTAGCTCAGAATGAAATGTCTCGTCCAGCAGCCTGTATATATACTCAGGGGCGTAGCTTGAGGGGGGGAGGGGGGGGGAGTCTCCCCCCCAATGTTTTAAAAAATAGGGCGGCATATTGAAGTTTCTGGGGGCGCTGTTTTGCGACTTAAAGTTCATTTGAAAGTGGATCATAATTTTGTTAATTACCGTTATTTAACAAAAACACTTAAGAGTTTTATGTATCACAAGCTGACCAACTGGTTCACCGACCAGCAAAAAAGTTGTGTCTGACTGTGTCTGCGGCGCCCTCTAAACTAGTTAGACGCCTAAAACAGCCTGTTTTCCTATCGTGCAAACGACCCTTGAAAATTCTCATTGTATTCATGATGCTTAAAAAAATCTGATCATAAGGAATTCCTGCTTGGGGTCGCCTATGGCATGAGTTCCCGTTTTGTTCACTTACAATAGCCTGTTCGCTTACCGTACAAAAGACAGTTGAAAATTCTAATCGTATTCGGGACACTTTAAGAGTAGCAAACTCCAGCTGAACGGCGCCCTTACCTGTTCAGGCACCTTCAAAGGCAAAATGAGGTTTCTGGGGCGCTGGTTTGCGCCTTGAAGTTCATTTGAAAGTGGATCATAATTTTGTTGATTATCGTTAGTTACCAAAAACACTTAAGATTTTTATGCATCAGAAGCTTCCTTCGGCAACCAACTGGTTCACCGACCAGCAAAAAAAAGTTCGCATTAAAATGTCTGACTGTAGCAAACTCCCGTTAGGTGGCGCCCTCTTAACTAATTAGACGCCTAAAACAGCCTTTTTAAACGTGTATAACAACCAATTTTCCTACTGTGCAAATTATCTTTGAAAATTCTCTTCGTTATCACGACCCTTAAAAAAATCTGATTATAACAAATTCCTGTTTGGGGGCGCCTATGGCATGATTTCCCATTTCAAACACTTACAATAGTCTGTTGGTCAGAGGTCCACCACTGACAAGACTGTAAAGATAGCTGTTTCTACTTCTTAGTGGTGTTTATTGTTTTGCTGTGCACAATTGCCCAGAGTGTATGCCAGCAAAGACCATTCTCAGTACCTCTAAGTTGGTCTGACTAGAAACGTTATTGAATAACGGCTAAATCTGAGAAATTGTAAAGCAACATTTTGCTCAGTTATATTATTATTATTATTATATTACTGTTATTGTAGTGTTTTGTTCCAGCTCGACATAAAATGTCGGAGACTGGAGATGAAACCAAGATGGGAGATATCAGTATGGTTTCGGAGGAGACTGAAGGGTTTATTGCCAGGGCATTAACCCTTCAAGAAGAATTATTTAGTTTGTTTATAAAGAAAGAAATAAAGAAAGAATTGAGTGAAAACCTGAGATCTAAACTGCAAGATCTTGTTAGAATTGTAATAGATCAATCTAACATAATATCCCACATGACGGGTATTATGGGTGAAAAGGACAAGCAGATAGCTAGTAAACAATACAGTGATGCTGTCAAAAAAGCTCCATTACCGTCCAGAATAGAGAGAGCAAGAAGTCGGTCTCGGACTAGGAAGACTTATGCAGTTAAGATTCTTCCTCCGGACAAAACTTCTAAATCAGCGGATACTATTAAAACGATCAAAAAGTCTATTGATTCATCACAGTTGAAGGTAGGAGTGAATGCCATTAGAAATATCTCTAATGGGGGTGTTATTATTGAGGTGGCCCAGAAGGAGGACATAGATGTCCTTATAAAAGAATTCAAAGAAAAAGATGTGTTGAAAAGTTTTGATGCAGTTGAGTTGAAAAAACGTCATCCACAAATTATTATATTTGGTGTTGATGAAGATGTAGACGAAAAGCAATTATTAGAAGAGATCATGCAGAACAACCAAATCAAGTTTCCAGATGACTTAAAAGTAAAATATAAATATAAAGGTAGAGGTGGGTTAAATTGGGTTATGGCTCTTAACCCAGTAGATTACACTGAGATTATGAAGCTTAAGAAAATGAAGCTCTGTTGGCGGAGGATGGACTGCAAAGAACACCTCCGGCCAATGTTATGTTTTAACTGTGGCAAATATGGCCATACGAGCAAATATTGTAGAAATACAAGAATCTGTATGAAGTGTGGTGAAAATGATCATGAAATGAAAGACTGTAAAAAGGAAGCCAAGTGTGCTAATTGTTTATTTTCCAATAGAAATTATAAAACAAATTATAATTCTGATCATATCGTTACCGATAAGAATTGTTATATCTGGAATAAGGAAATCGAAAGATTAATTTCAAGAATAGACTATGGAGAATAGTGCTATTAGTAAATTCTGTTTTTGGCATATTAATCTTGGCAATAGTAAAGTGGCTTCGGCCACGCTATTTCAAGACCTTAAAAATAATAACGATATTGATCTGGTTAGCATTAATGAAATGTATCTTTATAAAGATAACTTGGTTAGTCTTCCTAAGGAATGTAAAGCATTCTATTGCAAGTCTCAAGCGAAGGCTGCAATTATTATTTGTAACCCAAATTTTACTACCTTTTCTTATTATTGCAGTAGTTCTGTCGTGGCTGTGGAGATCACAGTCAGCGACTTTAAGTTTATGATGGTTTCTGTTTATTCTAAACCTTCTGGTGACATCCGAGATGAGATTAATATCATTCAGCTCCTACTGAATAAATTTTCTACTACTCCCTTCATTATCATGGGGGACTGGAATGCGAAGGCTTATATCTGGGGTCAAAGGCCGTTGGACGAAAGGGGAGATAAAGTAATAGAATTACTTCTTGGTTATGATTTGTTACTTTTGAATCGAGCTGATTCTTTACCCACCTTTATTAGGAACGATAGGATGAGTTGGATTGACCTTGTCATGATGAAAGGTTTCGATCAGAATATAACATATGATTTCGATGTAGTTGATAAGCATTATGGCAGCGATCATAATCTAATTATCACTAATATTTATCTGAATGCTGAGATTATGATAGTTAACAATCATATCTCGTTAAGAAGAATGGATTGGTGGAGGCTCAAATTAAGAATTAAGAAATTAATAAATCAGTTTCTGATTATTAATACTGAGGAATTTGAAAAATATATAACTGAGTTTCAAAACAAATTATTTGATGTTGTTGTTGAATGTGTAAGGAAGCCGTTAGAGAAAATGAAGAAAAATGCCCCTTGGTGGACCTATGAGTTACAGTGCCTTAGAAGTAAAGTCAGAGCCTTAAGACGTAGATTCCAGAAAGAAATGGATGAAGATGAGAGAATGGTGAAACTATTAGAGTTTAGAAAACACCAAAGTAGATACAAAAAGCTGCTCATACAAACTAAAAGAGAAAAGTTCAAAAATTATATTGATAGTATTACAAAGAAATCTATCCATAATAGCTTTTATGCTGTGGCTACTGGAAAGGTGAAAAAGAAAACTGAAATAGAAAAGGTATTTATATGGTGATTTGACGGATACGAGGCATGATAGTATTATTACAATACTCGAACATCACTTTGGCTCTGATTTTAATGTTTGGAATAGGAAGTTCCTGACGATGGAAGAGGATTTTCATCCTGTCACGGAGCTAGAAGTTGCCATGATAATGGGGAGTTTAAAAGATAATAAAGCTCCTGGGTTCGACGGGATCCAATATGAAATAATCAAACAAGTTTTCTATGCTGATAGAACTTGGTTTACGAAAGTAATGAATTACTGCATGAGTGAGAGTGTTTTTCCAAAAATTTGGAAAAAAGCGAAGGTTTTGTTGATTCTTAAAAAAGGTCAGGATCCCGCTTATCCGGGAAGCTATCGTCCTATTTGTCTTCTACCCACAATGGGTAAGATACTAGACAAAATTATTACCAGAAGGCTGGATTATTATTTGGAATTTAATAATATTATTTCGAAGTATCAGTTTGGTTTTAGAAAAGGCTTCTCTACTTCTTTGGCTTTGAAGAATGTAGTTGACAGTGTTGTTAGAATTAATAACAACAATGAAACTGTCATGCTTCTCTCTATTGATTTTAAGAATGCCTTTAACAGCATATTTTGGGAATCTATCCAAAATTCTCTATTGAAATATAAGATTCCGCCCAGTCTCTTCAATATTATTTTGAGTTTTTTAAATCATAGAGAAGTTCTCTATGATGGATTGGCTCTTAAATATAATAGAGGTGTACCTCAGGGGTCGAGCTTAGGACCCAAACTTTGGAATATTGTCATAAATGATTTGTTGGAGATGCCTGAGGACAAAGGAATCCTCCAAGCGTTTGCCGATGATTTGTTGGTTATTGTTAGCGCTTCAGCTCCGTATCGTTTTGTTAACTTAGGCAGTTACTTTTTGGAAAAAATTTATGGCTGGGCTGCTGTTAGAGGTTTGGTAATCAATCAGGATAAATCATGTTATACCATGATCAGGAAAGGTGCCAAACTAATTACCAATACACCTAAGATCTGTTATAAGAATATGAAGATCAAATACTACAAAGCTATCAAATATCTTGGTGTTATGATTGATTACAAGTTTAACTGGACGGAGCACCTAAATTACCTTAAAGAGAAAATTGAGGAGTACTCTCTTAACGTAAGGAGTATTGCCAGGGCCACGTGGGGTTTAGATAAGAGCTTGCTTAAGTTATTATACTACATAGTTGTTGAAAAGATTGTTGAATATTGTGCTGAGATCTGGTATTCTGAAAAAAGATATATACATGATAAGCTGAAAAGTATTCAGCGTATATTTTTATTAGTTATTTCTAAGTGCTACTCCACGGTGGCTACGGATGCTCTTTGCGTCATCACTGGTGTCATTCCCCTTAGTATCACCCTAAAATTTTACAAAATGAAGATCATGTTATTGGATTGGAAGGAGAATGTGGTTTATGATACACAAGTGTTGAATGCTGATGAATATATAAAGGAGAAGATGAAGATGGTTGTTCCCTGGAATCCTATTAGATTCAGTTGGAAATACTATGATGAGATTTATCTAGTTGATTCTTTGAAGGAAGATTACATCTTTACCGATGGATCTAAAATAAATGAAAGAGTAGGATGTGCATTTTTGCATGTTAAAAATAATATTAGTTCTAATTATTCTTTATTTAGAATCTCCGATCATACGAGCGTTTATGATGCGGAGGCTATTGCTATAAAGGAAGCTGTCATTTTTGTTAAAGTTCAAGGGTGGAGTTCTGTAAATATTGTCACTGATTCCAGGTCTGTGCTCTCCGCTCTGGATAGCTTCGAAGTTAAAAATGATATTATTGATGATATTCGAAACGAATTTGAAAATTCGAATTGTTTATTTAAATTTTATTGGATTAAAGCTCACGTGGGACACAAGTGGAACGAAGAAGTTGATAGATTGGCGAAGGAAGCTACTGAGAAAAATATAATAAATGTTAACATAAAAATGAAGAAAAACCACTTAAGAGCATTGTTTAACAAATATAAGAATTTGGAGTGGCAGAGAGAGTGGGAGAGTTCAGATACTGGACGTCATACATATCAGCTCTTTCCCAGGGTTGATATAAGGAGGAATTTTGGTGATTTTTATTTGAATCAATTGGTTACAGGTCACGGCTGTATGGGGACTTACCAGAATAGGTTTTTTGGAAAGAGTTACCTGTGCAGTTGTAATCAAGGAATTCAAGATATCAATCATATTGTTTACGCTTGTCCTTTAGTTGAAAGTATAAGGCTCAATTACTTTCCGAAAGATTTCAAGGATGTTAATCTTTATGTTTTGCTTACCAATAGAAAAACCAAGATAGGTTTATTGGAAATAGTAAAATACTTCTGTAATATATTATTTGCTAATCTCTAAGTTAGAGGTGAGTGACTTTTAATTTTATTGTGGTGTGTGTTGTGTTGTGTGTTGTGGTGATGTGTGTTGTGATTTATAGGAGTATTATTTCGGTTGTTTTGGTGGAATTCTTGGAGATATGAATCTCTGTGGGTTTGTATCTTTTAATTATTTCATGTGTTGTCTTGTGTTGTGCTGTCTCTATGTGTTTTTGATTATTAACACGATTGAATTGTATATTTTTTAAAATTATATTCAATGTTATGTTGGATCTTATTTTGTGATGTTGATTTGTATTATTGGCTTATTTGAAAGATTTGTTATTTATTTATAATTTATAAGTTCTGAGGTTGTTTTATTATGTTGTGTTGTGGTGGTGATGTTTAGTTATGTTGTTGTGTTGTTTCTTGTTTTTGTTTTATGTTGTTGCATGAGAGTTTCAAGCAACTGATTTTAAATAAAATAAAATAAATTGGTGTTTGTTGTCTTCTTGGGAATTGGGTTATGATTTGTGTGTTTGGTGAACAAGTTGTTTCGTGCCTCTGACCTGGCTTCTTAATTTTCAATTTTGCCCAATTTCCCATTCACCCACTACTTGTTTTATATATAGTTTTATTTCTGAATAACTTTTTTTTACTTTTGTTTGATTGCCGAGTCTGGCTTTTGTTTGTGACCTTCCTGTTGGGGATGGTCTTGGTGGGTTGTGGTGTGGTGCTGTTCGCTGCGGCGGCGCCTGGGCTTTGCCTTGGTGGTTTGCGGGCGGTGGTGCTTGCGTCTTGCACCTGCAGGGTGGGTGCCCCTCTGTGCGGTCCCTGGCTCCCGTTTGGTGCGTGCGGTTCGTGGTGTGGTGTCTGGGGTGTTGGAGCCTGTGGGGCTCCTGCTGGGGGGATTGCTCTTGTGATGATGAGACGTCATGGTACTCGGATGTCTTCGGACGGGGCGAGTGAAAATTTTCTTACAATAGTCTGTTCGCTTACCATGCAAAAGACTGTTGTAAACTTTGAACGTATTCAGGACACTTTAAGAATAAGTTTGCAGCAAACTCCAGCTGAGCAGCGCCCTTCCCTGTCCAGGCACCTACAACAGCATGTTCGCTTACCATGCAACGACCTTTGAAAATTCTGACCTTGGCGACTGCGGCGCCCTTCTCCTATTTCAGATACTTACAAGTGACTCGTAAATATGCACAATCGCTTTCTCACCTCCAAAGACTTAAAATTACGTTTTTTCAAGACCTTAGCTCGAAAAAAAAAAAAGCAGTTTATTGTACGTTATGGCTATTGTATGAAAACGAAATTAGATAAGGTTTGATTTGGTTATAACGATTTCTCACTAACAATTTTTGATTCTAAGTGATCCTTTAAGCAAATTTTTTATTTTAGTTTCATCGCTTACGGGTTTTGAAATATTTATAAGTCTATAGAATTCAACTAGTGTTTCGTGACATAAAATAGCGCAAGGAAGCTGATTTAACGTCGCATTAATAGGCACATATTGGGCAATTGGCAACGGTTTGGGATCGCCCCAGTGGCGATCCGAAGACAAGCCATCACAATTTTTATCTTCTGCGGAAGAGGGCTCCCCGCTTCAGTATCTTCCAGAGGTATTATTTGCACGGAGCATGAAGGATATTGCAGCTACGACAGAGTTTATGTGCACCAGAGACTGACTTTCATGATAATCTTCAATTGGCTCGATTATTGAATCCACAATCTTTCTGTCAAGCAAGTAGACGTGAGGTGCCGGGTACGATCCCAGATCGCGCTTGTCGGCCTAGTCGTTCGTAATTTTCCGTGGTTTTCTCCGAAACTTGCGTAAATACGGGCTAGGATCCCATAGAAAGACCTCCACAGAAGGCATTCCCCCTCAGGCCTAGGACCCTAGAACAGTCACTCGGAATTTTTCCCAAACACCGACACCAACACCTAAGTAAGATATAAATTTCTGTATAAAAAAAGATTTAATTTTGGACAATGGGACTCTTTTTTAGTTTGTTCTTCCACATAACGGCATGCGGTAATTCTGTCGCGTTCCTTAGCAATGGCACTACATTTCTTAAAATATTTTTCAGACAATATGGGAAAAAAGAAAAACGTTTTTTAATTGGTTTAAATATGTAAAATAATAATAATAAATAAATTACTGATTTTCTTTTTCCTTAAGAGTGAACAATACCTAATTTCATAATAAGAAAACACCACAGACCTGGCGTTTAAAAGCAATAATTACAAAACTTTGAATAAACACCATAAAATTCAAGAAACTTGCAATAATTGTTTCGGTTCGAAAGAACACACGATCCTTCGTCAGGCGAAACAAGTAGGCACAAGTGCTGCAGTCAAAGCAGAAACACACAAAATCGTTTTAAGTGAGCAGCAAAAATATATACAGATGAATGTAAACATAAATACTGGTGTGAGCAGGGGCGTAGCGTGAAAATTTGATTGGGGGGGGAGACCCGACGTTTGGCGCCCTTTCGTATTCCTCATATGAAAATGCCACCCACATACTTTCAAGAGTGTTGCCAACCGACGAGAGGGCCTGTGCCCCTCTCGTCGGTTAATACGTACCCCCCACCCCCCTCTCCTTCGGGGCATTATTCCTAAAATCTGCCAAGAAAAAAAAAAAAAAAAAAAAAAAAAAAGGCTTTTTTTTTTTTTTTCTTCCATTTAGCAGCTTTTTTTTTATACTTCTTTGGAGCATTTAAACTATATTAATTAAAAACGAAGTGTTGAATTACTAAACTAAATACATGAAAAAACCTTTACTGACTTCGTTACTTGCCGTTAAACTTTTCCACCGGGAACCCGGTGGAAAAGTTTAACGGCAAGCAATGAAGTCAGTAAAGGTTTTTTCATGTATTTAGTTTAGTAATTCTTTGGAGCATTCTAAATTTTTTCAGCGAATATATATATTAATACGCAGACATGAAATTCCTCTTACATTTTTAGCCTATTCAATAAAAGGAAGGGCTTACAAGTAGTATCATTCGAAAGATATGGTTAATGTGCTTTGCAGAAATAAATACATTTATATATATTCTCGTATGAGACTAAACAAAAGCATCTTTCTTAGGACAACCAGAGTATTGGTTTAAGATAAAGTAGAACAACTGAAAAAGATTTTTCCCCCTTTTCCAACAAGTTTAAAGATATTACAATATAATTCAGGTAAAACATAAAACTTTCAAAATAAATTTTAAGAAATGAAAGTAGTAACTGTTCCTAAGGAAAGCAACTTTATGTTTTTAGAGTGGGTAATACCTAATCTCACCGACAGCCGTGGCCCATGTTACTCTATGGGAAAGTTTGATTTCATGATTACTCATTACATAATGTATATTTAAATTCTGTTTTCACATTTAGATACTTTACAATCGTTCATTTATTTTTAATGTAATTCTAAGTTCAAAAATCTGAATTTTCAATATGTGCATTTTTCTCTTTCTTTCTTTCTTTCTTTCTTTTCTTTTTTTTTTTTTTTTTTTGAAATATTAAAAATGAAATATTAAAAATTTATCAATTTTTGGAAAATGAGTAAGAAAAACATAAGCCTTACACATTTGTTCTGATCTGTCTAGTCTTTCGAAAGAAATTAATTACTTAAAATCTCTTGCTCTTTTTCGAGGCTATAATCACTCTATTACTAATAAAGCTTTATATAAATTCAAGAATCTAAACGTTCTGATACCAAATTGAACGAATCACAGTCTCATTCCAGTTGTTTTTATCACTTTCTTTTAAAACTTCTAAAATTCTCTCTCCGTTTGGTTTTAAAGTCATTTAGAAACCCGTCAACAAAATTAAATTATCTTCTCTTAATGATCCCATTCCTACTGTAAACCGTTCTTTCATTTATTTAGTCTTATGTTCGTCGTGCAATTTAGTTTATATTGATCAAACAAGAAGTTGTTTGAAATATAGAATAAATGATCATCATCGAAATGTTCCTAATGAAGAGATCTCTAAATCTATTGCTTCCCACTGCTGGGCTCATAGTCATCGTTTTGATTTTTCTAAAACTAACATAATTTCATCTCCTGTCTTCTCTTCCCATTTGAATATCCATGAAGATTTTTACATATTTAAAAATTCGAAAAATCTTCTTAATGATATTTGTTCCACTTCATTCTTGTCTGATGCTATGAAATTACTCACATTAGTTCAATTTTCCTTTAATTTTGAAATTTTTAGATTTTGTTCCCTTTTTTAATCTAATTTACTTAGGTATTTATTTGTTTTCTTCTTTTATTTCATAATTATGTAGGGCTGACACTAGGCTAATTTGGCATGGTGCCCTTTTAAACAGTTTTTAGCACCCTGTGGCCCTTTTTCAACATATTTTAGCACCTGGCGGCCCTTTAAAAAATTTTTTTGGTATAAAGTAGCCTTTTCTAACATTTTAAATGTTTAGAGGCCTTAACATCCCCCCCCCCCCCTGACTTTAAAACTTTCTTAGCAGTAGTTTTTCAGAATACCTGGAATAACAAATGCATACAGCCTATATATATATATATATACAAGGAAAATTAGTAATTTACTTTTGTTACGTACAAAAATCATAACATAGAACACCGCAAATTATGCAAATAATGCCCCTTTTTATTGAATTCCCCCAGGCGGCCCTTTTATTTTAGAGTCAGCACTATTCTCCTCACACCAGTATTTATGTTTACATTCATCTGTATATATTTTTGCTGCTCACTTAAAACGATTTTGTGTGTTTCTGCTTTGACTGCAGCACTTGTGCCTACTTGTTTCGCCTGACGAAGGATCGTGTGTTCTTTCGAACCGAAACAATTATTGCAAGTTTCTTGAATTTTATGGTGTTTATTCAAAGTTTTGTAATTATTGCTTTTAAACGCCAGGTCTGTGGTGTTTTCTTATTATGAAATTAGGTATTGTTCACTCTTAAGGAAAAAGAAAATCAGTAATTTATTTATTATTATTATTTTACATATTTAAACCAATTAAAAAACGTTTTTCTTTTTTCCCATATTGTCTGAAAAATATTTTAAGAAATGTAGTGCCATTGCTAAGGAACGCGACAGAATTACCGCATGCCGTTATGTGGAAGAACAAACTAAAAAAGAGTCCCATTGTCCAAAATTAAATCTTTTTTTATACAGAAATTTATATCTTACTTAGGTGTTGGTGTCGGTGTTTGGGAAAAATTCCGAGTGACTGTTCTAGGGTCCTAGGCCTGAGGGGGAATGCCTTCTGTGGAGGTCTTTCTATGGGATCCTAGCCCGTATTTACGCAAGTTTCGGAGAAAACCACGGAAAATTACGAACGACTAGGCCGACAAGCGCGATCTGGGATCGTACCCGGCACCTCACGTCTACTTGCTTGACAGAAAGATTGTGGATTCAATAATCGAGCCAATTGAAGATTATCATGAAAGTCAGTCTCTGGTGCACATAAACTCTGTCGTAGCTGCAATATCCTTCATGCTCCGTGCAAATAATACCTCTGGAAGATACTGAAGCGGGGAGCCCTCTTCCGCAGAAGATAAAAATTGTGATGGCTTGTCTTCGGATCGCCACTGGGGCTATCCCAAACCGTTGCCAATTGCCCAATATGTGCCTATTAATGCGACGTTAAATCAGCTTCCTTGCGCTATTTTATGTCACGAAACACTAGTTGAATTCTATAGACTTATAAATATTTCAAAACCCGTAAGCGATGAAACTAAAATAAAAAATTTGCTTAAAGGATCACTTAGAATCAAAAATTGTTAGTGAGAAATCGTTATAACCAAATCAAACCTTATCTAATTTCGTTTTCATACAATAGCCATAACGTACAATAAACTGCTTTTTTTTTTTTTCGAGCTAAGGTCTTGAAAAAACGTAATTTTAAGTCTTTGGAGGTGAGAAAGCGATTGTGCATATTTACGAGTCACTTGTAAGTATCTGAAATAGGAGAAGGGCGCCGCAGTCGCCAAGGTCAGAATTTTCAAAGGTCGTTGCATGGTAAGCGAACATGCTGTTGTAGGTGCCTGGACAGGGAAGGGCGCTGCTCAGCTGGAGTTTGCTGCAATATTCCAGTTTCATAATAACATCATCGGGAATTTTGCACGGTGAAACTTTGGGCCCGGGGGGCGTTTTTACGCAGACTTTTGGCAGGCGTTCCTACGCTCTCAAAATTTTTTTCCGAGTTTCACATGCCCATCTTCAAACGACGATTCCCAAGCAACTAAAAGAGTCTAACTATCGCAATCACTTTCAGAATCTGCGGAATATATTCTAGTTTCATAATAACATCACCGGGAATTTTGCACGGTGAAACTTTGGGCCCGGGGGGCGTTTTTACGCAGACTTTCGGCAGCCGTCCTACGCTCTCAAAATTTTTTTCCGAGTTTCACATGCCCATCTTCAAACGACGATTCCCAAGCAACTAAAAGAGTCTAACTATCGCAATCACTTTCAGAATCTGCGGAATATATTCTAGTTTCATAATAACATCACCGGGAATTTTGCACGGTGAAACTTTGGGCCCGGGGGGCGTTTTTACGCAGACTTTCGGCAGCCGTCCTACGCTCTCAAAATTTTTTTCCGAGTTTCACATGCCCATCTTCAAACGACGATTTCCAAGCAACTAAAAGAGTCTAACGATCGCAATAACTTTCAGAATCTGCGGAATATATTCTAGTTTCATAATAACCGCACCGGGAATTTTGCACGGTGAAACTTTGGGCCCGGAGGGCGTTTTTACGCAGACTTTCGGCAGCCGTCCTACGCTCTCAAAATTTTTTTCCGAGTTTCACATGCCCATCTTCAAACGACGATTCCCAAGCAACTAAAAGAGTCTAACTATCGCAATCACTTTCAGAATCTGCGGAATATATTCTAGTTTCATAATAACATCACCGGGAATTTTGCACGGTGAAACTTTGGGCCCGGGGGGCGTTTTTACGCAGACTTTCGGCAGCCGTCCTACGCTCTCAAAATTTTTTTCCGAGTTTCACATGCCCATCTTCAAACGACGATTCCCAAGCAACTAAAAGAGTCTAACGATCGCAATAACTTTCAGAATCTGCGGAATATATTCTAGTTTCATAATAACCGCACCGGGAATTTTGCACGGTGAAACTTTGGGCCCGGGGGACGTTTTTACGCAGACTTTCGGCAGCCGTCCTACGCTCTCAAAATTTTTTTCCGAGTTTCACATGCCCATCTTCAAACGACGATTCCCAAGCAACTAAAAGAGTCTAACTATCGCAATCACTTTCAGAATCTGCGGAATATATTCTAGTTTCATAATAACATCACCGGGAATTTTGCACGGTGAAACTTTGGGCCCGGGGGGCGTTTTTACGCAGACTTTCGGCAGCCGTCCTACGCTCTCAAAATTTTTTTCCGAGTTTCACATGCCCATCTTCAAACGACGATTCCCAAGCAACTAAAAGAGTCTAACGATCGCAATCACTTTCAGAATCTGCGGAATATATTCCAGTTTCATAATAACATCACCGGGAATTTTGCACGGTGAAACTTTGGGCCCGGGGGGCGTTTTTACGCAGACTTTCGGCAGGCGTTCCTACGCTCTCAAAATTTTTTTCCGAGTTTCACATGCCCATCTTCAAACGACGATTCCCAAGCAACTAAAAGAGTCTAACTATCGCAATCACTTTCAGAATCTGCGGAATATATTCTAGTTTCATAATAACATCACCGGGAATTTTGCACGGTGAAACTTTGGGCCCGGGGGGCGTTTTTACGCAGACTTTCGGCAGCCGTCCTACGCTCTCAAAATTTTTTTCCGAGTTTCACATGCCCATCTTCAAACGACGATTCCCAAGCAACTAAAAGAGTCTAACTATCGCAATCACTTTCAGAATCTGCGGAATATATTCTAGTTTCATAATAACATCACCGGGAATTTTGCACGGTGAAACTTTGGGCCCGGGGGGCGTTTTTACGCGGACTTTCGGCAGCCGTCCTACGCTCTCAAAATTTTTTTCCGAGTTTCACATGCCCATCTTCAAACGACGATTCCCAAGCAACTAAAAGAGTCTAACTATCGCAATCACTTTCAGAATCTGCGGAATATATTCTAGTTTCATAATAACATCACCGGGAATATTGCACGGTGAAACTTTGGGCCCGGGGGGCGTTTTTACGCAGACTTTCGGCAGCCGTCCTACGCTCTCAAAATTTTTTTCCGAGTTTCACATGCCCATCTTCAAACGACGATTCCCAAGCAACTAAAAGAGTCTAACGATCGCAATAACTTTCAGAATCTGCGGAATATATTCTAGTTTCATAATAACCGCACCGGGAATTTTGCACGGTGAAACTTTGGGCCCGGGGGGCGTTTTTACGCAGACTTTCGGCAGCCGTCCTACGCTCTCAAAATTTTTTTCCGAGTTTCACATGCCCATCTTCAAACGACGATTCCCAAGCAA